>OZ026530.1:60159230-60724230 GCA_964019695.1 Loripinus fragilis
GTATTATCTTGTAAACGAATCTCCTTAATTGTTGGACGTAGCAACTTCAAACTTTGAAACAGAGCTTTTTGTGAAAGCTTATACTTGTAAATAAAACATCCAGTTAAAAGAAACCCACTGTGTATGCGCATCTAAACAGGTCTGCAGGTCCCTATATCATGTAGTGAAGACATGCTTTGGTCCTCTGATAGGGGCATAGGGGTTTTGCATAGTTTACAATAAAAGAGAAATAGAATACTATCTTTGTACAAAATTCAAATTTTATGTGCATGCGCATCAATTAAAGAATAAAGAGGACTAAACTACAAACAATTAACATCAGTTCTGCCACATTTTATTATTCTTCAGCCAACATGACCCCTTCTTTAAAGCCAAACTGTATGAAAGCTCTATGATTACAGCCTAAAATCAGAAAATGCTTTGCGCATGCGCAGTAGGCATTTCCCAATGTGGTTCTATATCCTATTCTGCTAAGTCAGTCATGGTCTACAACTGTGCCAAATTTCATGCTTGTATCCGGAATAGCACAATCAGGCCAAAATTTGGCTCTTAGCCGCCTAGCTATAAGCTATCAAGTATAATTGGCACCACGCGAATGACCGATAAATGTTTAAAATATTCAAAATTTGACTTAACCAAATCATTTAGTAATCAATTATTTTCACACTGTATCATCAATACTCAAATACAAATCACATTGAAAGTATTATAAGTTAGATAGATAATTTTATTTGCAAAAGGCCGTCTGGCCTATGAGCTACATACAATACACAAAGAGAGAATATTTGAGTACGTTGGCATGAAAGCAAACAAGTGCAAGTTCATAAACATTTGACGAGCATGTACATATGTAGGACATTATAATCTGTTTGAAGACGCTGTACATCCCACTAATGAGCATCACTCAAGCCACTTCTTTACTTATGGCTCAAAATATCGTAATTTCATGGGTTAAAGCTAAAACTTCAGACATCATGAATTATTGGCACTCAAATTACTAAAAAAATCATTGTAAGCGTGTGAATGGTAAATTGTCTTCTGACAGACTGAAAATTATTCAGAGAAGCTATATTATCATCTGCCAATTTCAGTATTCTGAGACTGACTTTACAGACGATCAGTCTCAAAATACTTAATTTGGGGATAATCCTACAACTCTCGTTCATGTATTAATTAATAATACAAAAAACATTGTACCAATAATTTAAAATTTTGAATGATGAGATGTCTTCAGATAGACTGAAAATTAATAAAATATACTATAACTGAAAGCTTATCATAGACGCTTAAACTCTTTGCCCATTTCAGAATTCTGAGGCTGAGCTTCTAAGGAAGGACAGTCTCGGAATCCTGAATTCAGGAATAATCCCATGACACAAACCCATGTGCTATCTACATATAATAGTTCCAGAGTTACTCGTACATACAGCATTGTATTTGATACAATTGATGTAATTGTAGGTTTTACAGAATTCTTAGGCTTGTTTTGCTATTGTTTCATAATAAAATGTTTGACAACCAGGATATCATACAATTTTCATACAAAAAGAAAATCTTGTGTGACGATTACAGTATATGAGAAGGCACAATTTTAGAGTTATTATATAAATAATAATAAAATCACGGTTTATACAGCATTTCGTTTCTAATTCAAATGATTTATGGACATAACATGCCAATTTTTGCAAGACTGCTTGATTTTCAAAGGTCATTAATTCTATAAACTTTAACATATTTGGTCGTTTCCAATTTTTTTCTTGATATACTAAGATCTTAAATAATTATAAACTGGACACTCTAAAATAAAGTGAAACTCGTCTTCTAATGTATTACATAGAAAACATAGCCTTTCAGCAATTGGTTTCAATACAGGTCTTGACCAGCGGAGAAGATGTTCTCAAACGGAACAAAGCAATTCTAAATTTCAACATAAAGCTCAACTTTAATCAAGTAAGCGTGAATTCCAGTTTTGTACAAAATTGTCAGTTAACCTTTGTCAAACCTCAATCATAAAAGCGTTAGGGTTACCTACACCTTGTTGTATCCATACATAATAAAATCCTAGACGTGACAACAAATCCCTTACCAATGAATCCCAATTAATCCAGTTAGGATGCTGGTTGATATCTAACAATAATACATTATAAACATGCCATATATACTAACTTCTATTAGCGTTACATATTTTTAACCAGTAGTTTATAAACAATTCGGAGATGGCGATCCACTAACAATGATGTGCGACCCAATTCATCATATACGAAATCATTGTGGGTGCATTGCTTAATCCCTAATTGTTTCCTAGAGGATTGAAGGTGTGCCCTTTCAGTTATCATAGATGTATTAAACCCCCAGACTTCCGCACTGTAAGTCAAAATAGGCTGAATTAGCTTATCAAATAAATCTAGAATGTGTTGGGGCTTCAAATTGACGAATTTACGAATGTACTTATTTAACATAAAGTTAGCTTTAAGAGACTGCCCTGACAAAGCCTGCCGTGCTTCAGTAAAGGCACATCCAGTCGAAAAAAACAATTCCTAGATAAGTAAATTTATTAGCTATTTCAAGTTCATGTTCTCCATAATAGAAATGTGTATTTCTTCTAAACATCCTACCCTTCCTAAAAACCATAACTTTTGACTTCTGGGTATTTACTTACAATTTCCACTTTTGACAATATTGACACACACAATTTAACACATTTTGAAGCCCCTCGGCAGTTTCTGAAAATACTACGATATTGTCAGCATACATTAAGGAAACCGGGTTCAATTTTATTCTAAGAAACCTGCCCAAGAGAATTTGCTCATACTGCTACAACTTATCAAGTAAAGCATTCCTGATCAATTAAGGGAAAAAATGGAACCTCACCGTGATTGGGAAAAAATATAGGGTCGTTTCAAAAGTACCCTTAGAAATGCTTATTTTTGCATTGAGGTTAATGGAAAAGACGAAAATTTTGCCATAAATGAGGAAATTGAAGATATATCTGCCCAAGAGAAATTAATGAATTTTAGATATAATATGAACCTAAATATAATATGTTAAAATTTGAAATAAAAATCAAAGGTCACCGTCTTAAATGAAAAGGGGTCTTCCTAAAATCAGTATTTTTACATTAAAATTAGTACTTTGGATGGATTTTGTTTAATTTTGAATACAAAGAGTTAGATTTATTTAAGCAGTAACTTTAGTTATGCCTATACTGTGTTGAAGAATTGGTAAGAGGCCAAAAATCTAAAAAAAAAAAAAAAAAAAGAAGGGTTGTTACTAAAAGGATTTTTAATTATGAAAATGTCAATTTTGATTAATTTTACATAAATGCGGGAATTTAAAATAATAATAAATGACTTTCATGAATTTGATGAACCTTAATATATCCTGGAAAAATATAAAATAAAAATCAAAGGTTACCATAGTATATGAAAAAGGGTCGTCCCATAAAATAATGTTTTGGCATAAAATCAGTACTTCTGAGTGATTCCGTGTAATTCTAAATGGAACAAGTTAGATATGCTTAGGCAATAACCCTAATTATGCCAATGCAGTGTTCGTTAATTAGTAAGAGGCCAAATTTCTACAAAACTCTAAAATAAGGGTCGCCAAAAAATGTTTTTGCTTATGAAAAATGTCAATTTTGATCAATTTAGACATAAATGAGGAAATTTAAGATATATCTGCCCAAAAGAAATACATGAATTTTAGATATAAGATGGCCCTTAACATAATCTGTTTAAATTTGACATAAAACCCAAAGGTCACCGTTGTATTTGAAAAAGGGGTCATGCTAAAAGTAGTATTTTTATATCAAAATCAGTACCTTGCATGGATTTAGTGTAATTTTGAATAAAAAGAGTTAGATTTTCTTAAGCAATAACTTTAATTATGCCTAAACTGTGTTGAAGCATTAGTAATAGGCCAAAAATCTAAAAATAAAATAAAAAAGGGTCGTTACAAAAAGGATTTTTGATAAATAAATTTTCAATTTTGATTAATTTTGACATAAATGCCGGAATTTCAGGTACATCTGCCCAATAGAAATAAACGACTTTCATATATTTGTTAAACCTTTACATAATCTTGAAAATATGAACTAAAAATCAAAGGTTTCCATAGCACATGAAAAAGGGTCGTCCCAAAAGTAATAGTTTTGCATAAAATCAGTACCTCTGATCGATTCCATGTAATTTTGAATGGGATAAGTTAGATTTACTTAAGCAATTAAATTTAATTATGCCTATACTATGTCGGTGAGTTAGTATGAGGCCGAATATCTAAAACAATAAAAGAAGGGTAGTCACAAAACGGATTTTTTGATGATGAAATTGTCAATTTTGATAAATGTCAATCATCTGAAGATTTTTTTGATTTTTTTTTTGAAAATGGAGTTTTGTTACGAATCGAAGTCAGATTCACAAATTTGTGCTTAAATCAAAATTGTATGAAAGAGTCATTCCATTAATAACTATTTATGATAAGATTTATATTGATAGATAACAAATAAATTTTTTGATGAAAGATGAAATGGAAGATAACCCACAATTGAGAAATCAATGTTTTTTGTATATTTTTTCAAGTTGGGCATGGTCTTGTTAAATACAAAAAGAAGGTAATCACAGAATTAGAAAGTGGGGGTTGTTTCAAAGGTGGCAATTTAGTATAAAATCTTGTTTTTTGTGGACACCAGGTTTGGTTTTATTGTGAAAACCCTACCCAAAAGAATTCACTCATACTGCAGTAGAGCCTTACTGAATAATTAAGGGGGAAAATGGTACCTAACCGTGATTGGGAAAATTTTAGGCATTTAAGTATTTTATCAGTAAATCTGCTTTAAAGCTATGTTCTGTTTGAGTGTATTGATCTGGAAAATAACTACAACAATAGCAGTTAGAACTGTCTAAGATTCAACACTGGCAAAATTTTGACCTCAGATTGTTTCAGTAGAAAATACAGTAAGTGTATGTTTACACCAAAAAGGGTGGCAGCTCAACTGCCATTTCATATGGTAAGTACTGTAAGTGTAAGTTTACACCAAAAAAGGTGGCGGCTCAACTGTAACATGACAACTCATAAAGCATCATGGTGAAAGCTGATGTTTCTTTTTTAAAACATATCTGAATGTCCAATATTTGGGATCCCTTTGTGGGATAAAAGAGGTATATTCCAGGGTTGTACAAGCAAGATTTGCATGTTATATTCACAGCCCACGTAAAAGAAATAAGTATTAGCATTGCAAACATCCAGCACATGAGGTTAAAACTATAACCTTCAATATGTAAATCCACCATAAGATCCAGACAGTTCTGCTATAGCCTTCAATTATCTAAATCCACCATAATTATTATTATGTGGGTATTCAAAAGAACCGTTGTTTTAGAATGAAGACAACTCGGCTACATGATAACTTTGGTGACACAGTTTTTTGAGCCAATTCGGAGACAGATTTTGAGACTACTCGGCGACACTTTTTGTGATAATTCAAGGACACTTTTGTTCAAGGTCAATTGACACGTAATTGATCAATATGTGTTCATGGGCAATTATGGGTAATCATGGATCAGAATTGTTCTTGAATCTTGATTGCGTTATTTGTGATCATAAAGTATATTGTGCATCTGAATATGACTGCTGGGAGATTCTTTTTTAAAAATCCATTATAGGTATTAGCGTAAATAATTAGTGTCCCTAATCAGCCTAGCTGTCCATCAGAGTCTCCAGCAGTTTGGACCTACTAGGCCTAAATCAGGCCTGAATTTTTGTTGGGCCTGATCTTTATCCAAACTGTTTGCAAAAGTTGCAGAATTTTATCCATGTTTGATCACACGAGATTGAAGTTCGGTCCTTATATCACATATATAGCCTCAAAACCAAAAGGTCAAAATGTCACTACGTAATGACATCGTGAGCTTTTGGTTTTGAGGCTATATAAGTGATATATGGACAGAACTTCAAGCTCCTGTGGTTTGATCGGCATATGTACCAACATGTTGGTCATGTAACATCGTTTGCCTAATAGCTGCAATGTGAAACACTCTAGCTGCAATGGGAACAATTAAAGAAACAAAATTTTTTGCAAGTTTCTGACAAGTATATTTATTTCTAAGATAAAATCATTTATGGCGTTGAATTGTCTTATGCACCAGTCAATTGACCACCATCATCCCCCCCCCCCCAAACCCAGACCCGGAGGAGGGTGGTGGATAGCCATGTAATTGAGTGAGCAGTTTGTTTACTTTGATATTGTTGCCACAGTGCTGGGGAAATTCGAGGTAGATCTACTAAGGCAATCAGCGGGGAAAACTGCCACTATTTGACCAGCTTGTTGTAGCCACAGTGTGGGGGTCATGGGGGTGGGGAAGGGGTGGGGAAGGCTGGGGTCATAGCAGTGAGCTATAGACGAAAAGTCAAGTATCCGCTGTTCGTGGGGGTGGAGGCTATGGTTATGTTGTTGTTGTCATTGGTCCTTTGGCCAAAGTATCTCTCAGGTATGTTGTTTTCTCCGTAATACAACTACTAGTAAAGTCTCTCTGGCATCGAATTTAAGTCGCCATGGGTCTCAAAAAGCGGTATGACGATTAACCGAAATCACCAGAAATCACCGAAATCACCAGGAAATCACCGAAATCACCAGGAAAAATGTAGGAAATCACCATTTCATTGTCAACATATTGCCATAATATGATAAGAATTAGTACAGTATACATAAATTGATTTCTACTTTGAATTATTAGGCCATGAATAATTAGTACTAATTCAATTTTATTTAAACAATATATCTACATTTCTCATATTTTATTGGTGATTTCAGTGAATTTGCCCTGCGCTGGATTAAAAGAGAATTTTTTTTTTTAATTCTTCATCTTTTTGAAGCATAAGAAATCTTATTATTAGACCCATTTTTATCATATTATGGTATAAAATCAGCAATAAAATGGTGATGTTCTATTATTCTCTGGTGATTTCTCTGTGTGCTGCATTTTAAAATGAATCTATCCCCATTCTTTTTTTTAAGTAGAAAGAAGTTTATCAATTTTTATCATATTATGACATTAAAGTGACAATTTAATGGCGATTTCTTATTTTATTCTGGTGATTTCCTGGTGATTTCGGTGATTTCTGGTGATTTTGGTTTATCGTCGGACCCCAGATTTGGTACCAGTAAAATGCATTTAAGCCCCCCGGTGGCTTAGGCTGCTGTCCGTTCTAAGGCGGTGGTTCTGTTGTTGTTGACTTTCTGTTTATTGTTACTCCCATTGTGGGAGTCTGTTATTGTTCTATGTTTTGTTATATGTTACTTTATGTCCATTCTAGTATTGCAATCATCTAGATGGGGAAGAGAGAGCTGATTGCTTTGCTTAATTTGTCTTCCTGGTGTCTCGTGATGGTTGAGCGGCTCTTCCTCACGGTGCCACGGGGTTGTCTGCAGTTTGTGATTGTGGTATTTCCTGATCATACTCATTTACTATTTTTGCCGAGTTGTCTCATCGTTCGCCACTGAGGTTCGCTGACTGTTTTGCCGAGTTGTCATCTTGTTCCCGTTCTCTTGAACATCAAGTGGAATATGATACTGAGCTGAGCCATTTTACTTTAGTTATCATAGCAGTATCCGCTAAAGAACTCACTTTTTGTATGCTCTTTCGCATTTGATTTTATTTTCTTTCACGCTTACGTCATAAAAATGGGCCACAATTACTGGTTATTGGATTTTACGGATAAACGCAACTGCAGTTTACAATCGCTGTCGCTTTCCCAGTGAAAACTATAACTCGAAAGAAATATATTGTTTCGAGTTTCAGACACCTGAAACTAGTTGATATGTGTTCTGGATTTAAAAATATATGACCTGACGGATTTATTGACATTCATTTTCTCAAAGAATGCGTTATTTTATCATCCATTAACTGGAAGTACACAGCAGCAGCGCGTATTAGATCTCCTAAGAAGTACATACGTCTTTGACGTCGACGTCAACTTGTTTACGGAAGATGCACGGGTAGCATGCGCAGCGTATTCGAAGTCAGTGTCCTTAATAGAAATATTTTAAAAGCTCCAAATCTAAACCCTGAACATTATTAAGGATTAATTCATCTTCCAAATCACTAATGAACATTGAGAAAAGGAATGGGAACAAGAATTCACCTTGACCTAGCGCTCTATAACGTGCAAAAGTATTACTTTTTTCTCCATCAAATTTAACTGTAGACTTCACATTTTGATACATTGACATACCACCATTTAATATATCCCCCCTATACCAAGTTTTATTAATTTATAACACAAGTTATTCCTTACAATGTTACAGTAATCAAATGCCTTAGAAAATCAATGAATGCACAAAACAATCTCTTATCATTATTTAAGTAATGTAAAATTAGGCCATGTAAGGAAAAAAATATGATCAGTGGTACCAATTGGTTCCCTAAAGCCAGCATGCGCTTCAACATATATACCATACTCTTCAGCCCAACCCGTTAGTCTGTTATTCAAAATCTAAGTAAACAATTTACCTTATCTGCTTATCAGAGTGACCCCCCTATAATTGTCAACATTATTTATGCTCCCTTTTTTTGAAGTGGAATGATTTCGCCTAGAGACCTGTCTTGTGGAAAATTTCCATTACTGAATATAGTATTAAATAAAACATCAAAAAATGGTAATAAAATATTTGCTTCATGGATAAAAAATCGTTAATTATTTTATCTGGACCCGCCTCTTGTTATACTTAAGTTGCTCAATTGCTTTTGATATTTCATAAATTTAATTCCTCAAACATAACATTCAACTCACCTCGAATATACATGTCATTTGATGCAACAATATCATCATCCGGTACATAAAATGCACTGTCCTTAATATATCGCTCAACTGTTGATAAAGGTATATTTGATTTGGGGCTCTGAGATGCACTCTTAAGTAATTTCCACTAATCACGTGTAGTTTGACAGCGTAATTTATATAATTTATCTGTTTCAGATTATCATATGCCAATCTGGATTTTCTTAAACAAGTTTTATATTGGGATCTTGCGTTTACTATATTTATCCTCACGTAAGATTTACCCCCCTTTACAAATTAAGACATGTATAAAAGATTTGACGACGTTCAGCACAATCTTCTCTTATCCAAGGGGAAATTACTCATATTATTAATCGTGTTGGGTTTGCCTTCTTGATAGCTATTTCTTTTATTTAATGTTTGCAAACATAATGGTGAAGCACATATTTCAATAATAGAAACGAAAGTTTTTATGTTTTCATCATTATCGTTTGACAAAATAACAGATTCTTCCAAAGATTTCATACCTTAAAATATCTGCACTGATTCGCGTGAGTTAAGCTTCTTTACAAAGCTCTCGGCCTGTTCAGGATTCCAACAATATCAGTAATCACACTGATCATACATATTGGCTTCATGTGCTTGAGTATCAGTGTCAGCGCACATAGAAGCGAAAATGATATGAGGTGGTGATCTGATAAAATATTCAGCTCACCCACATCAAAAGATTCAATCTTGGTTAGTGCGGATTTACTGGCTAAAACATAGTCTACCAGACTTTGACTATATACTGGTTGTACACGTGAAACTTCCGATCATTTTATCTGAAGCAAATCTGCCATTTACAATGCGTAACGAAGTTTGCTTACCGAAGTCAAAGAAAGTAAGGGTGCAAAGATCAGGAATCGATACAATCAAGTACCACACCTGACCCAGGATACCAATGGGAAAGTGACAGACTCACAGTAGACACCACAAACAAGATCCAAGAGGTCAGCCCTTTCCCAGCAGGTGACCACAAAGCACATATAAACAGACGCGCACAAAGACATAGCCAACACAAGACAGAACAAAAACACAAAAGATCCACAAAAGAAAGTACCGCCTTGGAACGGTCAGTAAAGTATTTTACTGGAGGGCTTAAACCGGTTTAACGGCGCCAACCTCACCCTTAATTCAGATGTGGATCAAGACACATAGGTATTTGGTTTGCATGAAAGACCCCTAACTTATCAATGCATCATCTCCTACGACATTTTAATCAAGATATAACAAGGAGATAAAGCAAGGATAAGGACTCAACAGTAAATAAAGCTGAAAACAGGAGCAAAAGAAATCCAACAGGTAAACCCCGGTGGGCCCGACAAACAGCCAAAGCATCAGGCCCCTACCATCTCATCAATAGATAAGTCTTTAAGTCGGAACCATCATAGAGTCTCAAGTCCGACCCATCGGCGTGCACTTAAAGAGGAAAGCAAAGTTGCCAACCGTGATTGGGTTGACTACCAAGCATGCAGTATGTTACAATACATTAATGTTATAGCCAATCTTTTTATAATGGGAAATTATTTTAATGAACTGCCATGAAAAATTATTAGAGCCAACAATCTTCTTCAATTTATACACCAAATTATCATAGAAATCAGGTTCCGAAAGTCCTTGGCGCAAGAGAGATTTAAGTCCAACTTGGAATTTAGAAATCAAATCACAGTACTGTCTATAAAAATTTGAAAATGTTTAGCAAAGTTTATGATACCGATAGCCTTGTTTAAGAAGTTTCTGAGTTAACAATTTATTGCGAGTGTTGAAGTCAGCAACATAGCTAGATGCTCTAGCAAAACGAATCAGTTGAGAGATACAGACTCCATAGGATGTAGAAGTGGAACATCACCATCTAAAAGTGGGAAATTGACAATTTCAAAATCAAATTCGTCACGTTTATCATAAATTTTGGTAGAATTAATATCATTGGAAATTGACAAATGCAAGTCTAAAAATGCGGCTCCGGTATCAGAGGCATTGGCTTTATTCAGTTGGAGCTCCGAAGGGTATATTTGACTAACCATATTGTCAAAATAAACATTATTAATATTTAAAATACCGTCCAAATATCTGGAAGTAGTGTTAAACAGCATTCGCCTGTTCGAATTTGAACCGTTTTTATCCAATGAGTATCTGGGTAAAAATCATCATCTAAAACATAATCCTCTGGAATTCCTTTATAAAACAAGATAGAAGGAGAAGATCAGGAGTTAATTCAATCTAGCACCACATCTGACCCAGGACACCACATGGGAAAGTGACAAAAACACAGAAAAATATCACATACAAGAGAGTCATGAGGTCAGCCCTTTCCCAGCAGATGACCACAAGGCTACAATTAACAGACAAGAAAAACGACAAAAACGAAACGTTAATAACAGTAATGATCCAGAAAAAAGGCACCGCAGTGGAACGATTAGTAAAATTGCTTAAGTCCAAAATAAAGAGTTTTAATGATTATTATTGTTGTTGATTTTTAATCTGATCTGTTAAAACATTTTGAAGTGCGACTGTAGTCTAGTATACCTTGAATACGCTATATTCACCAGGTCCCAGTACAATACTATACAGCAATATATTATAACTATTCATGTATGTGTAATAAATACCTATTCAGGGGTCATGTAGCTTATGTGTATTGGATAGAGATATAGTATATGTACACAATAACGTATCCAAAGAATTTAGTAAAAAAGATGATTTTGATACTCTAAAGAAAATATCTTAAAAAAGCTGACATTTATGACTAAGGGGTTTTGAAAAGTATACTTACTTGTACTAATGTAGCATTTATTTGGAAAAAAATATTCTAAATAGATCAAGCAAAAACCTAATTCTAATGGTCGGGCTCACCCAGACTCCACATTTTCAGCTGTGAGCTATCATTCCTCAAGAGTTCAAACACGTTATGCACATGTAATATGTAAAATAGGAAAACGCATTAATCTGCAAAAGAATAAGTTGGGGCTCGGGGGAATACTGTTTAAAAATTTATTTTCCTGTATGTTTAAAAAAAATAAATCCATTTTAGCTAAAAACTATAGCCACAGACTCATTGAAATAGGAAATTAAATGCAATGCCGCAAAAGAAACTGGTAGCGAGCTTATATATGAATGAGGAAGCATTTGACCAGAGGCAGTGGTTAGCTATGATTCCCATTATCAGTGTCAGAGGTCCTTAAAACAACGCACTGCAAATGTATATATAGGTGAAAGATTGTGCGTCCAGATTTTCTATTTTTTGCAGAGAAAAAAAGAGAGAGAGAGAGAGAGAGAGAGAGAGAGAGAGAGCATGTGCATGCGTGCGTGTATGTGTCGTTAGACTTTGAGTTGAACGAAAGATATGCAGAAACGATAGGCAACACTCTGACATAGTATTGCTGCACGAGTTGCTTTCTTTTTTCGTCTATTTTCAAATAGACTTATCTAATGTAATCTATAAAGCTATATGGTCTGATCATGGTTGAATGCATGAATGAATGAATTAAAGTATGGTCATAATATTGCCTTATTATCCAAAGTAATGTGCTGTATCAAAACCAAGGCAAGTCCTGGAACTCATACGATGGCGCGCCATCGCGAATCCCCATTTTCTCGAAGAAATCTAATGATATTTGACCTTTTACCCCGCCCTAAGGTCGCCAGTTTGATCATATGGTAAAATTCTTCATGGTAGATCATCCCCTTTAATTTGGTATGCCACATGACCATGGTCAGAAAATTGAAGTTTTGACCCCCAGCATCACCCCTGGGGCATGACCCAGGCGACCGAATGAAAATCTCTTCTAAAATGTTTTTGTATCTTTCATTTGTGAGACGACAAACAAATGTTTGGTTTAAAAAATATTTGAAATTGACATAGTAATTGAAATTTAATGATATTTGACCATTTGGCCCCTCCCCAGGGCCCCAGAGGGCAGTTACCAAAAAAGTTGTGCCGTTGCATGTGTTATTAATGTAAGTCACTCACACACCTAAGTTGGTTGAATCTGAAAAAAAACCTTTTGACCCCAACCCCCTGTACCCCCAAAGTCTGATCCCTGGATCATAGCCCAGGCGCCTGAATAAAAATCCAATCAAATATGTTTTATATCTTTCATTTGTGAGAAGACACACAAAGTTTGGTTTAAAAATATTTGAAATTGACTTACTAATTGAAATTTAATGATAACTTACCATTTGGCCCCTCCCCAGGGCCCCAGGGGGCGGGACCAAAAAAATTATGCCGTTGCATGTGTCATTTATGTGAGTAGCTCACACACCAAATTTGGATGAATTCCGGAAAAAAATATGTTTGACCCCAATCCCCCTTGAACCCCCTCAAGTCCAACCACTGGGGCATAACCCAGGCGACAGAATGAAAATCCCGTCTAAATTGTTTTATATCTTTCATTTGTGAGAAGACACACAAAGTTTGGTTTAAAAAGTATTTGAAATTGACTTAGTAATTGAAATTTAATAATATTTGACCTTTTGGCCCCTCCCCAGGGCCCCAGGAGGCGGGCCAAAAATGAGCCATTGCTCGCCCCATTCATGTGAGCAACTCACACACAACATTTGGTTGGATTTCGTCCAATGGTTTAGGAATAGATAGCGTGACAGACGGATGGACAGACGGAAAGACAGACGGACAGACAGAGGCGATTGCAATATCCCCATCGCTTTTAAAAGAGGCGTTGGGAAAATGAATACAGAGGCGAGCAGATTAAATAATACAAGTGACTGCTCTGCTATAGAACTATAAAAACAGTAATCATGTATGGCGTATGGCGTTTGTGACCTTTCTGTATAAACGTGTTATTTAAGCAAGGGCAGATATTCGCATTGCGCAGATTTTGTAACAATTTAACTCTTCCCAAATATATTCAGCTGTGATATGAGAAAACCAACAATGTAATTGTGCTTTATAAGAAGACACCGATCTGCCTTGGTATTAGCGCAATCTGATAAGAGTCTTCAAAGGTCCCGCATTAACAATGCTTGTGTTCTAAGCCACATACTGACCGAAAAGCAAAGTGCTGATCAGTCAGGTTGATGACCGTCTGATCTGAGTCTATGCTCAGCACACAATCATTTCATTGTATTTCTTTGTTTTTGTCTTTTTGTTTAAATAATCAAGCATACACCAACGCACACAAACTATAATAATGTGTTGTCAAAAATAGAATTAAATACAATTTACATGGTGTCAAGTGTTTGTCGCATGTGACTTGACATTTTAACGTGGTTACTTAGTTTCGCGTGACTGGGCTTCTTTAAAAAAATAAATATGTTCTTAAAATGGTATCCTAAAGGAAGCAACGAATGCATCAAAGAACCAAAGCTAAAGCATGTAGATTATCTTGGCCAGACTAGCTATTTTGGTCATTTCGGCCTCATCAGTGACCCTCTAATAGTTTCAAAGTTCCACAGT
Organism: Loripinus fragilis; assembly: GCA_964019695.1. Lineage (NCBI taxonomy): Eukaryota > Metazoa > Mollusca > Bivalvia > Lucinida > Lucinidae > Loripinus > Loripinus fragilis. The sequence continues at coordinate 60,173,461 of OZ026530.1, forward strand.
GAAACCCATGATCCCACAGGAAAATAAAATCAAGTCTACACCAAGTGAAGGTAGGGAGACGTCCTACTGCCGCCACAAAGTCGCAGACACCAGCTGTAGTGAAGTCAAATATGTTCTTAAAGGATATCATTTGGAAGCAAAGAATGCACTAAAGAACTGAAACTACAGTGTGCATATTTCCTGGGCCAAACTTGTAGTCAGGGCCCTAAGGGACAAAAAATAGGTCCCGTGCGATTTGTGTGCCGATTTATGGTGACCTATATCAAAACCTTCAATGGAGTCTTACCTTTGATTTAAAGGTGGTCACCCATCTCAAATACGCGTCTGAGGCTAGTTATGACGTCATAAATATGGCGACCATAATGAGAAACTTCTCGTTAATAAAAGCTATGGTTTGTATTGGTATGGTCATATTTATCCAACACGAACGCTTTTTTAACATAATATCAATTATTTTAGTCACATGATAGTTACATCAATGCTTTACCTGACTTTGACAATGAATTATTTCTCGATAACAATATTTTGCATCCAAAATACCGTAGATTTCCTATAAATACTCAGCTTATCGGGCCATCTTTAGACTGATGGCTGAGAATGTTATTGCTACCCCTCCGGAATTTCGCAAAACTTATCCTATCTAAAAGAGGATTTCAAGCTGCGTCTTTTAATAGATGTTTGCACTATGTTCGCCAGGGCGTAAGTCTCTAACAGCCTGTTACATATGTTACCATATTAAATTTAGAAAAAAAAAAAGAAAATTAAAAGTTTGAGCTACAGAAAGAAGGCTAATTATTTAAATTACTCATATGGTCTGCATATTGACTACTTTAACTACATATAAATTCTTTTTGAGCAAAATTACAGCTTCCTGTGGTGTTATGTGCGTTACTTTAATCAGATTACCCTTTAAACATTAAAAGTGTGACCAATATCATTTACTTTTTAGCTGATATGTGCATTTTCCAAGATGTTTTGATTATTTTATACTAACAAACTCATTTGGGTTAGAGAAAATCCAAAGTCTGCTTTTATACTTTAAATAAAGTGCCTTGTACGAGCAATTTTAAAAACAACCCAATGCTACACTCAATTTAAGGAGCCGAATTTGGTAGGCATCATTTAAGTAAAAATATATGAAAACATTTGCTGCTGTTGGATATCTTGCATTTTTTGGGATTGTCTTGCTCATATCATAAAGAATTATAGATTTTGCAGGTTAAACAACAAGATTGAAGCACTTGTTAAAGGCTGTAACATATGTTACATGACATAATAAATGAGCAAGGACATTGACTTGATGTAAGAAATGATGTTTCAGGAAAAAATGAATATATTTCGCATGTTTTCCTAGCTAAAATCTCTAGCCTCTGGTGCCTAAATCTTAGGTATTGATGATTTTTAAGCCCCTGTACCTTTGTAACAGATGTTACGAATATTTGTTTTCAATATTTCTTAATATGAATAATTCTAAAATAAAGATACACCCTAAAGGAACATAGGAAATAATCTTTTCACATTTAAACAGTACAATTTAGTAAATGTCCCTTTCTAATGTAAATATTCTAAACCAATCCTTATCCAAGTCATATACATGTACAATATCGTTTATTATTTCTGCTTCTCTGGTAAAATAATTGTCCTCCTCATATCATAAAAACCAGAATAATCATCAAACAAGATTTTGACTGCAAGCTGAGTAATGACCTGCTCCATCCAAACCCATTAAGACATATTCTATCGTATGTACCGATTTAAGGCGCATCGAATAGGAGATGTTTGCACACTGTAAGCATGGGTGTTAGCCTGTATCAGCTTGTTACATATGTTATTTTATCAATTTGAGAAAAAGAAAATTGAAAGTTTGAGGTACAGAAAGCAGACATTAAAACCAGCTAATCAATGAAAATTCTAATAGTCTGCATATTACTGGATGCCTCTACTACATATGACAGCTGTTTAACATTAATACGGCTACATGTTGTATTATGTGCGTTACATGAGCTTAATCATAATTTAAAAGTGGTAATTTTGGCTATCGTCATTTAGTTTAACGACTGCTCTGAATTGGTTTCAAGCTGTTTTAGATTAGGTTTACAAACATATACTCAATTGACGAGTACAAACCCAACCCAAAGTTTGCTATTCTATTTTGTCGTATATGAGCTAATGCACAACCCTACCCCCAGTTTTGCAGAGGAGCAAATTTTGTTTTCGCCGCTTAAAAAAATAATATAAAAACAATTGCAGAGTGTTGATATTTTTCATTTTCTTAATCCGTCTTGCGCATATATCATCAAGTTTCTAAGATAAGGACACTTATCAAAGATGTTAATGTGCCATGATGCCATAACAAGGGCTCTGATCGAATTCCATAAACTTTCAGATGCTGGTATTAACTAGTTCAATGTCAGGACAGAGCAAGAGATCATATTGGCAGGCATTTAGCTATGCTGGAGACTCTATCCACGAAGCATTCTTTCACCTCGGCTCACAGTGCCCTTAGAAAGCACTGTGGCGGATGCACTAGAGTAATATATTTGTAAATTGTCCTGACCTATTGGCTCTCGTTTGTGATGTCTAACTGTGAGTTTGTTACTTTCCCCATTGGTATCCTGCGCCAGGTGTGGTACTTGATTGTATCGATTCCTGATCTTTGCCGTCTTTCTTACTTTGCATTAGCCAGTCACTGATATTGTTTGACTCACTGCGTTGAGGTGGTGGATGTTTTGGAGAAAAAAAAGCTGAATTGCAAGAACTACCACTTCCAAGAGTAGTGTTTCTCGAAGGTGTCAAACGTGCGCAGTATCAGTGAATCATTTGGAAAACCTCACCTGTCATTAATCCTGACAAATCGAGGCCTGACAATTATGGTTAGAGGCCGGACTGTGATAAATATTGTCCCGTTATGATGACATTGCCCACGTGTGGATCCAGAGGGGGATAGGGTGTCCGGACACTCCCCCTGGAAAATAACAAGTACATATATGTGTTTCTATAAAAATTAGCATTTGGACCCCCCCCCTGGAAAAAAGTTGGACCCCCCCCCCCCCCCCCCCCCCCCGGAAAATATTGGACGGCCTCTGGATCCTTTGTAAAGTATAAGTATAGTTTTCTCAGCAATAAAACCATTGGAACCCCTCTTTAAACTTTAAAATAAGCTGAGGACTAAATAAAACTGACAAAAATTCCTGGATCCGCGCATGTTGCCTCCTGCCCCCCCCCCCCCCCCCCCCCGAAACCCCTCTGCTGCTGATAAAATGTGGTTGCAGCATGTCTGTATGCGAAACATCTCGGTGTAAGTACAAAGCAAACCATTTATATTGTACTGATTTGTATTGCTGTGGAGCAGAAGAGGACTCATGTAAACTATTGCCAGTGATCAATATGCTTATGACTTTTGAACAACTATTTTCATGTGGATTCAGATATTTCTTTAGCCGTATCAACAAGAATGCCTTATTGTCCGATTTTGACCTTTAAAGACAAGTAGTAGCATGCGAAAGATAAATCAGATTGTAACAGTTTTCTATTGCCCGTGCTATCGCAGTACAATGGGTAACTTGTAGAGGGGTTTATCCTTATTTCCATATCATGAACTACTAAATAGACTCTTCTAACTTTTGATCCTTCAGTGGTCAAAATCGGACTATGATGAGTTTGGTTGATAGTGTATGCACAATCTTTTATTTGGGTGTAAGATAAGCAGCTACAGTTAAACCAAAAGCTTTGAAGCGTGCCTCTATTTACAATATTGATATGTTGTTCTAGAAAAAAGGGTTTCAGGCGTTTATTTACATTTACTATAAAAGCTTTGACATGCACATATGTTCTAGCCGGACTGGCTCATTTTACGTATTTTGCATCAATCGTTTGAAATAGAAAGACCCAATGGTCATTGGTCAAAGGTCGTAGTACATCAATATATATATATATATATATATATATATATATATATATATATATATATATATATATATATATATATATATATATATATATATATATATATATATATATATATATATATATATATATATATATATATATATAGAAGCATAAGAGATTATATTCACTCCGTTTAACATCAAAAACACTGTTTGTTTTTCATTCACTCCACTGTCTTTTTATTCGTAAATCGTGACGGCATTTACATCCCACCCTCGAACTGACTTCACCAAATCTGAATATATTTTGTATGTTACGATTAAAAAGAGTTTGCATTCAGTCATGCTAAGGTTACCAGTTCATTAAAGGAATATTTCCAAGCGTTGGAAATGGACAAAATGCATATATATGTGGTATTTCCATATTAGGCGTCATTTCAATGACGTCATCTTTTTCTTCTGATGCGAAGACAATATGGGCAGCATGTTAATTTTAATTATTTACCCCCTAAGATTAAATTTGGTGCATTTCGACTGAAATTGGCACACAAAATGAAAGAACGCCCTGATTCCCATATACTACAATGGACATACCGTTTAAATTGCACTGATACAATATACGCTATTATGATGACGTCATAATGACGTCCAGACGTGAAACCCAGATGGGTGACCAGGTGATTTTCATTAGTTATCCCCTAAAGTTTGATTTGGTATAGGTCACCATAAATCGGCATCAAAGTCGCACGGGAGTCCCGAGCGCCCCTGACTATTGCTAGTTTTGGCCATTTAGGCCTCGTCAGTGACCCTCTAATAGTTGCAAAGTTCCACAATGAATCCCATGATCCTAAAGGACAAGAAAATAAAATCTACACTATAGTGAAGGGCAAGCTCTTTAGTATGATAGTAACCAACTTACCAGACTCACTTGAAATTAAGGACATATTTAAGTATGATGTCTGTCTTACACATTCTCATATCCATGCATCGTGTCTTATAGATATACTTTTGCATGTGACTCACTTACAAATATAAATTTTGCTCTGACTCGAAGACACTTTGTCCGCATTTTCAGAAACTTTATGTTGCCAAATAAAAAAAACACATCAGCGTATCTGGTAAATAGAAAAAAAATATGGCGTTACATTGAACATATGATATTTTTGCTTAGTCTCACTTTCACTTTGGTCTGGCTTTTAGTTCTTTTATCAATCAATAGAGTTTATTTTCTTCTCACGGTAAAAGATATCTACTTTTCTCATTGCATGCAAGTTCAGCTTAGAGCAAAATAAGGGTTATACGGCAAGTCTTTGCAACATGTCTAACGATTTGAGTAACATACCGAATCGTTAACAGACTGTACATTATCATTTCTGTAACATACTAGTAGATTATTATATACCTTTTAAATTAAAATGCATGTCTATTGCGCAATTTGCCGACTGTGTACATAATCAGCCAAAATATAAAGGTGACTGCGTTGAAAGCAGAACTGACTGACAGACTGACTGATCGACCTCCCGATCGACCGTCGGCCTGACCGATCAACCAATCGACTGACTGACGGACTGAAAAGAGGACGGACGGTATCGATTATGATATTTCTGACTTTTATAAAAATGTGTGGGTATAACAAAGTATAACAAGTGCTCTATTATACAACAGGAGAATTATAGTCAGATATAAGACACTGATACCAAATATAATATAATTAAATTCCATAATACGCTGATCATTTTGCATGTCCTTATACCACGGCTATTTTGTCCTTATATTGTCCTTGGATTTCATAATATGGATATTTGCCCTTGATAAGTCAGTTGTGTTGAAACGCCTGTTTATATTTGCTTGTCTGGCTTTCAGAACTGCAAACATTTGTACCATAAATGACCTAGATGTCCATAAGTTTATGGGCCCCGACGCGAGATAGCCTGGACCTCGACACGAAAATACCTGTCTTCAGTTTTTGAACCAGGTCTTACCAAAACTACTCTACTAAGCTCTACACAGAGACTAGTATGGGTAGCGAAATTTCACTTGTGACAAAAGACATTCAACTCGCTTGATTTGAGGAATATCCTCGACGGATCTTAAATTCCTTTCTAGTTATGTAATCACATTGCTGATGAAGAGACTGCTGATTTATTTACCTCAACTGTGATCTTGCTGACATGTTACTGTATTTGTTCAAATGTGTTCTTGCTTTCATGTTACTTTATTTGTTCAAATGTGTTCTTGCTGACATGTTACTGTATTTGTTCAAATGTGTTCTTGCTGACATGTTACTGTATTAGTTCAAATAAGTTCTTGCTAGCATGTTACTGTATTTGTTCAAATGTGATCTTGCTGTCATGTTACTGTATTAGTTCAAATGTGTTCTTGCTAGCATGTTACTGTATTGTTCAAATGCGATCTTGCTGTCATGTTACTGTATTTGTTCAAACGTGTTCTTGCTGAAATGTTACTGTATTTGCTAAAATGTGTTCTTGCTGTCATGTAACTGTATTTGTTCAAATGTGTTCTTGCTAACATGTCACTGTATTTGTTCAAATGAGTTCTTGCTGACATGTGACTGTCTTTGTTCAAATGTGTACTTGCTGAAATGTGACCGTCTTTGTTCAAATGTGTTCTTGCTGACTTGTGACCGTCTTTGTTCAAATGTGTTCTTGCTGACATGTGACCGTCTTTGTTCAAATATGTTCTTGCTGACATGTGACTGTATTTGTTAAATTTGTTCTTGCTGACTTGTGACCGTCTTTGTTCAAATATGTTCTTGCTTACTTGTGACCGTCTTTGTTCGAATATGTTCTTGCTGACATGTGGGCGTCTTTGTTGAAATGTGTTCTTGCTGACATGTGAGCGTCTTTGTTGAAATGTGTTCGTGTTGACTTGTGACCGACTTTGTTCAAATGTGTTCTTGCTGACTTGTGACCGTTTTTGTTCAAATGTGTTCTTGCTGACTTGTGACCGTCTTTGTTCAAATGTGCTCTTGCTGACTTGTGACCGTCTTTGTTCAAATGTGTTCTTGCTGATTTATGACCGTCTTTGTTCAAATATGTTCTTGCTGACATGTGAGCGTCTTTGCTCAAATGTGTTCTTGCTGACATGTGAGCGTCTTTGTTGAAATGTGTTCTTGCTGACTTGTGACCGTCTTTGTTCAAATGTGTTCTTGCTGACATGTGACCGTCTTTGTTCAAATATGTTCTTGCTGACATGTGACTGTATTTGTTCAAATGTGTTCTTGCTGACTTGTGACCGTCTTTGTTCAAATATGTTCTTGCTTACTTGTGACCGTCTTTGTTCAAATATGTTCTTGCTGACATGTGGGCGTCTTTGTTGAAATGTGTTCTTGCTGACATGTGAGCGTCTTTGTTGAAATGTGTTCGTGTTGACTTGTGACCGTCTTTGTTGAAATGTGTTCTTGCTGACTTGTGACCGTTTTTGTTCAAATGTGTTCTTGCTGACTTGTGACCGTCTTTGTTCAAATGTGCTCTTGCTGACTTGTGACCGTCTTTGTTCAAATGTGTTCTTGCTGATTTATGACCGTCTTTGTTCAAATATGTTCTTGCTGACATGTGAGCGTCTTTGCTCAAATGTGTTTTTGCTGACATGTGAGCGTCTTTGTTGAAATGTGTTCTTGCTGACTCGTGACCGTCTTAGTTCCAATATGTTCTTGCTGACTTGTGACCGTCTTTGTTCAAATATGTTCTGCTGAAATGTGACCGTCTTTGTTCAAATGTGTTCTTGCTGACATGTGAGCGTCTTTGTTGAAGTGTGTTATTGCTGACTTGTGACCGTCTTTGTTCAAATATGTTCTTGCTGACTTGTGACCGTCTTTGTTGAACTGTGTTATTGCTGACTTGTGAGCGTCTTTGCTCAAATGTGTTCTTGCTGACATGTGAGCGTCTTTGTTGAAATGTGTTCTTGCTGACTTGTGACCGTCATTGTTCAAATATGTTCTTGCTGACTTGTGACCGTCTTTGTTCAAATATGTTCTTGCTGACATGTGAGCGTCTTTGTTCAAATGTGTTCCTACTGACATGTGAGCGTCTTTGTTGAAATGTGTTCTTGCTGACTTGTGACCGTCTTTATTCAAATTAGTTCTGGCTGGCATGTGAATGTCTTTGTTCAAATGTGTTTTTGCTGACATGTGACCGTCTTTATTCAAATGTGTTCTTGCTGCCATGTAACTGTATTTGTTCCAATGTGTTCTTGCTTACTTGTGACAGTCTTTGTTCAGATATGATATTGCTGACTTCTGACCGTCTTTGTTGAAATGTGTTCTTGCTGACATCTGACTGTCTTTATTCAAATGTGCCCTTGCTGACATGTGACCGTCTTTGTTCAAATGTGTTCTTGCTGACATGTGACCGTCTTTGTTCAAATGTGTTCTTGCTTACATTTGAGCGTCTTAGTGAAAATGTGTTCTTGCTGACTTGTGACCGTCTTTGCTCAAATATGTTCTTGCTGACTTGTGACTGTCTTTGTTAAAATATGTTCTTGCTGACTTGTGACCGTCTTTATTCAAATGTGTTCTTGCTGGCATGTGACCGTCTTTGTTCAAATATGTTCTTGCTGGCATGTGACTGTCTTTGTTCAAATGTGTTCTTGCTGACATGTGAGCGTCTTTGTTGAAATGTGTTCCTGCTGACTTGTGACCGTCTTTATTCAAATGTGTTCTTGCTGGCATGTGACCGTGTTTATTCAAATGTGTTCTTGCTGGCATATGACTGTCTTTATTCAAATGTGTTCTTGCTGCCATGTGACCGTCTTTGTTCAAATATGTTCTTGCTGGCATGTGACCGTCTTTGTTCAAATGTGTTCTTGCTGGCAAGTGAGCGTCTTTGCTCAAATGTGTTCTTGCTGGCATGTGAGCGTCTTTGCTCAAATGTGTTCTTGCTGACAATTGAGCGTCTTTGTTGAAATGTGTTATTGCTGACATTTGACCGTCTTTGTTCAAATGTGTTCTTGCTGGCATGCGAATGTCTTTGTTCAAATGTGTTCTTGCTGACATGTGACCGTCTTTTTTCAAATGTGTTCTTGCTGACATGTTACTGTATTTGTTCAAATGTGTTCTTGCTGACATGTTACTGTATTTGTTCAAATGTGTTCTTGCTGACATGTGACCATCTTTGTTCATAAGTGTTCTTGCTGGCATTTGACCATCTTTGTTCAAATATGTTCTTGCTGACATGTGACCGTCTTTGTTCAAATGTGTTCTTGCTGACATGTGACCATCTTTGCTCAAACGTGTTCTTGCTGACATGTGAGCGGTTTTGTTGAAATGTGTTCTTGCTGATATGTGACCGTATTTGTATAAATGTGTTCTTGCTGACATGTGACTGTATTTGTGCAAATGTGTTATTGCTCACATGTGACCGTCTTTGTTCAAAAGTGTTCTTGCTGGCATTTGAACATCTTTGTTCAAATATGCTCTTGCTGACATGTGACCGTCTTTTATCAAATGTGTTCTTGCTGACATGTGACCATCTTTGCTCAAATGTGTTCTTGCTGACATGTGAGCGGTTTTGTTGAAATGTGTTCTTGCTGATATGTGACCGTCTTTGTTCAAATGTGTTCTTGCTGACATGTGACTGTATTTGTGCAAATGTGTTCTTGCTGACTTGTGACCGTCTTTAATCAAATGTGTTCTTGCTGACTTGTGACCGTCTTTAATCAAATATGTTCTTGCTGACATGTGACCGTCTTTAATCAAATGTGTTCTTGCTGACTTGTGAGCGTCTTTGTTGAAATGTGTTATTGCTGACATGTGATCGTCTTTGTTCAAATTTGTTCTTGCTGACTTATGACCGTCTTTGTTCAAATGTGTTCTTGCTGACTTGTGACCGTCTTTAATCAAATGTGTTCTTGCTGACTTGTGACCGTCTTTAATCAAATATGTTCTTGCTGACATGTGACCGTCTTTAATCAAATGTGTTCTTGCTGACTTGTGAGCGTCTTTGTTGAAATGTGTTATTGCTGACATGTGAGCGTCTTTGTTGAAATGTGTTCTTGCTGACATGTGAGCGTCTTTGTTGAAATGTGTTCTTGCTGACACATGACCATCTTTGTTCAAATGTGTTCTTCCTGACATGTGACCATCTTTGTTCAAATATGTTCTTGCTGACATGTGAGCGTCTTTGTTGAAATGTGTTCTTGCTGACATGTGAGCGTCTTTGTTGAAATGTGTTCTTGCTGACATGTGAGCGTCTTTGTTGAAATGTGTTCTTGTTGACATGTGACATGTGAGCGTCTTCGTTGAAATGTGTTCTTGCTGACTTGTGACCGTCTTTGTTCAAATGTGCTCTTGCTGACTTGTGACCGTCTTTGTTCAAATGTGTTCTTGCTGATTTATGACCGTCTTTGTTCAAATATGTTCTTGCTGACATGTGAGTGTCTTTGCTCAAATGTGTTTTTGCTGACATGTGAGCGTCTTTGTTGAAATGTGTTCTTGCTGACTCGTGACCGTCTTAGTTCCAATATGTTCTTGCTGACTTGTGACCGTCTTTGTTCAAATATGTTCTGCTGAAATGTGACCGTCTTTGTTCAAATGTGTTCTTGCTGACATGTGAGCGTCTTTGTTGAAGTGTGTTATTGCTGACTTGTGACCGTCTTTGTTCAAATATGTTCTTGCTGACTTGTGACCGTCTTTGTTGAACTGTGTTATTGCTGACTTGTGAGCGTCTTTGCTCAAATGTGTTCTTGCTGACATGTGAGCGTCTTTGTTGAAATGTGTTCTTGCTGACTTGTGACCGTCATTGTTCAAATATGTTCTTGCTGACTTGTGACCGTCTTTGTTCAAAAATGTTCTTGCTGACATGTGAGCGTCTTTGTTCAAATGTGTTCCTACTGACATGTGAGCGTCTTTGTTGAAATGTGTTCTTGCTGACTTGTGACCGTCTTTATTCAAATTAGTTCTGGCTGGCATGTGAATGTCTTTGTTCAAATGTGTTTTTGCTGACATGTGACCGTCTTTATTCAAATGTGTTCTTGCTGCCATGTAACTGTATTTGTTCCAATGTGTTCTTGCTTACTTGTGACAGTCTTTGTTCAGATATGATATTGCTGACTTCTGACCGTCTTTGTTGAAATGTGTTCTTGCTGACATCTGACTGTCTTTATTCAAATGTGCCCTTGCTGACATGTGACCGTCTTTGTTCAAATGTGTTCTTGCTGACATGTGACCGTCTTTGTTCAAATGTGTTCTTGCTTACATTTGAGCGTCTTAGTGAAAATGTGTTCTTGCTGACTTGTGACCGTCTTTGCTCAAATATGTTCTTGCTGACTTGTGACTGTCTTTGCTAAAATATGTTCTTGCTGACTTGTGACCGTCTTTATTCAAATGTGTTCTTGCTGGCATGTGACCGTCTTTGTTCAAATATGTTCTTGCTGGCATGTGACTGTCTTTGTTCAAATGTGTTCTTGCTGACATGTGAGCGTCTTTGTTGAAATGTGTTCCTGCTGACTTGTGACCGTCTTTATTCAAATGTGTTCTTGCTGGCATGTGACCGTGTTTATTCAAATGTGTTCTTGCTGGCATATGACTGTCTTTATTCAAATGTGTTCTTGCTGCCATGTGACCGTCTTTGTTCAAATATGTTCTTGCTGGCATGTGACCGTCTTTGTTCAAATGTGTTCTTGCTGGCAAGTGAGCGTCTTTGCTCAAATGTGTTCTTGCTGGCATGTGAGCGTCTTTGCTCAAATGTGTTCTTGCTGACAATTGAGCGTCTTTGTTGAAATGTGTTATTGCTGACATTTGACCGTCTTTGTTCAAATGTGTTCTTGCTGGCATGCGAATGTCTTTGTTCAAATGTGTTCTTGCTGACATGTGACCGTCTTTTTTCAAATGTGTTCTTGCTGACATGTTACTGTATTTGTTCAAATGTGTTCTTGCTGACATGTTACTGTATTTGTTCAAATGTGTTCTTGCTGACATGTGACCATCTTTGTTCATAAGTGTTCTTGCTGGCATTTGACCATCTTTGTTCAAATATGTTCTTGCTGACATGTGACCGTCTTTGTTCAAATGTGTTCTTGCTGACATGTGACCATCTTTGCTCAAACGTGTTCTTGCTGACATGTGAGCGGTTTTGTTGAAATGTGTTCTTGCTGATATGTGACCGTATTTGTATAAATGTGTTCTTGCTGACATGTGACTGTATTTGTGCAAATGTGTTATTGCTCACATGTGACCGTCTTTGTTCAAAAGTGTTCTTGCTGGCATTTGAACATCTTTGTTCAAATATGCTCTTGCTGACATGTGACCGTCTTTTATCAAATGTGTTCTTGCTGACATGTGACCATCTTTGCTCAAATGTGTTCTTGCTGACATGTGAGCGGTTTTGTTGAAATGTGTTCTTGCTGATATGTGACCGTCTTTGTTCAAATGTGTTCTTGCTGACATGTGACTGTATTTGTGCAAATGTGTTCTTGCTGACTTGTGACCGTCTTTAATCAAATGTGTTCTTGCTGACTTGTGACCGTCTTTAATCAAATATGTTCTTGCTGACATGTGACCGTCTTTAATCAAATGTGTTCTTGCTGACTTGTGAGCGTCTTTGTTGAAATGTGTTATTGCTGACATGTGATCGTCTTTGTTCAAATTTGTTCTTGCTGACTTATGACCGTCTTTGTTCAAATGTGTTCTTGCTGACTTGTGACCGTCTTTAATCAAATGTGTTCTTGCTGACTTGTGACCGTCTTTAATCAAATATGTTCTTGCTGACATGTGACCGTCTTTAATCAAATGTGTTCTTGCTGACTTGTGAGCGTCTTTGTTGAAATGTGTTATTGCTGACATGTGAGCGTCTTTGTTGAAATGTGTTCTTGCTGACATGTGAGCGTCTTTGTTGAAATGTGTTCTTGCTGACACATGACCATCTTTGTTCAAATGTGTTCTTCCTGACATGTGACCATCTTTGTTCAAATATGTTCTTGCTGACATGTGAGCGTCTTTGTTGAAATGTGTTCTTGCTGACATGTGAGCGTCTTTGTTGAAATGTGTTCTTGCTGACATGTGAGCGTCTTTGTTGAAATGTGTTCTTGTTGACATGTGACATGTGAGCGTCTTCGTTGAAATGTGTTCTTGCTGACTTGCGACCGTCTTTGTTCAAATGTGTTCTTGCTGACTTGTGACCGTCTTTGTTCAAATGTGTTCTTGCTGACATGTGACCGTCTTTGTTCAAATATATTCTTGCTGACATATGACCATCTTTGTTCAAATATGTTTTTGCTGACTTGTGACCGTCTTTGTTCAAATAAGTTCTTGCTGACTTGTGACCGTCTTTGTTCAAATATGTTCTCCTGACTTGTGACCGTCTTTGTTCAAATGTGTTCTTGCTGGCATGTGAATGTCTTTGTTCAAATGTGTTCTTGCTGACATGTGACCGTCTTTGTTCAAATATGTTCTTGCTGACATGTTACTGTATTTGTTCAAATGTGTTCTTGTTGACATGTTACTGTATTTGTTCAAATATGTTCTTGCTGACATGTGACCGTCTTTGTTCAAATGTGTTCTTGCTGACTTGTGACCGTCTTTGTTCAAAAATGTTCTTGCTGACTTGTGACAGTCTTTGTTCAAATATGTTATTGCTGACTTCTGACCGTCTTTGTTGAAATGTGTTCTTGCTGACATCTGACTGTCTTTATTCAAATGTGCTCTTGCTGACATGTGACCGTCTTTGTTCAAATGTGTTCTTGTTGACATGTGACCGTCTTTGTTCAAATGTGTTCTTGCTGATATGTGGGCGTCTTTGTTCAAATGTGATCTTGCTGACTTGTGACCGTCTTTGTTCAAAAGTGTTCTTGCTGACTTGTGACCGTCTTTGTTCAAATATGTTCTTGCTGACATGTGACCGTCTTTGTTCAAATGTGTTCTTGCTGACATGTGACCGTCTTTGTTCAAATGTGTTCTTGCTGACATGTGACAGTCTTTGTTCAAATATGTTATTGCTGACATGTGACCGTCTTTGTTCAAATGTGTTCCTGCTGACATGTTACCGTCTTTGTTCAAATGTGTTCTTGCTGACATGTTACTGTATTTGTTCAAATGTGTTCTTGTAGACATGTTACTGTATTTGTTCAAATGTGTTCTTGCTGACATGTCACTGTATTTGTTCAAATGTGTTCTTGCTGGCTTGTGACCGTCTTTGTTTAAATATGTTCTTGTAGGCATGTGACTGTCTTTGATCCAATGCATTCTTGCTGGCATGTGCCTGTCTTTGTTCAGCTGTGCTCTTGTTTGCATGTGACTGTCTTTGTTCAAATCTGTTCTTACTGTCATATGACTGTCTTTGATCAAATGTATTCTCGCTGTCATGTGACTGTCTTTGTTCAAATGTGTTTGGCTGACAGTGCCTGGCTTTATTCAAATAAGTTCTTGCTGGCATATGACTGTCTTTGTTCAAATGTGTTCTTGCTGTCATGTGACTGTCTTTGTTCAAATGTGTTCTTGTAGACATGTGACTGTCTTTGTTCAAATGTGTTCTTGTAGGCATGTGACTGTCTTTGTTCAAAGTTGTTTTGCTGGCATGTGACTGTCTTTGTTCAAATGCGTTCTTGCTCGCATGTGACTGTCTTTGTTCAAATGTGTTCTTATAGTCATGTGACTGTCATTGTTTAAACGTGTTCTTGCTTTCCTCTGACTGTCTTTGTTCAAATGTTTTCTTGTAGGCATGTGACTGTCTTTGTTCAAATGTGTTCTAGCTGTCATGTGACTGTCTTTGTTGAAATAAGCTCTTGCTGGCATGTGACTGTCTTTGTTCATATATGTTTTCTTGCTGTCATGTGACTGTCTTTGTTCAGGTGTGTTCTTGTAGGCATGTTGTCATTTTTGTCCTTATGTGTTCTTGCTGTACGTGTGACTGTCTTTGTTCAAATGCGTTCACTATTGCATTTGACTGATTTGCTCAAATGTGTTCATACTATCATGTTGCTGTCTTTGCTCAAATGTGTTCTTGCTGTCATGCGAGTGTCTTTGTTCAAATGTGTTCTTGCTGGCATGTGACTGTCTTTGCTAAAATATTTTCTAGCTGTATTGTGACTGCCACTGTTCAAATGTGTTCTTGCTGGCATGTGACTGTCTTTGTTCAGATGTGTTCTTAAAGGCATGTGACTGTCTTTGTTCGAATGTGTTTTTGCTGTACAAATTATATCAACAATGTTTGGGTTCTAATTATGGTGTGGTACAGTTCTTGTCAACCTTTCTCATTTATATATAATTTGACAATATGTATAAGGATAATGTTCACAAGATTTGAAGCAGGGAAATATACAGTCAGACATAAGTTAAGCATCGCCTCAATAGTTTCCTAGAAAACGAGGAAAGCTTTCCAGTCATGAATATTTATTTGTTTTATTTATGAAATTAGATAGAGGTGTGACAATTACAGCAAATTTCGATTCGATTATCACAAAGGCAAACAACCAGGCATGGTAGATGCATACTTTAAAAATGTCCCTATTCTCAAACCCATTATGGTATTTTCAAAACGCTTAGACGTGTTAAGTGTTAGTGTCATATTGTAACAATATCAAAGACAAGTTCTGCCTGAAAATTTCAGATTCATAACACTAAAACAATAAAAGTTATGGATGTGTAAAGAATGGCATGTTATATGGTGATAATGCAAAAAATAAAAACACGCGATTAACTATATCTATGATCCTCTATAACTTACATGAAACCTTGAGTTCGACAGAATAAGTTTGGCACTAGTTTGAAAAATATGTCTAAATTATTTCTGCGTCTATTTGAATTCAAAGTACGCACTTTGGGTTAAGCTGTGAAACTTTTAAAAGGTACACCCAAAAATAGGGGTTGGTGTTTACAAGACACCGTAGAAATTCAGCAAAATGACCAAATAGCATTCTGATATGTTCAGCAGACCAAGGACAGACTAGGGTAACAAAATATTACAACCTGGTTGTTCTTCTGAAGAATTTTGTACACGAAAAACGTCTCTGAAATAGTGTTTGGGTGATGCTGAACTTATGTCTGACTGTATATATTTTGTTTGAATGGTGAGTCAGACCTTTGTTAAATTAATAAATATTATTGGACTCATTATAATTATTAATGTCCAGTTTTACAAAATTGTTTAGTATGTCAGCATTATGATTATGAGGTCATTTGAGAATCAAATTCGTGATTCTATAACCACGATGAAAATAACAGCACAAAGACTGTTTCACCTCGTCGAATGCCAGATTTTCAGTATGTATACATTCAAAAAATCGCTAAGTGTTTTTAATATTCGAAAATCCATTTATAATCTTAAAAATTATCATTTTTATTTTCATCAACTTCATTTTTATTTATTAAAGCAGTTTTAAAGCTTTTGTTGGAAAATTAATGATTTTGTATAGGGTTTATGATTAGTATTTTTGGATACTCTTTTGAAATGTTTTGGCGGATAGAGCTTAATACCAATTAAAATGCAACGCAATTCAAATAAGATTCTGTAAACCATTTATTAAAATATACACATTGAGTGACTTAGGGACTGCAAAATAAGGATGCTATTTAAATATTGTGGGAAAGCATTCCATAATAGAAATAAACTATAAAGTTTTAAAACTTAAGACTCAGTTTCATTCAGTCTCTGTATGACACTAAAAGGAAAGTGCTGCAGCTGTCATGCCTCCTAGGACTGGCGTAAGTGGTCTTCTACTTTCTGCTGAAGCTAAAAATTCCAGAAGGACCAGAATATGAAAATACAACACTTTATCAATACAAAGGCAGCTGCTGTGAAATCCAGGTTCTCTGAAAAAAGAACCCACAATTTCTTAAACAATTGACCTGGTTTCACTTAGTTTATGAGAGATTATGAGAATTATGCACGTAGTCCTGAACCAATTCACCCTCAATATTTGATTCGGAGGGACTTAAGATAGAGGAAATTCTAGGTGCACCAGGAACATAGAAATGTAGATGGAGACGAATTACCTAGAATAATTCCAAATCTGTTTGGATTTTTCAATGACTGAAATACCTTACATGTAAGAGCATATAAACACCTGTTGGCTTCAGTCCAAAAATAATTTGGAAACCAGTGAAAGATCAATTCAAAAATGATACCTGCTTGACATCCACCGGTACAACTAAGTTCTAGACCGAATGCTACTTATCAAGTGCTGATTACAAAAATGCCATTTTTATGCTATTGAGTTGGCTAAAACTTCTGAAAAAAATATTGGACCTAATTTGGCTGAAGATACTAAATAGTGATAGTCAATGCTTTTTTAAAATAATACTGGTGGAAAAACTGCGGTTTCATAGACTGGAATATTTTATTTGTAATCACTTTTGAATCAAAACTGACTTTACTCATTTCATGCAAATTATAACACTGTTACTGGTGTCCAATTTTTATGAAAAGGGCAAGGTGCACGAAGGTGCGTTTTTGGCCCTGTAAATGACCAAATATCAATCATGGAAAACCATAGATTTGTCATTACTTATCATAGGTCCCAACATCGATCTTTCAGAAAATGAAAACCTTTAAACGCTACGTAATTTCTACAGCTACATGTGTAGCCACAAATAGGCCAGGGTTAATAGTCCAGCAGAATTTGGGCCTGGAACTTGATTTTAAACTTTTTTCTTTATGGATTCTGGTAGTGCATATATTGTGCTTGAAAAATCCGAGTGATGCCACTCTTGCATCATTGAGCATTTCGATATATTCAAGATGGCGTCCAGGATGGAGGCCAATTATAAGTTAAAAAATTGTGTGATATGGAAAAATGCCTCAAACCCGTTTTTTCCTTAAATTGTTAGCTATGACGTTGGAATCTAGTTGAAGACACTTAGCTCATAACCAAAATTTAAAAATAAAATAAGAATTAAGGAAAAATGGCCGCCAAAACGGCAGTTTATTACGAAAACATAAGAAAATTTTCCCTGGGCCGCCAAACTCCAAGGATTTGCATGTAAAATGCTGATTTTACTGATTCTTGAGTTACAGACGTCATCCTTGTAACATCCCAGTGATGCAGCTAATGCATCACTTAGAATTTGATATATTCAAGATGGCGTCCAGGATGGCAGCTGATAAGTTTTACAAACCCGTGGGAGCCGCACCTAACCTGTAGACATGTTTGGTGGATTTGTAACATACCAAATTTCTCGCCTGATTGAGAAGTACTTTACAAACACATGTATCTGAATAAATGAACCCAGCATGCATATCTGATAGAGTTGCACTGAACAGGCAGGCATATCTGAGATCGGCACCAGATCAGCAAACATGTCTGATGTAATGGCACCTCACTTGCAGGCCCCGCTGATAATGAGACACTATATCAGCAGACACAGCTGATAGTGAACCACCATACCAGCAGGTATACCAGATAGAGAAGCACAACGCCAGCAGACATGCAATATTGAGTGACAAAAGATATACTGATTGAGTGGCCACAGTCCAGCAAGCGTCCATCGTGCAGCGGTACTCAACCAGTAGGCATGTTTGAACAGCAGCGGTGTTTGTAACAGTAAAACTAGGCCAGCAGGCATATATGCAGCAGCATAACAACTATCTACACGGCATGTATGCTGTATTGACAGTGTAGCAGTCTTGGCTAATAAAGTTTCACAGTGTTGGTTGGCATGTCTGATGGAGGGAGATCAGTCAAGAAGCTTTTCTCTTTGATTTCCAATGGACCAGGAGGCGTGTTTGATTGAATAGTACCAAGTCCGCAGTCATATCTGATGAAGTTTCACTGAACAACAGCCATGTATTGCCACCAGTTCATCATATCCGACATCCTAAACATCATACGTGTTTAATAATGTGGTACTGAACCAGCACACATGCCGTTTATTGAGACTTGGGGCCAGCAGTCATGTGTGTTAGTTACATCGCACCAGCAATAATGTATGTTACAATTGAACCCAACTAACAGGAATGCTGGGACTGTTGCACTGGATCAGCGGGCATGTCTGTTGAAGTTACATGCGACCAGTGTTCATGTCTGTTCTACTTTCTCCCCACCAGCTGCCAAGGCATCATTGCTACAGGTTCAGCAGACATATTTACCATTACGCATGTTTGATTATGTGGCACTGGACCAGCGTACATGTCTGAAACCAAGCAGTTATGTCTGTAACAGCTTCACGAGACTTGCAGGCATGTTGCAGTACCAATGTTTTAAACGTTGCTTTGAACCAACAGGCATGTTTTTTGCAGTTGCACCCGACCACCTGGCACGTCAGTTACAGTTAAACTCGACCAGCATGCATGTCTGTTAGAGTTGCATCTACCAGCAGATATGTTTGAATCAGTTGCAACTGATTTACAAGCACATCTGTAGTTGTGTGGCTGAACCAGCATGTATATATGTTACATTTGCATCAGACTCGCAGTTATGCCCCCTATGCCCGTACCCAACTAACAGGCTGGTAAGCACAATTGCATAAGACCATCATGCATGTATATTACAGTTGCGCCTGACAAACAGCCATGTCTTTATAAGTTGCAAACTATCAACATGCATGTCTGTTACAGTTTCATCTTATCAGGATCCATGTATATTACATTTGCACCCGACCATTAGCCATGTCTGTAACAATTGCATCTGACCATTGCACATGTCTTTAACAGTTGCATCTAACCAACAGTCATATCTGTAAACATGTGCATACAAGCATGCATGTCTGTTAACTTGCTCTGGACCAGCATTCATATTTGTTATAGCAATATCCAACCATATGTGTTGTCTGTAAGTGCAACAGACCAGAGAAGTAGTAATGGTTGTTACAATTGCACCAGGCAAGCAGGCCCATACCAACCAGCAGTCAAGATGGTAATGAACATCTGCAGCATGCAGATACCTTACTCAGGTGTTGTTTTTTGTGTTGTTACACTACTCTCCATAAGTATTTTTTTGTAAATTTTATCTTTCCATCCAGCTGACTTTTTCCGCATAAGTATTGATTCAAAAAAGGTTTGTACTTTGATCATACACTCTGTCTCAAAGTTTTCAGTGGTATCGTCTGTTCAGTATACCCTGTCATTTATCACTTCATTTTTTTTTAAGAAATGTTTTTCCAAAGTAAGAATTTATATGAGAATAATATTATATTATGGTATTATCAGATCCGCTCAAAAGTGGACTGGAAAGTGCATGTTGCATGGATTGATGGATACGATTATCAGAACAAAGACAAAAACATTACCATTACGAAAAATAAGAGTCTGTTATTTTTTCCTTGCAGTGTATCATAGCAAAAACCACGTGATTCCCCACCGTGTTATTGGTGCCATCTTGGACGTCGTCTTAAATATTTTACAACGCTGAAAAACAGCAATAACATGCTAGTCAAATTTTTCAAATGCAACTGAAAACTATCAACAAATAGTTACTGACTGCGAATTAGATTTCAGATTGAATTTTGCTTTAAATTGCGGCCATCTTGGACACCATCTATAATATTTCAACCTTGTGAATCAAACCTGCGAATGTTTCATTTTAATCGTTTGTATTATTAGGCCTCTAAACATCGATAAAAAGTCAAAAATTGAAATGATTTATATCGCTTTTTTAGTCAGATAGGTCTTAGGAACCTAACTGACGGCCATTTTCGACGCCATCTTTAAATCTCAAACATCTGAATCAAAACCATGTTCTCATTGATCGTTTGTATCATTTAGTCTCTAAACATCGATAAAAAGTCAACATTAAAGTGTTTTTATCGAGTATGTTGGTCATATAGGTCTTAGAAGCCTAACTGACGGCCATCTTGGGCGCCATCTTTAATATTTCAACCTTCTGAATCAAAATAATGTTCCATTTTAATTGGTTGTAACATTAAGCTTCTGAAACATCCTTGAAAAGTCAAAAATAAAATGATTTTGATCGAGTATGATGGTCATATAGGTCTTAGGAGCCTAGCTTACGGCCATCTTGGACGCCATCTTGAATATTTTAAAACGCTCAATGATGCCAGAGTGGCATCAGTTGGATTCATTAAGTACAATGCCTCAATAACAAGAATCAACAAAGAAAAAAACTTTAAAATCAAGTTCCAGGTCATTTTGGTTTTCTACCGGACTATAAGGGATTTTCGCTGGTTTTAGCTGTTTTTAGCGTGTTTGATCGAATAATAAACATAGAGCGAACTGACGTTACATCGCCATTTTGGACAGTCTAATATACTAGCGGAGTTTAACGAATACGCAAAATTTCGTTTTGTAACGTCGGTGCGCTCATACTAAAAAACAATTATTTTGTTTTGAGAAAATTTGTGAAAACCTAACACAAAGTGGCGCGAAAAGAACCAGCGTTACCTAAATGACGCCACGCTTTTTCTGTTTGACGTCAGGATCGCGCACCTTGTCCGAAGTATGATAGAACAAATGGTATTTTGTGAAGCAAATATATTTCTCTCGGGCATGTTTCCGCATATCAACAAGCTCGCCAGCTACCCTCCTCCCCCCTACGACATTTTTTACCTGGGATACCGGCGTTAGAACATCTGTGTGTATGATTAAAAAGAGCAGACCGCTTCGGCCGCTTGGAAAATAATTTACAAGCCGTTAGCTCACCCGCACTTAGTCACCAACTGTTTCTCGCTATTTTTCCAAGTGCACGAACCTACGCCCGATTTCATTTCGAGGATCCGAAGGAAACTTCCCGTTGAGATTGTTGCCTACTAAACTGTTTAACTGTCTTATCTAAATGCAAAAGAGTACGTATGAGACATGTGCAAAACAAAATAAAAAAACGTGCGCTATAAAAGTAGTCAATTCACGCGATTGGACAAATACAGTTTTTTTCTATCATACTTCTAACTGTAAATCTGTTTCGTCACCCTAGTCTTTTGCCGTATGCATTGGACTGGTTATTTTTCATTTGTACGAACACATTTTTACATTTATCTTAGTTTGCCAAAGTATTACATTATGCCGATGCTATCATGGCAAGATGCAAGAACCATTTGGTTCCGTTTCACTTCTGATACCCATGTAAAATCTAATGTTAAAAGGTTGAACTACATCATGGTGTTAATTTCTCCATAGGCAGTCATGAGATGTTGGTAATGATCGCATATGAACAGACGAGTCTCGCCAGAGCATTCACTGCTTACATACCTAAATTGGGTTCAGAGCCGCATGTCTAGCGTTTTTGCTTATAGCCCTACTAGATAGTTGATCATGTCTGTAAAAGATTGGTATAACGCATGTGCGTAAAGTACCAAATTCTCATAGAATATATATTCTGATATAAATATTTTTAGTTATAAAAATGTTCAGTGTATTCTATGTCACTAAACATGCTAAAGCCTCGCATTTGTGTGCTTGATTTTTTGTCAAAGGTTCCGCAACATAATAAGTCGATTCCCTATAACTAATACCTCTGCAATAGTTTGAGCCACTTAGAATTCATTATCGCATAACATTGACGTAGCTCCCATCACGCACTTACGCACGTGCGTAATAAAAATAGCAACATTCAATGGAGGTTACCCAATGTGGTTAAGTGATTTTCCATACCATAAGGAACTGCTCTTAAAGGAAAGAATTCGCTCCCTCTGGGAGCAAATTCTTTCCTTCAAGAGAAGTTTCCATTTTGAATAGTGACGCAAATGAAGAGAATCACTGCTGAATCCAGTAGTCTCCCTTTGGTGTGCGTAACTTTTTCAGCGTTCTGCATAGGAATCTGCACAATTACTCCGGAGCATTTTTTTCGGTATTCTCACACACAACGCGGCGCCACGGGTTTTTCTGCAGTTTGTAATTGTGTTTTTCCTGATTATACTCACTTACTTTTTAAAAGTATATTAATGGTGTCGTAAAGAAACAAGAAAAAAACAAGGCGTCTAAAAAAAAAAAAACTCGATTTTTTATGTTTTTCACATTGATTTTCGGCGATAACTTTTTTATTATTGATTTTAGCAAACTGTGTTCGCGATGAAAGTTGTAGAGAAAAATTAGCGCCGATTTCTCCAAGAGATCCGAAGTTTGCGGCACAAACAGATTTTTGTGTACATAGATGAAGATTTTGCAATAAATTGAATTCAGCC
Organism: Loripinus fragilis; assembly: GCA_964019695.1. Taxonomy (NCBI): domain Eukaryota; kingdom Metazoa; phylum Mollusca; class Bivalvia; order Lucinida; family Lucinidae; genus Loripinus; species Loripinus fragilis. The sequence continues at coordinate 60,196,372 of OZ026530.1, forward strand.
AAATTGTCTAAGTCTTTTATTGACAGGTAAATTTCGTAGAGGCGTGACAGAAAGGTTTCTTCTCAAAAGAATATTCACAAGGGGTGTATATACAATTATTCAACGGTTGTTTATAGCATAATCCTGCCGTATGTAGGCTCAAAATGTACCGTGCATATTCAGGATCTACTATGAACATGATCATTTGTAGGTACAGAAGCTGTGATATCACATGACGCGCCATTTTTCTCATGTGCACGTGCTCCTAAATAGACAGTTTCGAGACGTCCCAACTAGCTAAACGCACGGGCGAATCATGCGCGATTTCCAATATATTTGAACAAGCCATCCGTCGCCTTTCTTATTGAATTGGGGCGGTGCAATGTAACTTTTTGACTGACATATTTGACTTAGTTTATTTGGGCTTTTCTTAAAATGCTCAAAGAGTGCATCTATGCGCAGAGTTAATGGCAGCATCTATGACGTTGGAACCGCTTGGAGAAGTTGGCGCTATTTTTTCTCTACAACTTTCATCGCGAATACAGTTTACTAAAATCAATAATAAAGAAGTTATCGCCGAAAATCGATGTGAAAAACATAAAAAAATCGAGTTTAGTACCTCTGCACACGATATGCACGCTGCGCGCAATTTTACATTTCCGTCACAAGTATTCAAATGATAGTTTAAATACATTACTCTGATTTTGATTCAAATTCCGACATTATAATATACGAGGGTCATCCAATAAATAGCGAGAATTTCCTTATAATGTAAGAGGTTTTACCATTTTAACACCACAGATAGGACCATAAGGTGGCATAACTTTTTGAGCATGCAGCAACATATCCAAAAGTTTGACAGAATGTGATGTCTCTTGTTGCTTAGCAACGCAAACACATACTTAAAGCTTACCTGGCCAGATACCTTAAAATGGTTGCCATGGTTACTGGCATAGGAAATCAGTTCCAATAAGAATCTATTCTTTAAACGACAACATAAGTTAATTATTCTGTAAAATTCATTGACTTCTTTTGCAAAATGTCAAATTGACAGGGACATATAGAGTAAAAAAGCGACAAAAATGCAAAATTTTGGAATCAGAAAACGGGGTATGGGTCATGAATTTGCCATTGAATTATTGTTGGTTGGTATAAAAGTTTTAAACCACCCTAAAATTATTAAATATATTCTATATTTCAAAGCAGTATCTTTAAAAACCATGTATATTATGTGTCCACTGTTGCCTAGCAAAAGAAAAATATAGACTTAGCCAATAATCCAATTTTCCACATGTGCCTGGTTGCTAGGCAACAATGACTTACATGTACATGTTAATGACCATTTTTTATATGTAACATTGAGAACAATTAAACTAAGCCTGATTACAGGACAATCTATGTTCAGATAATTGATGATAATTTAATGTCAGGCTATGTTTCTTTAGCATTAGCTTTTGTATGTGGAAAATCTGGCCAGGCTAGCTTAAGTATCACTTTTTGGTTGCTAAGCAACAAGCAACCTCACTTTCCAACAAAATTTTGGATACGCTGCTGCATGCCCAACAAGTTATGCCACATAATGATTACATTTGCTATGTTTTAATGGTACAAACTCTTGCATTATAAGGAAATTCTCTCTATTTATTGGATGACCCTCGTACTCGTCAGACAACCGAAAGAAAAGTCCTTTAAATCATTATCATTATTCATTTATTTTTATTTTCAGAAAATGTTCATTCAATATAAAAATGAATAAACGCCACGACTCTCTCTCTCTCTCTCTCTCTCTCGTTACTAGTACATACATACAGAATTGATTATTCGATGATGTCCAACGAAAAATGAGGGGAGGAAGGATCCAAATACCACTATTAGCGAACCATCAACGGCCGCCAGCAAAACGCCATTTAAATGGTGTTTCGCTCGAGGGCCGATGATGGCCCAACATTGAATGCTGGATTGGTAGCTTTGTGATTTAAAGGGGATCAGGACCAGTATTGCTGAGGAACCCTATATACTTTTTAATTTTCCTTGGGGGGTCCGGACTCCCTGTCCCTCCGCTGGATCCGCACATGTCAAACAACCCTTGATTTCTTGATTCTTTAAAAGAACTTTAAAAACTGACTATAATATTGTTATCAAAATGGCGACAGTTTGGGCATTATCATCAGCAGTACCAGAGACGTTGACGGCCTAATCAGCTATAGTCCCCGCACGAGAGGGGGGTCCGAGAGGGGGCCTTCCACAAGAAAAAAAATGGAACTTCGAGCTCTTCTATGTGTTTTTTATGCTTTATCATGTGTCTGAGACCAGATTTCGGTCCTTTTTCTAGAAAAACTATTCAATGACGCGTGGGACACTGAACACTCACGATTTTTACTTTTAACTTCAGCAGGTTTCCAGCAAATTACTTTTAGCACTGATCCTTCGTAGCACTTCGAAGAGTCGTGTTTTCGAGAAAAAAAATACACTAGCTTCCTTTCAATTAGTGCACCCGTTTAGGATACAAGCTTCGTCAAGATTTGGCCGCGCAATTGCCTTGTCGATAGGCATACACATACATGTAGGTGACAGATGAAGCCAGGGCCTACTGTTTAACCACGACGGCAAGCACGGTTACTTTACTGTTCAGGCTTCTGTAAAGCCCCGGTCATACAGAGCTTGCGACGGCGGCGCGACCCGTCACTGAGACTTGTTTTGTTTGCAAACTACTCGAATGCACAGACTAGTCTGCACTTGCACTGTTCACAAATCTTATGAATGGACTTCAACCCACAGGATAGCACCACATTATAACATGATCTGTCGACTTTTTATCTGCGCTATTAGTTGAGAAAACTTTCAAAACCAGCGCGAATACAAGTATGGGCATTTAAGGCTTGTCACCATTAACGCTGAAAATATTGACACAGTTGTAGTTAGCTCGCATAATGTTACGATGTGGCAAATTCCAGCACTGTCAATTTCCAGTGTAAATGAAGACTGGCTGGCTACAGTGTGAACAGTTCTGTGTTAGCTGTCGGCATAGAGTCGGATTTCTATGGACTGCGTGTTTCAACTCTTGTCCGGTGACATACTTTCGTAGAGATCATTTATTCCATACCGCTGATTAAAGTAGGGTAATTGGTAAGTACATGTCTATGAACACCGTTATTAGCTATATAGAATATTGGCCAAAACTGTTGAAAAAGATAAAACATAAAAAATTCAGAGCGTTGAAGGGTGTCTAGATGGTTTGAAACAAAACGGGGTACAAATCACTGTCTTGTAAGCATGCAATTGTCAGCCAAACTTAGTGACGTTTCTGACGTTACATTGCTCCGTAAATTACGTTATTTTAGCGCAAATATAACAGAGGGTCCCTATCTTAAATAACCCATAATTTACTCAATTTAGGCACTAGGCAAATAAAATTTTGCCTTTTCTCCATGAAAATGGCAATTTTAAAACATGTTGCATTTTTTCACATTTCGGTGACAGGGCCGATTTCACCCCTTTGTGCACCTTGCCCTTTACATGCATAAAGAAGATGTATTTGACCTACTTTTCTGAAAATATTATGGGTTGACAAAAACTGGAACATGGTAAATATTAGGACAGAAACCCCAATAGACACTAACTTTAGTGTTCAATATGGGTATAATTCAAATTTTGATGGGCAAGAAAAAAATTATCTAGATGTATTCATATACATATGGTAGTAAGATATACCCTGGGGAGTCTTCTTTCATATTTCATTCAACGACTGTAGCAAACAATAATTTTAATGATTTGAGACTGATATTTAATATGTCATATATTAGTACAAGGAGGGGTACACCAAGGTCCCCCCTGTGGCCTAACAGCCTTCGAGGAATAAAATAATTTCATTTTTGTAGTTGTTATAACTTAGGTATTCAACATACACAATTTTATTGAAATCCATGCGTGGGCAGATTTGGAACTCCCCCTTTCCCCTCTTTCGTCCTGACCGGCTTCATGCTGTGACAATGACAATATATTTAGGATAGAAAAACAAAATTTAGATTTTTCGAAAAACCCAATAGTAGTAAGTAAGGGTGGAAAGATCAGGAATTGATACAATCAAGTTCCACACCTGACCAAGAATACCAATTGGAAAGTGATAAACTCAAAGGTAGACACAACAAACGAGAGCCAAGTGGCTAGCCCTCCCCCAGCAGGTGACCACAAAGCACATATAAACAGACACGCACAAAGACATAACAAACACAAAACAGAAAACACAAACATAAAAAGATCCACAAAAGAAGTATCGCCTTGGAACGGCCAGTAAAATATTTTACTAGAAACTTAAACAGGCTTAACAGCACCAACTTCACCCTTAATTCAGATGTGGATCAAGACACATAGATATTTGGTTTGCATGAAAGACCCCTAACTTATCAATGCATCATCTTCTAAGACATATAAATCAAGATATAACAAGGAGATAAAGCAAAGATAAGGACTCAACAGTAAATAAAGCTGAAACAGGAGCAAAAGAAATCCAACAGGTAAACCCCAGTGGGCCCGACAAACAGCCAAAGCATCAGGCCCCTACCATCTAATCAACAGATAAGTCTTTAAGTCGGAGCCATCATAGAGTCTGAAGGCCGACCCAACCGCTTGCAGTTGAAGAGGAAAGCAAAGTTGCCAACCGTGATTGGGTTGACCACCAAGCATGCAGTCTGTTGCAATACGTTATAGCCAATCTTTTTATAATGGGAATTATTTTAATGAACTGCGCTGAAAAATTATAAGAGCCAACAATCTTCTTCAATTTATACACCAAGTCACCATAGAAATAAGGTACCGAAAGTCCTTGGCACAAGAGAGACTTAAGTCCAACTTGGAATTTAGAAATCAAATCATAGTATTGTCTATAAAATTTAGAAAAAGTTTTGCAAAGTTTATGATACCGATAGCCTTATTTAAGACGTTTCTGAGTTTCCAATTTATTGCGAGTGTTGAAGTCAGCAACATAGCTAGATGCTCTAGCAAAACTAATGAGTTAAGATGGTATAGACTTTAAAGGATGTAGAACGAGTAACATCACTATCTAAAAATGGGAAATTAACAATAATTTTTACAAAATCTAAGTTGCCACGTTTATCATAAATTTTGGTAGAAACAATTTCATTAGTAATTGACAAGTACAAGTCTAAAAACGTGGCTTCGGAATCAGAGGTATAGGCTTTATTAAAGTGGAGCTCTGAATGGTATATTCGACTTACCATATTGTCAAAAGAAACATAATTAATGTTTAAAATATCGTACAAATATCTGGATGTAGGGTTAAAGCATCAATAATAAACCATAAAATACAGGTTCTGATATGCCTTGCTGCAGAAAAAAAACAACATTGTATTTAACCATCACCTCTGAGTGTCTGTAATTAAAACTAGTATTTCAAACTAAAGCAGATTGAAAACATAAATAATCAGATAACTATGTGTTGAACTGAAGGCCATGGTAAACAATACTTGTGTAATCAGACTTTAACTTCATCAGAAACTGAAACCAAATTCTAATCGGTCACTTATTAAATTCATTACTTCTGACCAAGCGCTAAAAAATTGAAATGATTCTTTTCCTAAATATGTGCATTTTAATGGGCAAACATTTAGCGGACTTTTAAAACAGTTGTCCCTTACTACAAAGTTGTTTGGGTTAAGAACGCAAAAGACGACTTTTTTAAAGAAAAACAGGGTTTGGTGTATTTTTTTATGAAATCGAAGTGTATGTGGTTACAAACTGCTCTACCTGGCTTGAAAAATACCAAAAAATTGAAATTCTGCTAAGGGTAGATTTTTAAGCATTTTAAAAGCATTGCATTTTTCGAGATTTTTCATGATTTTTGTAATTTATCAACAGCTGATGCTAAAATGGTTACATGCACTTTATTTCATCTAAACATTGTACGCCAAGCGCAATATAATTCCTTTAGTCCATTTTTGACAATAAAAGTTTTAGGACTGCTTCACACTTCCGGTTTCATTGAAAAAGTTTAATGATTAATTTGATGGCATTATGTTATTTCTTTTTCAACTCTCAAAATAGAACGGTGATGTCTAGTAATATTGAATAATAGCTGAAAATGGCAATGCTGTGTCGCTGATAATAAAGCGGTCAGAGCAGTGCGAATTTTGTATGTAAAATTGCAAGCTTTAAGCTGAATTTCTATGATTGAGCAGTTAATTGTGTTTGTCTTATGTTATTATGTAGAAAAAAACGAAGAGTCATATCAAACGAAAACTTTTGATTTTTTATTCTTCTTAATTCGCGGTAGTCAGTAACATCTTCAAACAAATAAAATCGTTTATTGACAACATCTCTGTGTAACATTTTATAACGCACAAAAAGTTTGACTTTTTTGAAATTAGGGTACCTTTTCTCTGAGTTTGTCTGTGTAAGACGTACAATTCATGTTTAAATGAAATTACTTGCATAATCACGGCAAAGTCTAGCTGTATTATCTTTTATATGACTTTTTTTACATTCTGAACTAGCATTAAAATGTAAGGTGACCGATTAGAACTTGGTCTCAGTATATATGAGCGGGTATAGTCCGTCCAGATAAGAGACGTTGGGCGGTTCTTAGCTAAGTTCAACCCCTGGACAAATACATTTGGAAATCGGCTAGTCAGGTTGCATTGTTCACGTATTCACCCATCCGTGAAACTCTCCACACCAAAAGTATATACCCGTAGTCTTACAGTTGCTGTGTCGTGGGAAATAAGCTTTTCGAATTATTGAAGATGAATCTGATCAGCCCAGATACCTTGTTTTAAATATGTACGTACATGTTTTTTAAACACGTGCGTGTATCTTAAACTATACAGCCAAAACATCAATCTTCGACAATGAAATCTACAATCACACAAGTTTTATTGTTTTATAAAAGATATGTGTACCCTTTCCCTGTGATCCATTTATTGAACCCTTAGCATGTTGAATTTTAATGTGTGTGGGGGTGCAGGGGGGGTGCTATTTTTATGTTGTTGTTTTTAATTTCATTTTTTCGAATACAGAAATAAACACAAAATCATTTTCATGCTAAACAAACAGAATTTGGAAGAATATTTCATCGACAACATTTACATTTAACGCGAATATTTTCATATAGCATACTAAAGGTAAACCTGTGTACCAGTAGACGCACACAACTGCTGCAAAAATTAGACATGAGTCTCTTTTGTTATTTTGAGTTGATTTGGTTTGTTTGTATTGATGTTTTGCGTCGCTGCCAACATTATTGCAGCCATGACGCGACGTTTCCTGTCCACCTTAATTGACCCAGTACTTAGCAGAGAATAAAGTGACTTGCTGAGGACATTTCCAAGTGCTTCATTGAACCTTCTCAAAACAGCGATTTCTTTAATCACAGGTCTAGCACACTAGCACTGTGCAACTGTTGAGATGATACTTTACATCCCAGTCATGCGCGGATCCAGAAACTTTTTTCAGATGGGTTCCAACTTTGACAACGTTTTTTTTAGTTGATGAGAGATGATCAAAATACAACTAAAATCGGGCCATCATCGACCCGCCAGCAAAAAAACATTTAAATGGCGTTTCGCTTTGCGTCCCGGTGATGGCCTAAAATCGAATTCTGGCCTGGTAGTTTTGCGGTTTTTCAGGGGATCCAGACCAGTATTGCTAAGAAAACCTATTTTTTGTGATCTTTCAGGGGGTTAGTGCGGACCTCCTGCCCCCTCTGGATCCATCCATGCCAGTCAAGAATTTTTCAGTTATGTCAGGACGTTTCCTGGGTTGAACGAGTACTAAATAGAGTAATACGTGTCTTGCACAAGGAAATAATATGATGCCTTCAGAGAGACTCAAACCAATGGCCCCTTTATCTCAATTCAAGCACTCTACCACTGGTTGACTATACAGCTATTTGGTCACTGTATCGCCACGTGGTATGCGATATCCCGGTCTGATTTAAAGCTAATGGAGATAGGAACCAGTTGTTGGCGTGGCTAGACAGTGACCAAAACAATAGGTTTTTGAAGGCGTCATTCATGCCAGCCTGTTTGTTGGGTTAGTTCAATAATGTGTAATCACTAAGTCTATATTACATGTATGCCGTTTATATCCGTATATCATGTCTAAAACATTTCGACCTCCATACCAGTGTATGCAGCTTTGCGTTTAGATGGTTACTTGAGACATGGCTGTATAGTAAATACAATACGATAAAAGCACGCTACATACAATCCTTCATTGTAAGACCTTCATTGCGCTGTGCAACCTTTCTCTATATCTTTATACATGTAGCAGCAACAGCCGTTCTAACATAGACCAGTCTGTCTCGCTGCCCTTGATTAAAATCCACATAGCTTCTAGAAGGCCCTGACCAGTGAGCAATAGTATATACCAATGTGTCGGTAAACAAGTAAGACTTAAGTTTTCTGTGAACGTTTACCAGGCAAACTAACCGTATATGTCGTCTGCTGTTCAGTTGTTTTGCACCATTAACCCTTAAAGCGCCAATCACAACAAAATTCGACTGCTTTTGTCGTCGGCTGAAATGATTTAGAAGCCTTTCCAACAAACAGTGTAGACTCAGATCAGACTGCTATAGGAGCAGTCTGATCTGGGTCCACACCGTTTGTCTCTATGCTTAGCTTGCTTTGTTAAATAATGTTAGCGAAAATTTGCAGCAGACGACAAATACAGACGGAATTTTCGGATGATTTTTTGCTGGCGTTTAAAGGGTTAAAGCATACCTATGCTGTTATACCCAATTTACTGTAGAACAGTCTAAATTGACAGTGAATGGCAGTGTTCAGCCTGACACGCCCAACGTCCGTTACCTGGTCGCACTATACTTGCAAGTGATTTATATGTACTTATTGCATCGTCAATAATAAGACTAACTTGCAAATCTGCGCAGACCTACCAGAGCATTTGCTACTCGCATAAACTAAGTAGGAGACGTAGATAAAGTCTCGAACACAGATTTGCAGTTTATGATTGTGGTATTTCCTGATCATACTCACTTACTAATTTTGGTTCTCTAGTCCCTCCAGATAGATGCTAGTGCTTGTGTAAAGAATTTATAACTTCATAGGCGATCAATAATAAACTTGTACATTTTACACTTAAATGTGTCATGAGTAATTGTATATGATATGATAGGGTTTCAAGAGAGTGGATATTATATTGTTTGGTTAACAAAGACTGCTATCTACGTATAATAGTCGGCGTAAGCCCAGATATTTTATATGTTGTGCAATAATAGTTCTTCATATTTGTTGGAACTTTTTAGTCCAAGGGCCAATTTTAAACAAACTGGTTACTATGGTAGCTAAATGGATTATACATACAAAATATCAAGGTTATATGCCTAATGGTTTCAGACAAAATATGTTGTGGTTTTTATCACATTAGCCTAAGACAAACACGTGATCACCATAGTGGGTTTTTTTTCTCGTCCCGGGTTCTAGTTTAAAACATTTTGTTATGCGAATTCCTCTGTCCCTTTCACGTGGTTTGCTGTTCTCATCTACCGATGGCTTTGAGAAGACCCTCAGTCACTGTCTACAAAATGGATCCCACATTATTGTCATAGTGGGGTAAGTGTTGCTATATATTCTGAACTGATGAACCAATCATAAAACATGCTTATTTTTGAGATTTCTACTTGTAAGTTTGCCTGGTTGCTGCTGCAAGAAGATGAATGTAAATTGTCCCTATGTAAGCCTACGTAAAATAACTAATTAATAAAAAAAAACAAGGACCCTACAAGGTGAGCTATCAGAGACTATAGATACACCTTCAATGCCACTGCTATGTTGAAAATCCTGAAATTGCTCCCCTAGAAACAATGTTGCATTTGTAGGAGGCTCATCATGACGTACAAGACTTTAAGCTATCCCAGCATCGCGTTATCTTGTTCGAAATACCAGATTATCAAGACATATCCATTCACTGGCCTACAGACAGATTTAAACTCGCAAAGACTATTTAACAGACTTTCCCAGGAAATTTATCCTCTGGATCGCCCTCTTTGCTAACACACCGCTTCTTCCCACCCTTGCACAGTTTAGCAGTGCTGTCAGCCAGGTGATGCATGTGTCTACCTATATTTGTTTAGTACCTACCCCTGATTTTTTCTTTTAACTATACTAACAACCCTTTTCGCTCTGTACAAACTCATGACACCACTTTTTCAGTTATTTTTTCAGTTAAACCGCCTGGCACCTGGTATATCGGAATATTCGTTTGAAACTCCACAAGGATTAAGATGAAACGGAAGATAGAAAGATGTGACTCCTGGCGAGTGTGGCCTTTTTTAACCCAAGTTGCGTAACTTGACCAACTTTGGAAGAGGCTTTCTAGACAACGCTGCATATCAAGGCACTAGTACAAGAACATTCTTTATGCCTTTTCCTAAATGACCCCATGCAAAATATCACAATCACTCAAGTGAAAACATGAAGGTTTTGCCATTTCTGCACATTACTTTTCATGACTACGCAGAATTAGTCTGATAAACCTAATACTACACAAATCATGTGAGGCGTGATTCCCCTTGAGGAAGTAAATCTCAGTGGGGACATAATATCTATTACAGAAAAATCAACATAACTTACCGAAAGTTAAGCGAGAATCCGCCATTTTGAATATATTTTATTTCTTTACAAAATGCACTCCATTGAATATAACAGCCTGTGTTGTGATAGGAGGAGTTTCATTACACATCCAATTACATGAAATATTAGTTTATGGAAAGCTTAGATCAACCTGTATATATCCATTCTGTTTAATTGTACAATTATCGTCGCTCTTAAATATAGCTTAAAACTAGAATCAAATCTATATTGGGAAACTATGTTATTTTGTTGAACTGAACCAGGAAGTATTTAGACGGATGGCTGAGAATGGGTTTGCTCCCCCCCCCTAGGGAATTTCGCAGACATATCCTATCTTGTAGAGAATTGAAAGCCGAGTGTTTTAAGAGATGTTTGCACTCTGTGCTCCGGGGCGTTAGTCTGTAAGAGCCTGTAACATACGTTACTTAATCAAACTAAGAAAAAGTAAATTGAAAGTTTGGGCTACAAATTAAAGACATTTAAATATTTATTTCAAAAATCATTCATATAGTCTGCATACTGGATATCTTAACTACATATGACAGCCATTTGAACAAAATTGCCGCTTCCTAAGGTGTCATATGCGTTACATAAATCAGATAACCCATTAAAATTTGCAAGTGTGGCTAACATCATTTACATTCACAATCTCTCTGTGTGTTTTGCAAAATGTTTTTAACCATGTCTGACTAGCTTATGCAATTGGCTAACAGAAAAATTAAAGTTTGTTTCCCTAGCTTGAATATTTTTTCTGGAATAAGCAATTAAACAACCCTACCCCTACCCAGTTTTAAGGTGAAATGTTTGGTACTAAAACTAAAGTAAAAATAGTTAAAAAATATTTGCAGTTGATGAATGTGTTTCATTGTTTGGGATTTATTTGCTTATATGAAAAGACTCATAAATTTGCAAGTTTGTTGCAAAATTTTTAATATCAGAGGCTGTAACATATGTTACCTGAAGTAATAAATGGGCAAGCTCATTGTCTTTACGTAAGATATGCCTAAAAATGTTTTAATCTCCTCGAGGGAATTTTGCAGACATATTCCTTCTTACAGTACAACTCAAGCTGCATCGAATAAGGGATGTTTGCACTCTCTATGTTGGAGCGTTAGTCTGAAACAGCGCGTTACATGCGTTACTATATCAAATAAAGGAAATGTAGTTTGAAAGTTTGAGCTAAAATTGTGAAAAAAACTTGCAGCTGTTGGATATCTTACATTGTTTAGGGATTTTAAACTGGCACCTATGAAAAAGACTTATATATCTGCTAGTTGTCATCAAGTTATAAAGATCAGAGAGCGTTACATATGTTAGCGTGATAAGTAAAATCATTAAACAGTATTTTGACATCAAGCTGAGTAAGGGCCTGCTCCATCCTAATCCCCTTTGGAATTCTGCAGACAAATTACATCTTATGTAACCATTCAAGGTGCATTTAATAAGAAATGTTTGCACTCTGTAAGTCGGGGCGTTAGCCTGTAACAGCTTGTTACATATGTTACTATATCAATTTGAGAATAAGAAATTTGAATGTTTGAGCTACTAAAAGAAGACATTAAAATTATCTAATAAATTGACATTCTTATAGTCTTTACACTGGATGTCTTTACTACATATGGAAGCTGTTCAACATTAATACAGCTAACTTTGGTGTTATGTGCGTTACATGAACCTAATTGTAATTTAAAAAGCTATAATTGTGGCTATCGTCATTTAGTTAAACAACTTCTAAGACTTGGTTTCAAACTGTTTTATTAGATTTTACAAATATATACTCAATTGATGAAGAGGAAAAACCAAGTTTGCTTTTCTATCTTAAATATATTGTCTTATAGGAGCTAATACACAGCCCTACTCCCAGTTTTACAGAGAAGCGAATTTGTTATTACCATTTAAGTAAAACACATGAAAATGATTACAGCATGTGGATATTTTTCATTTTCTTAGTCTGTCTTGCTCATATATCTGCAAGATGTCATTAAGTTTAAGATCAGGACACTTAATGTGTTTGTCGTTGTCTGCTTCTGTGGTAATCATTATTATCACACGCCTCCTTGCAACTAGTAAAAACATCACACGCCTCCTTGCAACTAGTAAAAACTAGTAAAAACATCACACAATATTTCAATCATTTACTGTTATTCAATTTTACCACCAGTCCACTCAAAATTGATGAGCCATTATCAACTTTCCAATTTTGCTATTTATGGCTTGGAACATTCGGAAACTGATATGAATTCCAAATAGTTGGCTCTTTGAGTATGTGTTTCAAGTGATACTCTGCAAGTAGGAGAAAGACTAAAGCTTTACAAGGAGGAAAACTATGCCATTAAGAGCAGTGAGTACCTGGACTGATGTACCTTGATATTTCTGTGATAAAGAATCATATCTTAGCTGGTTAACTTTTATAAATGTAGCCTTTCCATACATGCAACCCACATATTTTCATCTAATAATGTCTCTGCACTTATTATCTATCCCCAAGCATTCAAAAACTTATTTGAAGTCTTAGTACTTCTGAAGTGCTGAAACCGAGGTAACTCTTTCCCTTCAGATAAACGAACTAGATGTATCACAGCAGGTAAAGCAATGAAATGCAGTATGAACAGAGCACAAATAGACCCTTTCAATTCAATGATTCACTAAGTTTCTAAGATAAGAGCGCTTATTAAAGGATGTAACATATATAACTCGTCATAATAAATGAGCAAGGGCATTGTCGTGACATCCTTTTTGATTACACAGTCAGAGGCAAGTGTTTTCAATTTCAGTGTTTTCAATGGATCATGAAATGAGGCACCTTATCAACTTGTTTACTCTGTATAAATCTTCCATAGAGCATAATATAGAAATACTACCTTTAGTCCACTTTCCTTCTTTTGAATGCAACAGCTAATGATATGGCTGTAAAAACTGTGATGTCATAGGTTTTACATTATTTTAAGACATGCTTCAATGTACTGACATCAAAAACAACCTACTGCAAACATAATTGATGGCAATGTCCAACTTCATATTCTTTTTCTTATACCAGACAACTTTCAAGATGTAACAGAAATTGTTTCAGACGGTCTGCCAAAACCATCAAGAGTCAACATTGTAACTAAAGAAAACTTTTAAAGTTCTTTGTGCACAGCAAAATACTATTGATCTAAGACCTGAGGACTTAAGCACCAAAAGACTGGATAGGTTTCATGGCAAATGATGCAAAAAAGCAGCCTATCAAATTTCTGTTTGACCAATGTCAGAAATCTTAAAGTATTCTTAGAGGTACACGGTAGAGACATAGATTTTGCAAAATCAGAGCAAAGTTATCATTTGACTAGCACGGATGCAGATGCAGCTGCAGTTAGATTGCCCTTGCCACTTCACAGGAAGAGATATATACCAGAGTCATACTCCATTGTATGCATATATGTGAAATGGCATTAAACCCATATTTAATCAGGTGTTTGATCCCATGACACTGACATGCTGTTTCTGCTTTTGAAGAATGCTAAGGATTCAAGTTTGGCTGAGTCAAGTTGTTTGACACTTGCACTGGCCACACATACAAAGAAAATTAAGTCTTTTGATGGCAAAAGAGGAGGATTACACGAAATGCTTATAAGTGATGTTTGTCACAATTACCAATTTTAAAAAGTAATCTTAATCAATGTAACACATATAACACCATAATAAGCTGTATATTTGTTAAAAAATATTTTCTTATGTATCAAAGGTATTCAGCATGCAAACTACATGAATAATTCAAATAAATAGATAGATTTATGTCTTTTTCTGTTTCTCAGACTTTCAATCCATTTATTCTTAAATTAATATGGTAACATACGTATCATACAATTACAGGCTAAACCCCTAGTTAATAGAGTGCAAACATCTCTTATTTGATGCAGCTTGAATTGTTCTTTAAGGTAGGATATGTCTGCACAATTCCCAAAGGGGTGGAGAGGAACAGGATTGTACTCAGTTTGCAGTCCTAATACAATGCCATGATTCTACTGGTTGTGATAAAATGGGTGATTATTTTGCCATAGAAGCAGACACAATGATAGACATTGTGAGGGTGACTTGAATAAAGATTGTTTTTGAATAATTTTATTTAATAGGAATATTTATTAAATTGTGTCATTTAAATGAGAACTTTTATTTTCTATCTATATGTCTATATATTTTAATATTATAGGCATAAGGAAATATGTGATTAAAAAGGTTATATATAACATAGGTAACACAATTCCATAGGTTTGTTATCAGCAATGACTGTAATTACTAAGACTAAGGCACCAGAGGCTAGAGATTAATAGGAAAACATGTGAAAAACGGTATTTTTCTGAAATATCATCTCTTACTTCCAAGAAAATTTCCTAGCTCATTCATTATGCCATGTAACGTACGTTACATACTTTAATAAGTGCTCTGATCCTGATGTCAAACTTGCAAATGTATGATTCTTTATTGCATTAGCAAGACAGTGCCAAAAATGTAAGATATCCACGATCGTTAAATATTTTCATAAATTTTTCTTCAATAATAGAGACCAAAATTGGATACTTAAAATTGGGGGTAGGGTTGTTTAATAGCTCATATAAAACAATGTATTCGGGATAGAAAAGCAAACTTTGTTTTTTCTATTAGTCAAATGAGTATTTTAGTAAACTAAGATTAAAAACATTTGTAAAAATGCACAAATTGTCTGTAAAATGAATGATGTTAGTCACAATTTCAACTTTCAAAGGGAAATTTAATCTATGTAACGCATATAACACCATTGAAGGCTGAAATTTTGTTTAAAATGCTGCTTTTATGTAGCTTAGGCATCCAGCTTGCAAACTACATAAGAAATTTGAATAATTAGATGGTTTAATGTCTTCTATCTGTAGCTCAAACTTTCATTTTGATTTTTTACTTAGTTTGTTACAGTAACATATGTAACAGGCTGTCAGAGACTAACGCCCCGGAGCACAGAGTGCAAACATCTCTTAAAAGATGCGGCTTGAAATTTTCTTCAAGATAGGATATGTCTGCAAAATTCCCTAGGGGGGGAGCAGGACCTTTTTTAGCTCGAAGTCTAATTGAAATGCAATCGCTCTTTTGTTAATATTCTCTCAGCCACGAAGGTATTAAATTGCCTTTCATTGAAAACAGTGTCACATGTTGGCTTATACTTCATACTCCCGGTCCCGAAATTCGCCAGCATGTAGCCTACATATATATTGATACTCCGTGCGCCTATCCTCCCTCCTACCCTTCTATAAGATATGCATGATCTTTCAACTCAGCTCAGCTTACTCAACTCATCAAGCTGAGCAAAATAAGCATTTTTCGCCCTTTTTCGGAGTGAAATTAACCATGCCACCGAGCTCTGGTTACTCAACTCATCCAGCTCAGCTTACAACTTATGCTACTTAACTTACCTAAGTTGAGTTGGATAAGTTGAACTGTAAGTCAGCGGTCAGTATATTTATAATATATATATATAACTATAACAAACATACATGTGATAGGTCCCTATATTCTAAGTTCTAAGTTGAGTAAGTTGCCATAGCTGTCTATTATAGCCGATGAGTTCGGTAAGTTGGGTCTTTAAACAATGATATGTATCCAGATGCTTCAATGGCTGAGCTAAGTTCGGTAAGTTATAATAGCTGCGCATGTTAGGATGAGTTGGTGATATGTGTCCAGATACTTCAATGGCTGAGCTAAGTTTGGTAAGTTATAATAGCTGCACATATGTTAGGATGAGTTGGTCATGAGTATAACATTGGACCATTATATGCAGCAAAATGCAAGCTAAGTTCGATGAGTTGAGTAAGCTAAGCAAGCTGAGTTCGATAAAGTAAAAGATAAGTTCGATAAGTTGGATGAGTTGGGTAAGTTCGATGAGTTGGATAGGTTGAGAATGAGTTCGATGAGTTGAGCTGTTCGATGAGTTGGGTAAGTTGGATAAGTTGGATAAGTTGAGGATGAGTTCGATGAGTTCGCTAAGTTGAACTGTAAGTTCGATGAGTTGGCTAAGTTGGAATGTAAGTTCGATGAGTTGGCTAAGTTGGAATGTAAGTTCGATGAGTTGGATAAGTTGAGGATGAGTTCGATGAGTTGGATAAGTTGGACTGTAGGTTCGATGAGTTGGCTAAGTTGAGGATGAGTTCAATGAGTTGGATAAGTTGTACTGAAAGTTCGATGAGTTGGCTAAGTTGGAATGTAAGTTCGATGAGTTGGATAAGTTGAGGATAAGTTCGATGAGTTGGATAAGTTGTACTGTAAGTTGGATGAGTTGGCTAAGTTGCACTGTAAGTTCGATGAGTTGGCTAAGTTGAGGATAAGTTCGATGAGTTGGGTAAGTTGTACTGTAAGTTGGATAAGTTGGCTAAGTTGTACTGTAAGTTTGATGAGTTGGGTAAGTTGTACTGTAAGTTCGGTGAGTTGGCTAAGTTGAGGATGAGTTCGATGAGCTGGATAAGTTAGACGGTAAGTTGGATGAGTTGGATAAGTTGAGGATGAGTTCGATGAGTTGGATAAGTTGTACTGTAAGTTGGATGAGTTGGATAAGTTGAGGATGAGTTCGATGAGTTGGCTAAGTTGTACTGTAAGTTTGATGAGTTGGCTAAGTTGAGGATGAGTTCGATGAGTTGGATAAGTTTTACTGTAAGTTGGATGAGTTGGCGAAGTTGGAATGTAAGTTCGATGAGTTGGATAAGTTGAGGATGAGTTCGATGAGTTGGATAAGTTGTACTGTAAGTTGGATGAGTTGGCTTAGTTGTACTGTAAGTTGGATGAGTTGGCTAAGTTGTACTGTAAGTTTGATGAGTTGGGTAAGTTGTACTGTAAGTTCGATGAGTTGGCTAAGTTGAGGATGAGTTCGATGAGTTGGATAAGTTGGACGGTAAGTTGGATGAGTTGGATAAGTTGAGGATGAGTTCGATGAGTTGGATAAGTTGTACTGTAAGTTGGATGAGTTGGATAAGTTGAGGATGAGTTCGATGAGTTGGCTAAGTTGTACTGTAAGTTTGATGAGTTGGCTAAGTTGAGGATGAGTTCGATGAGTTGGATAAGTTTTACTGTAAGTTGGATGAGTTGGCGAAGTTGGAATGTAAGTTCGATGAGTTGGATAAGTTGAGGATGAGTTCGATGAGTTGGATAAGTTGTACTGTAAGTTGGATGAGTTGGCTAAGTTGTACTGTAAGTTCGATGAGTTGGCTAAGTTGAGGATGAGTTCGATAAGTTGGGTAAGTTGTACTGTAAGTTCGATGAGTTAGATAAGTTTGAATGTAAGTTCGATGAGTTGGCTAAGTTGGAATGTAAGTTCGATGAGTTGGATAAGTTGAGGATGAGTTGGATGAGTTGGATAAGTTGGACAGTAAGTTGGATGAGTTGGATAAGTTGTACTGTAAGTTCAATGAGTTGGCTAAGTTAAGGATGAGTTCGATGAGTTGGATAAGTTGTACTGTAAGTTGGATGAGTTGGCTAAGTTGTAATGTAAGTTCGATGAGTTGGCTAAGTTGAGGATGAGTTTGATGAGTTGGGTAAGTTGTACTGTAAGTTGGATGAGTTGGCTAAGTTGTACTGTAAGTTCGATGAGTTGGCTAAGTTGAGGATGAGTTCGATAAGTTGGGTAAGTTGTACTGTAAGTTCGATGAGTTGGCTAAGTTGAGGATGAGTTCGATGAGTTGGATAAGTTGTACTGTAAGTTGGATGAGTTGGCTTAGTTGTACTGTAAGTTTGATGAGTTGGATAAGTTGTACTGTAAGTTCGATGAGTTGGCTAAGTTGAGGATGAGTTCGATGAGTTGGCTAAGTTGTACTGTAAGTTGGATAAGTTGGCTAAGTTGAGGATGAGTTCGATGAGTTGGATAAGTTGTACTGTAAGTTGGATGAGTTGGATAAGTTGAGGATGAGTTCGATGAGTTGGCTAAGTTGAGGATGAGTTCGATGAGTTGGATAAGTTGAGGATGAGTTCGATAAGTTGGGTAAGTTGGAATATAAGTTCGATGAGTTGGCTAAGTTGGAATGTAAGTTCGATGAGTTGGATAAGTTGTACTGTAAGTTCGATGAGTTGGCTAAGTTGAGGATGAGTTCGATGAGTTGGCTAAGTTGTACTGTAAGTTGGATGAGTTGGCTAAGTTGGAATGTAAGTTCGATGAGTTGGATAAGTTGAGGATGAGTTGGATAAGTTTTACTGTAAGTTGGATGAGTTGGCTAAGTTGTACTGTAAGTTCGATGAGTTGACTAAGTTGAGGATGAGTTCGATAAGTTGGATAAGTTGGAATGTAAGTTGGATGAGTTGGCTAAGTTGAGGATGAGTTCGATGAGTTGGATAAGTTGTACTGTAAGTTGGATGAGTTGGCTAAGTTGTACTGTAAGTTGGATGAGTTGGCTAAGTTGTACTGTAAGTTCGATGAGTTTGCTAAGTTGAGGATGAGTTCGATAAGTTGGGTAAGTTGTACTGTAAGTTGGATGAGTTGGCTAAGTTGTACTGTAAGTTCGATGAGTTGGCTAAGTTGAGGATGAGTTCGATAAGTTGGGTAAAATGGACTGTAAGTTCGATGAGTTAGATAAGTTGGAATGTAAGTTCGATAAGTTGGCTAAGTTGGAATGTAAGTTCGATGAGTTGGATAAGTTGTACTGTAAGTTCGATGAGTTGGCTAAGTTGAGGATGAGTTCGATGAGTTGGATAAGTTGTACTGCAAGTTGGATGAGTTGGCTAAGTTGGAATGTAAGTTCGATGAGTTGGATAAGTTGAGGATGAGTTGGATGAGTTGTATTGTAAGTTGGATGAGTTGGCTAAGTTGTGGATAAGTTCGATGAGTTGGGTAAGCTGTACTG
The DNA here is from genome assembly GCA_964019695.1 of Loripinus fragilis. NCBI lineage: Eukaryota > Metazoa > Mollusca > Bivalvia > Lucinida > Lucinidae > Loripinus > Loripinus fragilis. The sequence goes on from OZ026530.1 coordinate 60,215,783, forward strand.
TAAGTTGGATGAGTTGGCTAAGTTGTACTGTAACTTTGATAAGTTGGATAAGTTGTACTGTAAGTTCGATGAGTTGGCTAAGTTGAGGATGAGTTCGATGAGTTGGATAAGTTGTACTGTACGTTTGATGAGTTGGATAAGTTGAGGATGAGTTCGATGAGTTGGATAAGTTGTACTGTAAGTTGGATGAGTTGGATAAGTTGAGGATGAGTTCGATGAGTTGGCTAAGTTGTACTGTAAGTTTGATGAGTTGGCTAAGTTGAGGATGAGTTCGATGAGTTGGATAAGTTGTACTGTAAGTTGGATGAGTTGGCTAAGTTGGAATGTAAGTTCGATGAGTTGGCTAAGTTGAGGATGAGTTTGATGAGTTGGATAAGTTGTACTGTAAGTTGGATGAGTTGGCTAAGTTGTACTGTAAGTTCGATGAGTTGGCTAAGTTGAGGATGAGTTCGATGAGTTGGCTAAGTTGTACTGTAAGCTGGATGAGTTGGCTAAGTTGGAATGTAAGTTCGATGAGTTGGATAAGTTGAGGATGAGTTGGATAATTGTACTGTAAGTTGGATGAGTTGGCTAAGTTGTACTGTAAGTTCGATGAGTTGGCTAAGTTAAGGATGAGTTCGATAAGTTGGGTAAGTTGGAATGTAAGTTGGATGAGTTGGCTAAGTTGAGGATGAGTTCGATGAGTTGGATAAGTTGTACTGCAAGTTGGATGAGTTGGCTAAGTTGGAATGTAAGTTCGATGAGTTGGATAAGTTGAGGATGAGTTGGATGAGTTGTACTGTAAGTTGGATGAGTTGGCTAAGTTGTGGATAAGTTCGATGAGTTGGGTAAGCTGTACCGTAAGTTGGATGAGTTGGCTAAGTTGTACTGTAACTTTGATAAGTTGGATAAGTTGTACTGTAAGTTCGATGAGTTGGCTAAGTTGAGGATGAGTTCGATGAGTTGGATAAGTTGTACTGTACGTTTGATGAGTTGGATAAGTTGAGGATGAGTTCGATGAGTTGGATAAGTTGTACTGTAAGTTGGATGAGTTGGATAAGTTGAGGATGAGTTCGATGAGTTGGCTAAGTTGTACTGTAAGTTTGATGAGTTGGCTAAGTTGAGGATGAGTTCGATGAGTTGGATAAGTTGTACTGTAAGTTGGATGAGTTGGCTAAGTTGGAATGTAAGTTCGATGAGTTGGCTAAGTTGAGGATGAGTTTGATGAGTTGGATAAGTTGTACTGTAAGTTGGATGAGTTGGCTAAGTTGTACTGTAAGTTCGATGAGTTGGCTAAGTTGAGGATGAGTTCGATGAGTTGGCTAAGTTGTACTGTAAGTTGGATGAGTTGGCTAAGTTGGAATGTAAGTTCGATGAGTTGGATAAGTTGAGGATGAGTTGGATAATTGTACTGTAAGTTGGATGAGTTGGCTAAGTTGTACTGTAAGTTCGATGAGTTGGCTAAGTTAAGGATGAGTTCGATAAGTTGGGTAAGTTGGAATGTAAGTTGGATGAGTTGGCTAAGTTGAGGATGAGTTCGATGAGGTGGATAAGTTGTACTGTAAGTTGGATGAGTCTGCTTAGTTGTACTGTAAGTTGGATGAGTTGGCTAGGTTGAACTGTGATTTGGATGAGTTGGCTAAGTTGTACTGTAAGTTCGATGAGTTGGCTAGGTTGAGGATGAGTTCGATAAGTTGGGTAAGTTGTACTGTAAGTTGGATGAGTTGGCTAAGTTGTACTGTAAGTTCGATGAGTTGGCTAAGTTGAGGATGAGTTCGATAAGTTGGGTAAGTTGGACTGTAAGTTCGATGAGTTAAATAAGTTGGAATGTAAGTTCGATAAGTTGGCTAAGTTGGAATGTAAGTTCGATGAGTTGGATAAGTTGTACTGTAAGATCGATGAGTTGGCTAAGTTGAGGATGAGTTCGATGAGTTGGATAAGTTGTACTGTAAGTTGGATGAGTTGGCTAAGTTGTACTGTAAGTTGGATGAGTTGGCTAAGTTGTACTGTAAGTTGGATGAGTTGGCTAAGTTGAGGATGAGTTCGATAAGTTGGCTAAGTTGGAACGTAAGTTCGATGAGTTGGATAAGTTGTACTGTAAGTTCGGTGAGTTGGCTAAGTTGAGGATGAGTTCGATGAGTTGGATAAGTTGTACTGTAAGTTGGATGAGTTGGATAAGTTGAGGATGAGTTCGATGAGTTGGATAAGTTGTACTGTAAGTTGGATGAGTTGGATAAGTTGAGGATGAGTTCGATGAGTTGGCTAAGTTGTACTGTAAGTTGGATGAATTCGATGAGTTGGATAAGTTGTACTGTAAGTTGGATGAGTTGGATAAGTTGAGGATGAGTTCGATGAGTTGGCTAAGTTGTACTGTAAGTTTGATGAGTTGGCTAAGTTGAGGATGAGTTCGATGAGTTGGATAAGTTGTACTGTAAGTTGGATGAGTTGGCTAAGTTGGAATGTAAGTTCGATGAGTTGGCTAAGTTGAGGATGAGTTTGATGAGTTGGATAAGTTGTACTGTAAGTTGGATGAGTTGGCTAAGTTGTACTGTAAGTTCGATGAGTTGGCTAAGTTGAGGATGAGTTCGATAAGTTGGGTAAGTTAGAATATAAGTTCGATGAGTTGGCTAAGTTGGAATGTAAGTTCGATGAGTTGGCTAAGTTGTACTGTAAGTTGGATGAGTTGGCTAAGTTGTACTGTAAGTTCGATGAGTTGGCTAAGTTGAGGATGAGTTCGATAAGTTGGGTAAGTTGTACTGTAAGTTGGATGAGTTGGCTAAGTTGAGGATGAGTTCGATGAGTTGGCTAAGTTGTACTGTAAGTTGGATGAGTTGGCTAAGTTGTACTGTAAGTTGGATGAGTTGACTAAGTTGTACTATAAGTTCGATGAGTTGGCTAAGTTGAGGATGAGTTCGATAAGTTGGGTAAGTTGTACTGTAAGTTGGATGAGTTGGCTAAGTTGTACTGTAAGTTCGATGAGTTGGCTAAGTTGAGGATGAGTTCGATGAGTTGGATAAGTTGTACTGTAAGTTGGATGAGTTGGCTAAGTTGTACTGTAAGTTGGATGAGTTGGCTAAGTTGTACTGTATGTTGGATGAGTTGGCTAAGTTGAGGATGAGTTCGATAAGTTGGCTAAGTTGGAATGTAAGTTCGATGAGTTGGATAAGTTGTACTGTAAGTTCGGTGAGTTGGCTAAGTTGAGGATGAGTTCGATAAGTTGGGTAAGTTGTACTGTAAGTTGGATGAGTTGGATAAGTTGTACTGTAAGTTGGATGAGTTGGCTAAGTTGAGGATGAGTTCGATGAGTTGATTAAGTTGTACTGTAAGTTGGATGAGTTGGCTTAGTTGGAAAGTAAGTTCGATGAGTTGGATAAGTTGAGGATGAGTTCGATGAGTTGGATAAGTTGTACTGTAAGTTGGATGAGTTGGCAAAGTTGTACTGTAAGTTCGATGAGTTGGCTAAGTTGAGGATGAGTTCGATAAGTTGGGTAAGTTGTACTGTACGTTTGATGAGTTAGATAAGTTGGAATGTAAGGTGGATGAGTTGGCTAAGTTGGAATGTAAGTTCGATAAGTTGAGGATGAGTTCGATGAGTTGGATAAGTTGGACGGTAAGTTGGATGAGTTGGATAAGTTGTACTGTACGTTCGATGAGTTGGCTAAGTTGAGGATGAGTTCGATAAGTTGGGTAAGTTGTACTGTAAGTTGGATGAGTTGGCTAAGTTGTACTGTAAGTTCGATGATTTGGCTAAGTTGAGGATGAGTTCGATAAGTTGGGTAAGTTGGACTGTAAGGTCGATGAGTCAGATAAGTTGGAATGTAAGTTCGATAAGTTGGCTAAGTTGGAATGTAAGTTCGATGAGTTGGATAAGTTGTACTGTAAGTTCGATGAGTTAGCTAAGTTGAGGATGATTCGATGAGTTGGATAAGTTATACTGTAAGTTGGATGATTTGGCTAAGTTGGAATGTAAGTTCGATGAGTTGGATAAGTTGAGGATCAGTTGGATAAGTTGTAAGTTGGATGAGTTGGCTAAGTTGAGGATAAGTTCGATGAGTTGGGTACGCTGTACTGTAAGTTTGATAAGTTGGCTAAGTTGAGGATGAGTTCGATGAGTTGGATAAGTTGGACGGTAAGTTGGATGAGTTGGATAAGTTGAGGATGAGTTCGATGAGTTGGATAAGGTGTACTGTAAGTTGGATGAGTTGGATAAGTTGCGGATGAGTTCGATGAGTTTGATAAGTTGTACTGTAAGTTGGATGAGTTGGCTAAGTTGTACTGTAAGTTCGATGAGTTGGCTAAGTTGAGGATGAGTTCGATGAGTTGGATAAGTTGGACGGTAAGTTGGATAAGTTGAGGATGAGTTGGCTAAGTTGTACTGTAAGTTGGATGAGTTGGATAAAATGAGGATGAGTTCGATGAGTTGGCTAAGTTGTACTGTAAGTTCGATGAGTTGGCTAAGTTGAGGATGAGTTCGATAAGTTGGGTAAGTTGGACTGTAAGTTCGATGAGTTAGATAAGTTGGAACGTAAGTTCGATAAGTTGGCTAAGTTGGAATGTAAGTTCGATGAGTTGGATAAGTTGAGGATGAGTTCGATGAGTTGGATAAGTTGTATTGTAAGTAGGATGAGTTGGCTAAGTTGAGGATGAGTTCGATGAGTTGATTAAGTTGTACTGTAAGTTGGATGAGTTGGCTTAGTTGGAAAGTAAGTTCGATGAGTTGAATAAGTTGAGGATGAGTTCGATAAGTTGGGTAAGTTGTACTGTAAGTTGGGTGAGTTGGCTAAGTTGGAATGTAAGTTCGATGAGTTGGATAACTTATACTGTAAGTTCGATGAGTTGGCTAAGTTGAGGATGAGTTGGCTAAGTTGTACTGTAAGTTGGATGAGTTGGCTAAGTTGGAATGTAAGTTAGATGAGTTGGATAAGTTGAGGATGAGTTGGATAAGTTGTAATGTAAGTTGGACGAGTTAGCAAAGTTGTACTGTAAGTTCGATGAGTTGGCTAAGTTGAGGATGAGTTCGATAAGTTGGGTAAGTTGTACTGTAAGTTGGATGAGTTGGCTAAAGTGAGGATGAGTTCGATGAGTTGGATAAGTTGTACTGTAAGTTGGATGAGTTGGCTAAGTTGTACTGTAAGTTCCATGAGTTGGCTAAGTTGTACTGTAAGTTCCATGAGTTGGCTAAGTTGAGGATGAGTTCGATGAGTTGGATAAGCTGAGGATGAGTTCGATAAGTTGGGTAAGTTAGAATATAAGTTCGATGAGTTGGCTAAGTTGGAATGTAAGTTCGATGAGTTGGATAAGTTGTACTGTAAGTTCGATGAGTTGGCTAAGTTGAGGATGAGTTCGATGAGTTGGATAAGTTGGACGGTAAGTTGGATGAGTTGGATAAGTTGTACTGTAAGTTCGATGAGTTGGCTAAGTTAAGGATGAGTTTAATGAGTTGGATAAGTTGTACTGTAAGTTGGATGAGTTGGCTAAGTTGTACTGTAAGTTCGATGAGTTGGCTAAGTTGAGGATGAGTTTGATGAGTTGGCTAAGTTGTACTGTAAGTTCGATGAGTTGGCTAAGTTGTACTGTAAGTTCGATGAGTTGGCTAAGTTGAGGATGAATTCGATAAGTTGGGTAAGTTGTACTGTAAGTTGGATGAGTTGGCTAAGTTGAGGATGAGTTCGATGAGTTGGATAAGTTGTACTGTAAGTTGGATGAGTTGGCTAAGTTGTACTGTAAGTTGGATGAGTTGGCTAAGTTGTACTGTAAGTTCGATGAGTTGGCTAAGTTGATGATGAGTTCGATAAGTTGGGTAAGTTGTACTGTAAGTTGGGTGAGTTGGCTAAGTTGGAATGTAAGTTCGATGAGTTGGATAAGTTGTACTGTAAGTTCGATGAGTTGGCTAAGTTGAGGATGAGTTCGATGAGTTGGCTAAGTTGTACTGTAAATTGGATGAGTTGGCTAAGTTGAAATGTAAGTTCGATGAGTTGGATAAGTTGAGGATGAGTTGGATAAGTTGGATAAGTTGTTCTGTTAGTTGGATGAGTTGGCTTAGTTGTACTGTAAGTTTGATGAGTTGGATAAGTTGTACTGTAAGTTTGATGAGTTGGCTAAGTTGAGGATGAGTTCGATGAGTTGGATTAGTTGGACGGTAAGTTGGATGAGTTTGATAAGTTGAGGATGAGTTCGATGAGTTGGATAAGTTGTACTGTAAGTTGGATGAATTGGGTAAGTTGAGGATGAGTTCGATGAGTTGGCTAAGTTGTACTGTAAGTTTGATGAGTTGGCTAAGTTGGAATGTATGTTCGATGAGTTGGCTAAGTTGAGGATGAGTTCGATGAGTTGGATAAATTGTACTGTAAATTGGATAAGTCGGCTAAGTTGTACTGTAAGTTCGATGAGTTGGCTAAGTTGAGGATGAGTTCGATGAGTTGGATAAGTTGGACGGTAAGTTTGATGAGTTGGATAAGTTGAGGATGAGTTCGATGAGTTGGATAAGTTGTACTGTAAGTTGGATGAGTTGGATAAATTGAGGATGAGTTCGATGAGTTGGCTTAGTTGTACAGTAAGTTTGATGAGTTTGCTAAGTTGAGAATTAGTTTGATGAGTTGGATAAGTTGTACTGTAAGTTGGAGGATTTGGCTAAGTTGGAATGTAAGTTCGATGAGTTGGCTAAGTTGTACTGTAAGTTCGATGAGTTGGCTAAGTTGAGGATGAATTCGATAAGTTGGGTAAGTTGTACTGTAAGTTGGATGAGTTGGCTAAGTTGAGGATGAGTTCGATGAGTTGGATAAGTTGTACTGTAAGTTGGATGAGTTGGCTAAGTTGTACTGTAAGTTGGATGAGTTGGCTAAGTTGTACTGTAAGTTCGATGAGTTGGCTAAGTTGAGGATGAGTTCGATAAGTTGGGTAAGTTGTACTGTAAGTTGGGTGAGTTGGCTAAGTTGGAATGTAAGTTCGATGAGTTGGATAAGTTGTACTGTAAGTTCGATGAGTTGGCTAAGTTGAGGATGAGTTCGATGAGTTGGCTAAGTTGTACTGTAAATTGGATGAGTTGGCTAAGTTGGAATGTTAGTTCGATGAGTTGGATAAGTTGAGGATGAGTTGGATAAGTTGGATAAGTTGTACTGTAAGTTGGATGAGTTGGCTTAGTTGTACTGTAAGTTTGATGAGTTGGATAAGTTGTACTGTAAGTTTGATGAGTTGGCTAAGTTGAGGATGAGTTCGATGAGTTGGATAAGTTGGACGGTAAGTTGGATGAGTTGGATACGTTGAGGATGAGTTCGATGAGTTGGATAAGTTGTACTGTAAGTTGGATGAGTTGGATAAGTTGAGGATGAGTTCGATGAGTTGGCTAAGTTGTACTGTAAGTTTGATGAGTTGGCTAAGTTGGAATGTACGTTCGATGAGTTGGCTAAGTTGAGGATGAGTTCGATGAGTTGGATAAGTTGTACTGTAAGTTGGATAAGTCGGCTAAGTTGTACTGTAAGTTCGATGAGTTGGCTAAGTTGAGGATGAGTTCGATGAGTTGGATAAGTTGGACGGTAAGTTGGATGAGTTGGATAAGTTGAGGATGAGTTCGATGAGTTGGATAAGTTGTACTGTAAGTTGGATGAGTTGGATAAGTTGAGGATGAGTTCGATGAGTTGGCTAAGTTGTACTGTAAGTTTGATGAGTTTGCTAAGTTGGAATGTAAGTTCGATGAGTTGGATAAGTTGAGGATGAGTTCGATGAGTTGGATAAGTTGTTCTGTAAGTTGGATGATTTGGCTAAGTTGTACTGTAAGTTCGATGAGTTGGCTAAGTTGTACTGTAACTTTGATAAGTTGAGTAAGTTGTACAGTAAGTTCGATGAGAAAGATAAGTTCGAATGTAAGTTCGATGAGTTGGCTAAGTTGAGGATGAGTTCGATAAGTTGGGTAAGTTGTACTGTAAGTTCGGTGAGTTGGCTAAGTTGGAATGTAAGTTGGATAAGTTGTACTGTAAGTTCGATGAGTTGGCAACTTATCCAACTCATCCAACTTACAGTCCAACTTATCCAACTCATCGAACTCATCCTCAACTTATCCAACTCATCCAACTTACCGTCCAACTTATCCAACTCATCGAACTCATCCTCAACCTAGCCAACTCATCCAACTTACAGTACTGCTTACCCAACTCATCGAACTTATCCTCAACTTAGCCTACTCATCCAACTTACAGTACAACTTATCTAACTCATCCTCAACTTATCCAACTCATCGAACTTACATTCTAACTCAGCCAACTCATCCAACTTACAGTATAACTTATCCAACTCATCGAACTCATCCTCAACTTAGCCAACTCATCGAACTTACAGTACAACTTATCCAACTCATCGAACTTACATTCCAACTTAGCCAACTTATCGAACTTACAGTCCAACTTAACCAACTTATCGAACTCATCCTCAACTTAGCCAACTCATCGAACTTACAGTACAACTTAGCCAACTCATCCAACTTACAGTACAGCTTACCCAACTCATCGAACTTATCCACAACTTAGCCAACTCATCCAACTTACAGTACAACTTATCCAACTCATCGAACTCATCCTAAACTTCACCAACTCATCCAACGTACAGTACAACTTACCCAACTCATCGAACTCATCCTCCACTTAGCCAACTCATCCAACTTACAGTACAACTTAGCCAACTCATCCAACTTACAGTACAACTTAGCCAACTCATCCTCAACTTATCCAACTCATCGAACTTACATTCCAACTTAGCCAACTCATCCAACTTACAGTACAACTTAGCCAACTCATCGAACTCATCCTCAACTTAGCCAACTCATCCAACTTACAGTACAACTTATCCAACTCATCGAACTTACATTCCAACTTAGCCAACTCATCGAACTTACATTCCAACTTACCCAACTTATCGAACTCATCCTCAACTTAGCCAACTCATCGAACTTACAGTACAACTTGGCCAACTTATCCAACTTAGAGTACAACTTATCCAACTCATCCAACTTACAGTATACTTTAGCCAACTCATCGAACTCATCCTCAAATTAGCAAACTCATCGAACTTACAGTACAACTTATCCAACTCATCGAACTCATCCTCAACTTATCCAACTCATCGAACTTACATTCCAACTCAGCCAACTCATCCAACTTACAGTACAACTTATCCAACTCATCGAACTCATCCTCAACTTAGCCAACTCATCAAACTTACAGTACAACTTAACCAACTTATTGAACTCATCCTCAACTTATCGAACTCATCGAACTTACAGTACAACTTATCCAACTCATCGAACTCATCCTCAACTTATCCAACTCATCCAACTTACCGTTCAACTTATCCAACTCATCGAACTCATCTTCAACTTAGCCAACTCATCAAACTTACAGTACAACTTAGCCAACTCATCGAACTCATCCTCAACTTATCCAACTTATCCAACTTACAGTACAACTTATCCAACTCATCGAACTCATCCTCAACTTATCCAACTCATCCAACTTACCGTCCAACTTATCCAACTCATTGAACTCATCCTCAACTTATCCAAATCATTGAACTTAGGGGCCTGATGCTTTGGCTGTTTGTCGGGCCCACCGGGGTTTACCTGTTGGATTTCTTTTGCTCCGGTATTCAGTTTAATTTACTGTTGAGTCCTTATCCTTGCTTTATCTCCTTGTTATATCTTGATTTATATGCTTTAGGAGATGATGCATTGATAAGTTAGGGGTCTTTCATGCAAACCCATATCTATGTGTCTTGATCCACATCTGAATTAAGGGTGAGGTTGGCGCCGTTAAACCGGTTTAAACCCTTCAGTAAAATATTTTACTGACCGTTCCAAGGCGGTACTTCTTTTGTGGATCTTTTATGTTTTTGTTCTGTCTTGTGTTTGCTATGTTTTGTGCGCGTCTATTTATATGTGCTTCGTGGTCACCTGCTGGGAAAGGGCTGACCTCTTGGCTCTCGTTTGTGGTGTCTTCTGTGAGTTTGTCACTTTCCCATTGGTATCCTGGGTCAGGTGTGGTACTTGATTGTATCGATTCCTGATCTTTGCAACCTTACTTACTTTACATTCCAACTTAGCCAACTCATCGAACTTACATTCCAACTTATCTAACTCATCGAACTTACAGTACAACTTACCCAACTTATCGAACTCATCCTCAACTTAGCAAACTCATCGAACTTACAGTACAACTTAGCCAACTCATCACACTTACAGTACAACTTATCCAACTCATCGAACTCATCCTCAACTTAGCCAACTCATCAAACTTACAGTACAACTTAGCCAGCTCATCGAACTCATCCTCAACTTATCCAACTCATCCAACTTACAGTACAACTTATCCAACTCATCGAACTCATCCTCAACTTATCCAACTCATCCAACTTAGAGTACAACTTATCCAACTCATCGAACTCATCCTCAACTTATCCAACTCATCCAACTTACCATCAAACTTATCTAACTCATCGAACTCATCCTCAACTTAGCCAACTCATCGAACTTACAGTACAACTTATCGAACTCATCAAACTTACAGTACAACTTAGCCAACTCATCCAACTTACAGTACAGCTTACCCAACTCATCGAACTTATCCACAACTTAGCCAACTCATCCAACTTACAGTACAACTTATCCAACTCGTCCTCAACTTATCCAACTCATCGAACTTACATTCCAACTTAGCCAACTCATCCAACTTACAGTACAACTTATCCAACTCATCGAACTTACATTCCAACTTAGCCAACTTATCGAACTTACATTCCAACTTATCTAACTCATCGAACTTACAGTCCAACTTACCCAACTTATCGAACTCATCCTCAACTTAGCCAACTCATCGAACTTACAGTACAACTTAGCCAACTCATCCAACTTACAGTACAACTTACCCAACTTATCGAACTCATCCTCAACTTAGCCAACTCATCGAACTTACAGTACAACTTAGCCAACTCATCGAACTTACAGTACAGCTTAGCCAACCCATCCAACTTTCAGTACAACTTATCCAACTTATCGAACTCATCCTCAACTTAGCCAACTCATCCAACTTACAGTACAACTTACCCAACTTATCGAACTCATCCTCAACTTATCGAACTCATCCAACTTACAGTACAACTTATCCAACTCATCGAACTCATCCTCAACTTATCCAACTCATCCAACTTACCGTCCAACTTATCCAACTCATCGAACTCATCCTCAACTTAGCCAACTCATCGAACTTACAGTACAACTTAGCCAACTCATCCAACTTACAGTACAACTTACCCAACTTATCGAACTCATCCTCAACTTAGCCAACTCATCGAACTTACAGTACAACTTAGCCAACTCATCGAACTTACAGTACAGCTTAGCCAACTCATCCAACTTTCAGTACAACTTATCCAACTTATCGAACTCATCCTCAACTTAGCCAACTCATCCAACTTACAGTACAACTTACCCAACTTATCGAACTCATCCTCAACTTATCGAACTCATCCAACTTACAGTACAACTTATCCAACTCATCGAACTCATCCTCAACTTATCCAACTCATCCAACTTACCGTCCGTCTTATCCAACTCATCGAACTCATCCTCAACTTAGCCAACTCATCAAACTTTCAGTACAACTTACCCAACTCATCGAACTCATCCTCAACTTATCCAACTTATCCAACTTACAGTACAACTTATCCAACTTATCGAACTCATCCTCAACTTATCCAACTCATCCAACTTACCGTCCAACTTATCCAACTCATCAAACTCATCCTCAACTTATCCAACTCATTGAACTTACATTCCAACTTATCTTACTCATCGAACTTACAGTACAACTTACCCAACTTATCGAACTCATCCTCAACTTAGCAAACTCATCGAACGTACATTCCAACTTAGCCAACTCATCCAACTTACAGTACAACTTATCCAACTCATCGAACTCATCCTCAACTTAGCCAACTCATCAAACGTATAGTACAACTTAGCCAACTCATCGAACTCATCCTCAACTTATCCAACTCATCCAACTTACAGTACAACTTATCCAACTCATCAAACTCATCCTCAACTTATCCAACTCATCCAACTTACAGTACAACTTATCCAACTCATCGAACTCATCCTCAACTTATCCAACTCATCCAACTTACCGTCAAACTTATCTAACTCATCGAACTCATCCTTAACTTAGCCAACTCATCGAACTTACAGTACAACTTATCCAACACATCAAACTTACAGTACAACTTAGCCAACTCATCCAACTTACAGTACAGATTACCCAACTCATCGAACTTATCCACAACTTAGCCAACTCATCCAACTTACAGTACAACTTATCCAACTCGTCCTCAACTTATCCAACTCATCGAACTTACATTCCAACTTAGCCAACTCATCCAACTTACAGTACAACTTATCTAACTCATCAAACTCATCCTCAACTTAGCCAACTCATCGAACTTACAGTACAACTTATCCAACTCATCGAACTTACATTCCAACTTAGCCAACTTATCGAACTTACATTCCAACTTATCTAACTCATCGAACTTACAGTCCAACTTAGCCAACTTATCGAACTCATCCTCAACTTAGCCAACTCATCGAACTTACAGTACAACTTATCCAACTCATCCAACTTACAGTACAACTTACCCAACTTATCGAACTCATCCTCAACTTAGCCAACTCATCCAACTTACAGTACAACTTAGCCAACTCATCGAACTTACAGTACAACTTAGCCAACTCATCCAAATTTCAGTACAACTTATCCAACTTATCGAACTCATCCTCAACTTAGCCAACTCATCCAACTTACAGTTCAACTAACCCTACTTATCGAACTCATCCTCAACTTATCGAACTCATCCAACTTACAGTACAACTTATCCAACTCATCGAACTCATCCTCAACTTATCCAACTCATCCAACTTACCGTCCAACTTATCCAACTCATCGAACTCATCCTCAACTTAGCCAACTCATCAAACTTACAGTACAACTTAGCCAACTCATCGAACTCATCCTCAACTTATCCAACTTATCCAACTTACAGTACAACTTATCCAACTCATCGAACTCATCCTCAACTTATCCAACTCATCCAACTTACCGTCCAACTTATCCAACGCATCGAACTCATCCTCAACTTATCCAACTCATCGAACTTACATATCAACTTATCTAACTCATCGAACTTACAGTACAACTTACCCAACTTATCGAACTCATCCTCAACTTAGCAAACTCATCGAACTTACAGTACAACTTAGCCAACTCATCCAACTTACAGTACTACTTATCCAACTCATCGAACTCATCCTCAACTTATCCAACTCATCGAACTTACATTCCAACTTCGCCAACTCATCCAACTTACAGTACAACTTATCCAACTCATCGAACTCATCCTCAACTTAGCCAACTCATCAAACTTATAGTACAACTTAGCCAACTCATCGAACTCATCCTCAACTTATCCAACTCATCCAACTTACAGTACAACTTATCCAACTCATCAAACTCATCCTCAACTTATCCAATTCATCCAACTTACAGTACAACTTATCCAACTCATCGAACTCATCCTCAACTTATCCAACTCATCCAACTTACCGTCAAACTTATCTAACTCATCGAACTCATCCTTAACTTAGCCAACTCATCGAACTTACAGTACAACTTATCCAACACATCAAACTTACAGTACAACTTAGCCAACTCATCCAACTTACAGTACAGATTACCCAACTCATCGAACTTATCCACAACTTAGCCAACTCATCCAACTTACAGTACAACTTATCCAACTCGTCCTCAACTTATCCAACTCATCGAACTTACATTCCAACTTAGCCAACTCATCCAACTTACAGTACAACTTATCCAACTCATCAAACTCATCATCAACTTAGCCAACTCATCGAACTTACAGTACAACTTATCCAACTCATCGAACTTACATTCCAACTTAGCCAACTTATCGAACTTACATTCCAACTTATCTAACTCATCGAACTTACAGTCCAACTTAGCCAACTTATCGAACTCATCCTCAACTTAGCCAACTCATCGAACTTACAGTACAACTTAGCCCACTCATCCAACTTACAGTACAACTTACCCAACTTATCGAACTCATCCTCAACTTAGCCAACTCATCCAACTTACAGTACAACTTAGCCAACTCATCGAACTTACAGTACAACTTAGCCAACTCATCCAAATTTCAGTACAACTTATCCAACTTATCGAACTCATCCTCAACTTAGCCAACTCATCCAACTTACAGTTCAACTAACCCTACTTATCGAACTCATCCTCAACTTATCGATCTCATCCAACTTACAGTACAACTTAGCCAACTCATCGAACTCATCCAACTTACAGTACAACTTAGCCAACTCATCCAACTTACAGTACAACTTATCCAACTCATCGAACTCATCCTCAACTTATCCAACTCATCCAACTTACCGTCCAACTTATCCAACTCATCGAACTCATCCTCAACTTAGCCAACTCATCAAACTTACAGTACAACTTAGCCAACTCATCGAACTCATCCTCAACTTATCCAACTTATCCAACTTACAGTACAACTTATCCAACTCATCGAACTCATCCTCAACTTATCCAACTCATCCAACTTACCGTCCAACTTATCCAACTCATCGAACTCATCCTCAACTTATCCAACTCATCGAACTTACATTCCAACTTATCTAACTCATCGAACTTACAGTACAACTTACCCAACTTATCGAACTCATCCTCAACTTAGCAAACTCATCGAACTTACAGTACAACTTAGCCAACTCATCCAACTTACAGTACAACTTATCCAAATCATCGAACTCATCCTCAACTTAGCCAAATCATAGAACGTACATTCCAACTTAGCCAACTCATCCAACTTACAGTACAACTTATCCAACTCATCGAACTCATCCTCAACTTAGCCAACTCATCAAACTTACAGTACAACTTAGCCAACTCATCGAACTCATCCTCAACTTATCCAACTCATCCATCTTACAGTACAACTTATCCAACTCATCGAACTCATCCTCAACTTATCCAACTCATCCAACTTACAGTACAACTTATCCAACTCATCGAACTCATCCTCAACTTATCCAACTCCTCCAACTTACCGTCAAACTTATCTAACTCATCGAACTCATCCTCAACTTAGCGAACTCATCGAACTTACAGTACAACTTATCCAACTCATCAAACTTACAGTACAACTTAGCCAACTCATCCAACTTACAGTGCAGCTTACCCAACTCATCGAACTTATCCACAACTTAGCCAACTCATCCAACTTACAGTACAACTTATCCAAATCGTCCTCAACTTATCCAACTCATCGAACTTACATTCCAACTTAGCCAACTCATCCAACTTACAGTACAACTTATCCAACTCATCGAACTCATCCTCAACTTAGCCAACTCATCGAACTTACAGTACAACTTATCCAACTCATCGAACTTACATTCCAACTTAGCCAACTTATCGAACTTACATTCCAACTTATCTAACTCATCGAACTTACAGTCCAACTTACCCAACTTATCGAACTCATCCTCAACTTAGCCAACTCATCGAACTTACAGTACAACTTAGCCAACTCATCCAACTTACAGTACAACTTACCCAACTTATCGAACTCATCCTCAACTTAGCCAACTCATCGAACTTACAGTACAACTTAGCCAACTCATCGAACTTACAGTACAACTTAGCCAACTCATCCAACTTTCAGCACAACTTATCCAACTTATCGAACTCATCCTCAACTTAGCCAACTCATCCAACTTACAGTACAACTTACCCAACTTATCGAACTCATCCTCAACTTAGCCAACTCATCGAACTCACAGTACAACTTAGCCAACTCATCGAACTTACAGTACAACTTATCCAACTCATCTTCAAATTATCCAACTCATCGAACTTACATTCCAACTTAGCCAACTCATCCAACTTACAGTATAACTTAGCCAACTCATCGAACTCATCCTCAACTTAGCAAACTCATCGAACTTACAGTACAACTTATCCAACTCATCGAACTTACATTCCAACTTAGCCAACTCATCGAACTTACATTCGAACTTACCCAACTTATCGAACTCATCCTCAACTTAGCCAACTCATCGAACTTACAGTACAACTTATCCAACTCATCCAACTTCGATACAACTTATCCAAATCATCATCAACTTATCCAACTCATCGAACTTACATTCCAACTTAGCCAACTCATCCAACTTACAGTATAACTTAGCCAACTCATCGAACTCATCCTCAACTTAGCAAACTCATCGAACTTACAGTACAACTTATCCAACTCATCGAACTTACATTCCAACTTAGCCAACTCATCGAACTTACATTCCAACTTACCCAACTTATCGAACTCATCCTCAACTTAGCAAACTCATCGAATTTACAGTACAACTTAGCCAACTTATCCAACTTACAGTACTACTTATCCAACTCATCGAACTCATCCTCAACTTAGCCAACTCATCGAACTTACAGTACAACTTATTCAACTCATCGAACTTTCATTCAAACTTAGCCAACTTATCGAACTTACATTGCAACTTATCTAACTCATCGAACTTACAGTCCAACTTACCCAACTTATCGAATTAATCCTCAACTTAGCCAACTCATCGAACTTACATTCCAACTTAGCCAACTCATCCAACTTACAGTACAACTTACCCAACTTATCGAACTCATCGTCAACTTAGCCAACTCATCGAACTTACAGTACAACTTAGCCAACTCATCCAACTTACAGTACAACTTAGCCAACTCATCGAACTCATCCTCAATTTATCCAACTCATCGAACTTACATTCCAACTTAGCCAACTCATCCAACTTACAGTACAACTTATCCAACTCATCGAACTCATCCTCAACTTAGCCAACTCATCCAACTTACAGTACAACTTAGCCAACTCATCGAACTCATCCTCAACTTATCGAACTCATCCAACTTACAGTACAACTTATCCAACTCATCGAACTCATCCTCAACTTATCCAACTTACCGTCCAACTTATCCAACTCATCGAACTCATCCTCAACTTAGCCAACTCATCAAACTTACAGTACAACTTAGCCAACTCATCGAACTCATCCTCAACTTATCCAACTCATCCAACTTACAGTTCAACTTATCCAACTCATCGAACTCATCCTCAACTTATCCAACTTACAGTACAACTTATCCAACTCATCGAACTTATCCTCAACATATCCAACTCATCCAACTTACATTCCAACTTAGCCAACTCATCGAACTTACATTCCACTTTATCTAACTCATCCAACTTACAGTACAACTTACCCAACTTATCGAACTCATCCTCAACTTAGCCAACTCATCGAACTTACAGTACAACTTAGCCAACTCATCCAACTTACAGTACAACTTATCCAACTCATCGAACTCATCCTCAACTTATCCAACTCATCGAACTCATCCTCAACTTAGCCAACTCATCAAACTTACAGTACAACTTAGCCAACTCATCGAACTCATCCTCAACTTATCCAACTCATCCAACTTACAGTACAACTTATCCAACTCATCGAACTCATCCTCAACTTATCCAACTCATCCAACTTACAGTACAACTTATCCAACTCATCGAACTCATCCTCAACTTATCCAACTCATCCAACTTACCGTCAAACTTATCCAACTCATCGAACTCATCCTCAACTTAGCCAACTCATCGAACTTACAGTACAACTTATCCAACTCATCAAACTTACAGTACAACTTAGCCAACTCATCCAACTTACAGTACAGCTTACCGAACTCATCGAACTTATCCACAACTTAGCCAACTCATCCAACTTACAGTACAACTTATCCAACTCGTCCTCAACTTATCCAACTTACATTCCAACTTAGCCAACTCATCCAACTTACAGTACAACTTATCCAACTCATCGAACTCATCCTCAACTTAGCCAACTCATCGAACTTACAGTACAACTTATCCAACTTACATTCCAACTTAGCCAACTTATCGAACTTACATTCCAACTTATCTAACTCATCGGACTTACAGTCCAATTTACCCAACTTATTGAACTCATCCTCAACTTAGCCAACTCATCGAACTTACAGTACAACTTAGCCAACTCATCCAACTTACAGTACAACTTACCCAACTTATCGAACTCATCCTCAAATTAGCCAACTCATCGAACTTACAGTACAACTTAGCCAACTCATCGAACTTACAGTACAACTTAGCCAACTCATCCAACTTACAGTACAACTTAGCCAACTCATCCAACTTACAGTACAACCTATCCAACTCGTCGAACTCATCCTCAACTTAGCCAACTCATCCAACTTACAGTACAACTTACCCAACTTATCGAACTCATCCTCAACTTAGCCAACTCATCGAACTTACAGTACAACTTAGCCAACTCATCCAACTTACAGTACAACTTATCCAACTCATCCTCAACTTATCCTACTCATCGAACGTACATTCCAACTTAGCCAACTCATCCAACTTACAGTATAACTTAGCCAACTCATCGAACTCATCCTCAACTTAGCAAACTCATCGAACTTACAGTACAACTTATCCAACTCATCGAACTTACATTCCAACTTAGCCAACTTATCGAACTCATCCTCAACTTAGCCAACTCATCGAACTTACAGTACAACTTAGCCAACTCATCCAACTTACAGTACAACTTATCCAACTCATCGAACTCATCCTCAACTTAGCCAACTCATCGAACTTACAGTACAACTTATCCAACTCATCGAACTTACATTCCAACTTAGCCAACTTATCGAACTTACATTCCAACTTATCTAACTCATCGAACTTACAGTCCAACTTACCCAACTTATCGAACTCATCCTCAACTTAGCCAACTCATCGAACTTACAGAACAACTTAGCCAACTCATCCAATTTACAGTACAACTTAACTAACTTATCGAACTCATCCTCAACTTAGCCAACTCATCGAACTTACAGTATAACTTAGCCAACTCATCCAACTTACAGTACAACTTAGCCAACTCATCCAACTTACAGTACAACTTACCCAACTTATCGAACTCATCCTCAACTTAGCCAACTCATCGAACTTACAGTACAACTTAGCCAACTCATCCAACTTACAGTACAACTTAGCCAACTCATCCAACTTACAGTACAACTTATCCAACTCATCGAACTCATCCTCAACTTAGCCAACTTATCTAACTTACAGTACAACTTAGCCAACTCATCCAACTTACAGTACAACTCATCCAACTCATCGAACTCATCCTCAACTTATCCAACTCATCGAACTTACATTCCAACTTAGCCAACTCATCCAACTTACAGTACAACTTATCCAACTCATCGAACTCATCCTCCACTTAGCCAACTCATCCAACTTACAGTACAACTTAGCCAACTCATCGAACTCATCCTCAACTTATCGAACTCATCCAACTTACAGTACAACTTATCCAACTCATCGAACTCATCCTCAACTTATCCAACTCATCCAACTTACCGTCCAACTTATCCAACTCATCGAACTCATCCTCAACTTAGCCAACTCATCAAACTTACAGTACAACTTAGCCAACTCATCGAACTCAACTTATCCAACTCATCCAACTTACAGTTCAACTTATCCAACTCATCGAACTCATCCTCAACTTATCCAACTCATCCAACTTACAGTACAACTTATCCAACTCATCGAACTCATCCTCAACATATCCAACTCATCCAACTTACATTCCAACTTAGCCAACTCATCGAACTTACATTCCAACTTATCTAACTCATCGAACTTACAGTACAACTTACCCAACTTATCGAACTCATCCTCAACTTAGCCAACTCATCGAACTTACAGTACAACTTAGCCAACTCATCCAACTTACAGTACAAAGTATCCAACTCATCGAACTCATCCTCAACTTATCCAACTCATCGAACTCATCCTCAACTTAGCCAACTCATCAAACTTACAGTACAACTTAGCCAACTCATCGAACTCATCCTCAACTTATCCAACTCATCCAACTTACAGTACAACTTATCCAACTCATCGAACTCATCCTCAACTTATCCAACTCATCCAACTTACAGTACAACTTATCCAACTCATCGAACTCATCCTCAACTTATCCAACTCATCAAACTTACCGTCAAACTTATCCAACTCATCGAACTTACATTCCAACTTAGCCAACTCATCCAACTTACAGTATAACTTAGCCAACTCATCGAACTCATCCTCAACTTAGCAAACTCATCGAACTTACAGTACAACTTATCCAACTCATCGAACTTACATTCCAACTTAGCCAACTCATCGAACTTACATTCGAACTTAGCCAACTCATCGAACTTACATTCGAACTTACCCAACTTATCGAACTCATCCTCAACTTAGCCAACTCATCGAACTTACAGTACAACTAATCCAACTCATCGAACTTACATTCCAACTTAGCCAACTCATCGAACTTACATTCCAACTTACACCCAACTTACATCCTCAACTTATCCAACTCATCCAACTTACAGTACAACTTATCCAACTCATCGAACTCATCCTCAACTTATCCAACTCATCCAACTTACCGTCAAACTTATCCAACTCATCGAACTCATCCTCAACTTAGCCAACTCATCGAACTTACAGTACAACTTATCCAACTCATCAAACTTACAGTACAACTTAGCCAACTCATCCAACTTACAGTACAACTTATCCAACTCGTCCTCAACTTATCCAACTCATCGAACTTACATTACAACTTAGCCAACTCATCCAACTTACAGTACAACTTATCCAACTCATCGAACTCATCCTCAACTTAGCCAACTCATCGAACTTACAGTACAACTTATCCAACTCATCGAACTTACATTCCAACTTAGCCAACTTATCGAACTTACATTCCAACTTATCTAACTCATCGAACTTACAGTCCAACTTACCCAACTTATCGAACTCATCCTCAACTTAGCCAACTCATCGAACTTACAGTACAACTTAGCCAACTCATCCAACTTACAGTACAACTTACCCAACTTATCGTACTCATCCTCAACTTAGCCAACTCATCGAACTTACAGTACAACTTAGCCAACTCATCCAACTTACAGTACAACTTAGCCAACTCATCCAACTTACAGTACAACTTATCCAACTCGTCGAACTCATCCTCAACTTAGCCAACTCATCCAACTTACAGTACAACTTACCCAACTTATCGAACTCATCCTCAACTTAGCCAACTCATCGAACTTACAGTACAACTTAGCCAACTCATCCAACTTACTGTACAACTTATCCAACTCATCCTCAACTTATCCAACTCATCGAACTTACATTCCAACTTAGCCTACTCATCCAACTTACAGTATAACTTAGCCAACTCATCGAACTCATCCTTAACTTAGCAAACTCATCGAACTTACAGTACAACTTATCCAACTCATCAAACTTACATTCCAACTTAGCCAACTCATCGAACTTACATTCCAACTTACCCAACTTATCGAACTTATCCTCAACTTAGCCAACTCATCGAACTTACAGTACAACTTAGCCAACTCATCCAACTTACAGTACAACTTATCCAACTCATCGAACTCATCCTCAACTTATCCAACTCATCGAACTTACAGTACAACTTATCCAACTCATCGAACTTACATTCCAACTTAGCCAACTTATCGAACTTACATTCCAACTTATCTAACTCATCGAACTTACAGTCCAACTTACCCAACTTATCGAACTCATCCTCAACTTAGCCAACTCATCGAACTTACAGTACAACTTAGCCAACTCATCCAATTTACAGTACAACTTACCCAACTTATCGAACTCATCCTCAACTTAGCCAACTCATCGAACTTACAGTATAACTTAGCCAACTCATCCAACTTACAGTACAACTTAGCCAACTCATCCAACTTACAGTACAACTTATCCAACTCGTCGAACTCATCCTCAACTTAGCCATCTCATCCAACTTACATTCAAACTTACCCAACTTATCGAACTCATCCTCAACTTAGCCAACTCATCGAACTTACAGTACAACTTAGCCAACTCATCCAACTTACAGTACAACTTATCCAACTCATCCTCAACTTATCCAACTCATCGAACTTACATTCCAACTTAGCCAACTCATCCAACTTACAGTACAACTTAGCCAACTCATCGAACTCATCCTCAACTTAGCAAACTCATCGAACTTACATTACAACTTATCCAACTCATCGAACTTACATTCCAACTTAGCCAACTCATCAAACTTACATTCCAACTTACCCAACTTATCGAACTCATCCTCAACTTAGCCAACTCATCCAACTTACAGTACAACTTAGCCAACTCATCCAACTTACAGTACAACTTATCTAACTCATCGAACTCATCCTCAACTTAGCCAACTCATCGAACTTACATTCCAACTTAGCCAACTCATCCAACTTACAGTACAACTTATCCAACTCATCGAACTCATCCTCAACTTAGCAAACTCATCCAACTTACAGTACAACTTATCCAACTCATCGAACTCATCCTCAACTTATCGAACTCATCCAACATACAGTACAACTTATCCAACTCATCGAACTTATCCTCAACTTATCCAACTCATCCAACTTACCGTCCAACTTATCCAACTCATCGAACTTATCCTCAACTTAGCCAACTCATCGAACTTACAGTACAACTTATCCAACTCATCGAACTCATCCTCAACTTAGCCAACTCATCCAACTTACAGTACAACTTATCCAACTCATCGAACTCATCCTCAACTTAGCCAACTCATCCAACTTACAGTACAACTTACCCAACTTATCGAACTCATCCTCAACTTAGCCAACTCATCGAACTTACAGTACAACTTAGCCAACTCATCCAACTTACAGTACAACTTATCCAACTCATCGAACTCATCCTTAACTTAGCCAACTCATTGAACTTACAGTACAACTTATCCAACTCATCCAACTTACCGTCCAACTTATCCAACTCATCGAACTCATCCTCAACTTATCCAACTCATCAAACTTACATTCCAACTTAGCCAACTCATCGAACTTACATTCAAACTTATCTAACTCATTGAACTTACAGTACAACTTACCCAACTTATCGAACTCATCCTCAACTTATCCAACTCATCCAACTTACCCAACTCATCAAGCAGCTCAACTCATCCAACTCATCGAACTCATTCTCAACTTATCCAACTCATCGAACTTACCCAACTCATCCAACTTATCGAACTTATCTTTTAACTTATCGAACTCAGCTTGCTTAGCTTACTCAACTCATCGAACTTAGCTTGTATCTTGCTGCATATAATGGTCCAATGTTGTACTCATGACCAACTCATCCTAACATATGCGCAGCTATTATAACTTACCGAACTTAGCTCAGCCATTGAAGCATCTGGACACATATCACCAACTCATCCTAACATATGCGCAGCTATTATAACTTACCGAACTTAGCTCAGCCATTGAAGCATCTGGATACATATCATTGTATAAAGACCCAACTTAGCGAACTCATTGGCTATAATGGACAGCTATGGCAACTTACTCAACTTAGAACTTAGAATATAGGGACCTATCATATGTATGTTTGTTGTAGTATATATATATATATACTTTATAAATATACTGACCGCTGACTTATAGTTCAACTTATCCAACTCAACTTAGGTAAGTTAAGTAGCATAAGTTGTAAGCTGAGCTGGATGAGTTGAGTAAGCTGAGCTGAGTGGTATAGGTATCTTGTCCGGAAAAAGTGGCAAAAATTGCTTATTTTGCTCAGCTTGATGAGTTGAGTAAGCTGAGCTGAGTTGTAAGTCATATGAAAGAAATAAAAGGGGTGGAGGGAGGGTAGACACACGGTGTATCATAATATATACATGTAGCTATTGTAACTCATCAAACTTAGCTCAGGGCTCTCTTGTAACATTGCCGTTGTTTAAAGGCCTAACTTACCGAACTCATCTGTTATAATGGACAGCTATGGCAACTTACTTAACTTAGAACTTAAAATCGGGACCTTCCATATGTATGTGATATCTCAATAGAATATATGTACAGTCTAATCATTTCAGTCATTTTTGTCCCGAAATTATTTGGTCTATAGAAATACATGGGGACTCCTGTGGGCTACGTACTTCATACTCCGTGTCCCGAAATTTACTGTCTACGTTTAATAGATGAATATTGTGAAAATTATGCTGAGATACTTTGTGTCTTAGTATATTGCATAGGCATGTGCCTGAGACAGAATTCGGGACAGGGAGTATGAAGTACCTGCCCACATGTTTGAGAAAAAAACGTACCTACCATTTCATATTCAAAACTCAGTTTGGTGCAAAGCAGTTGGGATTCCGATCAGGCCTGACAAAACACATGACGGCGGAAGTCGCTTGCAAACATTGAGTTAAGCGGATTTCTGCCCCGCCCTATTTCCCAAATCCCAGTTTGCAAAAAATGTCAGCGGAATACACTTGTAAACATTGAATTGAGTGGACTTCTGTCCCCTCACCCATGTGTAGGACAGTCAGAAATTGAGGTAATTTACACGTAGTAAAGATATGCTTGACTTAACTGTATATGTCAAAATAGACTCCTTTCACATTGTTAATGCGCATGCGCCAAACTGTCTCGTTCCGCGTTAGCTACGCGAGATTACACGTGAAGGGGCAACCTCTATATGGCTGCCTTACATTACACTATGGAATATGGAAAACTATTTAAAGAAAAATAAATTCGCAAGTAAAGATTAGACAAATAGTAAAAAAATAAATGATATAAATGTAACAAAAATAAGTGATTAATTCCAATATTCTGAATATTTGAAATCAGAATAGTTGATTTCTAAGCATCCAAGACTGACTTTTTTTCCAAATAAGCGGGTGCATTACTATGTTTGTCAAACATTAAACATACACTTTATCAATAATTTCCTTCAATACTATGCGTATGCGAGTAGTGAATAGTCTGGTAAACTTCTTATTTAATCAAGGTCTACATGGTCTATGAATACATTCCTTACACTTGACATCTAAAACCGTCTTTTTGATTTAAATAAGGGATAAGAAACAATAAGGCCATCGCGCGAGAAAACCTGTCTCTTACCAAGTAAGACTCAACACAGTCTGTTCGGCTACATAGACTCGCTAAAATGAAATTTTGCATGAAGCAAGTTTAGATATACTTTCCAGTAAGTGAACAATAAAGGTGCTGATCAGACTGCGTGGATACGATGACAGGCCTGCGCCTTTGTTGTTCGCATGCACCAATGTCAGGTTTTCTCGCGTCGAGGCCCATTTTAATATGTACTACTGTGCATCCGGTCCTTTAATCCTATGCTTAGGGCCCTAGTGAATGCAATAAAAGTACACGTGCCTGACACACGTTTGTTATTTGACGGTACGATTGATTTCGCTCATATCATCACATATACGTAAAGGCGTCAATACGTACCAGTCTTAACCAGTGGACTGGTGTTTTAAAAACTTAATCTGAGTCTTCATCTACATCCATAATATGCGTGTGCGAGCAGCTATGATTCTTGCGAGCCTGTGCATAAGCGGACGTTGTGTAGAAATGATGTAATTTAATGGGTCTTTATTTACAGTGTATAGTTCAATTGCGACATTAATCGCATATGCTTAGTCATTATGTGCAAATATCTAGCAGCATACATGCACGTCTATTTGGTAGCGTGCGCTCTGCATGCTAATCTGGTGGGACTGGAAGCCTAAGATCTATTTATTGTCTGAGCCTCCGTCTACATGCATCGCCTTTCTTTATGTGCGCTCAGACACAACAATGGATCCAACAATGGATCTGAGGTGTGTGCGAGCAGCGAGTGTCCTGATGAGACTGTGCATTTGCACAGGCTCGTCTGAGTTGTCGATGCTCGCATAACATATTAGTCTTATTCGTTGGCATGTAGTTGGCATGTGTTTCAGATAGTTTTTGTGATTTTGTGCCTGAAGAAGAAGCCGGTTTAAGCTCGATACATGTATCAAAGGATATTTTACACGAATTAAAGTGAAAAAAATATCTGAAGACTTATAAAATGTATAAGAAAACGTTAATTTATCTTTCTTCTAGAATAAGATATCTCATTCTAGCGATAGGGAGCGCAGTGGCTCAGTGGTAGAGTGCTTGACTCGAGACCGAAGGGCCGCGGGTTCGAGCCTCACCGGCGTCACTGCGTTGTGGTCCTTGAGCAAGACACATTTATCCTAGCTTAGTACTGGTTCAACCCAGGAAGACCCGTCCCACATAACTGAAAGATTGTTGAGTGGACGCAAAGAATCAAATCAAACAAACAAATCATTCTAGCGATGAAAAGCCGAAAATCGACTTATAAACCATCATTATGTGTTTTGCCAATGCAACTAATAAGCAATCTGCCCCTTCATTTTCAAAAACGGCTTTATCGATTTTTCAATTGAAGAGCGATTGTTAAGGGAGATAACAATGTGAAAGGGGTCTATTATAGAACGTTTCGGTTACTGTAAAGGCAGTATCTCGTAAATGAATAATTAGGACCTGTCTACCTTAGACAAAGGTAAAAAGCTGAAAATGAGGCGCAATTAACATCATATTGCCCCATAACGCCTCCATATTATTTAACCCTAAAAATGTTGTTTATTGAATTACGTAGGTATAGAGGCAAACAGTGTATACTCCAAATCAGACTGCTCGCAGGGGCTGTCTGTTCTGGATCCTCACTGTTTTTCAAAGAGGTTTCGAAACATTTATGCAGACGACAAAAGCAGGTGACTTGTTGTGATTGGCGCTTTCAGTGTTAATAAATGAGGATTCAGTGTATGTACGATCACGAGTTTCATGAAATACGTGCGAGTTTGCGCGGCTCAAGCAACATTACCAAATTCGATTATAAAACCAGATTTCCCTTCCGTTGCAGATGAAAAAGCCAAACTCCTCCCATATATGAATATAAAAGTTGCCGCCTTCACAGCGATCAAAAAGTTCGGTTATACCCTGTTCTACTCATCAGGGGCCAATTTCATCAACGAGTTTACGACGTGTTTTTGTCTTAAAAACATCGTACGAAGTTCGTACGTTAAAAATCGGGTTTCATCAAACTAATGAACTTTGCGAACTTCTTACTTTTTGTCGTATATTTAAGACACATATTTAGGTGTCGCAGCTGACATCTTTGTCTTAAATATTACTAACTTACTACTTAGCTACCAAGGCTGCTGCATTTCTCACGACTATAGAGGCTGAAGAGCAAAAATCGACAAAGGTTTAACATGTTTAAATACTTTGAAAGTACTACAATAAAGACCACCCTTTACACACCACATGGTTTACCAAAATGAGAAAAATAAAAACCCCTTTCCTTGGTGCTTATGAGTTATACATTTGTCCATGTAACCTCTCCCACCCCTTCCCCTACCACGCTGTATACTGTCACCAAGAGATTCACCTATGACCACAGTCAGCAGCTGAATATATGCATAACCATCACGTCTAAGGGAAAGGATTCTGTTGTTAAACCAACAGGATATTTTTTGTACTTTTCCACATGCCACCATTTAATTGCTTAAACATACTAATATACACATTCAAATGTTCGAGTAAGTCATCGTCCATTTGCATGACTGCCTGGGACGACAATGATGAGGGGCTTTCGTCAATAACCACACCCTCAACATTCGATAACGTTTCAACACTTATGTCTTTGCATGAGTATGTATATGTGGGAGCTGTTCACAAGAGCTGTCAGTAGACCTTAACATTCTCCATCCGGGTTAGCACAATCTTAGTTCCGAGCGTATTACAAGTTTCATTATAGATTTTTAGATTTTCGAAAATTTCGACTTGTTATCTCAAGCACCCGGGGTGTGATAATTAAGCCTTGCCTCCATTTTGTGGGACGCTGGTAAACAGTGTAGACCCAGATCAGACGCCACATAATCAGATTATGAGCTCGCCCAAAATATTAAAATGGGAAACTCCATTCGACAAGTATGGGTTAAGTGTGAAAACAGTAATTTTCGGGACGCAGTTTCATGAAACATTAAATGTACCATTCAAGTGCGGATCCAGAGGGGGGGACAGGGGGTCCGGACCCACCCCCTGGAAAATCACAAGTTTTATGGGTTTCTGTAGGGAATAAGCAATTGGACCCCCCTAGAAAAAGTTGACCCCCCCCCCCCCTGGAAAATGTTGGACCCCCTCTGGAACCTTGACAAATGATAGATTTCTTTAAAATTGACCACTTGACTTTTGTAAAATAAGCTGAGGACTATAAAAAAAAAAAAAAAAAAAAAAAAAAAAAAAAAAAAAAACGTTGTCAGACCCCCTGACGAAAATTCCTGGATCCGCGCATGCCATTTTTGTTATGAATACAATATGATCTATCTCTTTTATGTTCAAATGATAATAGTATGTCCCTCTTAGGAAACTGTAATTGAGCATTACAGCAATCAATCATCGGGTTGTGAAGAAGGCCGAGACAACCGCCCATAATGCCCACGTCTCAGGACCAAATTTCGAGAGCATACGAAATTTGTCTGCCGAATAGGATTGGTTATTGATGCTATCGTTAATTCTGTAAATTATATTTTTAGATGGATGTTGAGGATATCAGATTTCATAAAAAATAATGAATTTGAATTATTATTTTTCATCCAGACATGTTAGAAAAAAAACTTCAGTTTCTAGTTCCTCTCAGTATACTTTGTGGTTTTCGGTACAGTAATCTTACTGATTTGTGCCTTACTTGGACATGGTTTCGTATGATTTCGGGAAACCCATCATCTAAGTGTCAAAGAGTTTGGCTCCAGATCAGACCGACGTTTGACACAAGTATATGCACCAAGTTAAAGGGATTGATTTCTTAATGGGGTATGCTGTCGCCTCCTCGTCTTCTCATGCGCGGGTCAAGGAATTTTTGTCTGGAAAACTTCAAGTTTGCATGGTTCTGGGAGGGGGGTCCATTATTTTCCAGGTGGTCCACTTGCTTATTTCTACGGAAACCTATATAACTTGAATGTGGTTTTCAAGAGGATGAAGGTCCGGACCCCCTTTCTTCATTCGGATCCGCACATGCTTCTTCTTTAAAACTTTCTTCACATACCTACGTATTTTTCACTCTGTGTTAAACCACTTTACACGGCTATATAAAGTCCGCACGTGACCAATCACATGATATTTGGAGACTGGAGTTAGGCAAAGTTGAAAATACGACGTTTTTAATGAAACGCAACTTTTTGTTCTTACGAACAATTTAAGATGTTTTGATGAAACTGACGTACGCACTTCTCAGAAAACAACGTACGCACAATTTAAGATATATCGTACGTACTTTATTGATGAAATTGGCCCCTGATCAGTCAAATTAATTTATGCCCCCAAGCTATTCCACACATACCACAAATACCCCAAATCACCAAGAATCGATAAATGTTAGGATTAGGCTGGATTTTTATTACATCATATCAGTCAAATTGATTTAGGTGTAAAGCCAATATACTGTTTCATCGACCTCGTATACAGGTATTACAAGGACGGTAGAAGGGCAAAATCGCCCTGGTAATCCATATCGCTGAAAGCTTTACGTAAACCAAGCGTCTATTTATCATTTATAAATAGACGACTTTTTCTTATCTTATTTACATGATTTCTTTTGTGTTACGAAAAGAACTGAGGGTGTATTTTTCTCTAAACCTTTAACTTGGATCTTTCTTCGCATGAGAACACAGTGTATTAAAGAAGTGAGCTACATGTTATGACGTGTATTTAGCCTCAGAATAAATAGATCTATGATATTTTGTGGATCCACACTATTTTCAAAAATTATCAGCAGACGACGCTAATAGGTAAAGTGTACTATTAGACATTAGCAGTTCTATACAGTCATGTAAATACACTGCCTGATTCTGAATACATCTATGACGTGTAGTTACGCCGCTCATCTAATACGTGACTACCGGCTTGCTACTGTCCCTAGTTCATACTAGGGGACAGTGAAACAGTCAAATTTTAAGATCAGTATTTTTATCAATCATTCTTACTTTAAGTGCCTAGACCCGGGGTTTGATGCCTTGTGGTCACCTGCGGGGAAAGTGCTGACCTCTTGGCTCTCGTTTGCGATGTCTAATTGTGACGTTATCACTTTCCATTGGTATCCTGAGTCAGGTGTTGTGCTTGATTGTATCTACTCTTAATCTTTGCCCTCTTTCTTACGTTGTATGCCGCGCCGGTCATGTATTCTCTCTCAACGTGGTTTATGCCCTACATTAGTCCTGAATAAATTACATTCTGTATCGTTTCGAAAAGGTTCTTCACAATGAACTAATTTCAAAACACATACATGCCTACTTTATTTAAGCATTATCTAAATACAATCTTGCAAATCTAACATACTTGGGATAATGGCAGAGCATTCTATTGTTTGTTCTGACGTTTCACGTTACAGTCAACAATTCTCAGACATGTCGGGACTATAGGTTTGAACCAGTACTAAGCAGCGAATACAGTGTCTGGATCACGAACGCAAGCACCATGTCTCCGCCGGCAACAACAATGATAGTCATCAATGAATACTTAGCTATTGTATATAATTGAGCCCAAACATGAGATTACCAACAATGTGGCATTTGGATAAGTGCAGGCTAGGACGATGTTAAGCTTAGTAAATAACAGCATTGGTTTTTACAATGATATTCATCAATGAATACTTAGCTATTGACAATATACGGTCAAAGAATATTCAAGCGACTAGCAAAGGCTGTGATCAGACTGCGCGTATGCGCAGGCTGATCTGAGGCTTTGCTGATGGCATATACCACATTGCTGGAAATATCATGTCGCGGCTCAAATACTCTGCTCTTACATACATATTGGAGACAGTGAAGACATGAACGAGCAGCTACTAACTTATGTCTCATCCGAGATTTTAAATAAACAATGAAATAATAATCGGCCTGAAATGTGATCAACCAAATTTGCTGAACCGTCTTCACGTCGTATACATTGATTTAAAGCACTTATGAAATGTGTTTGCACCCCATCAATCCTGTACTGTCCCGACATGCCCGATTTGTTTTGACTTGGGCAAAAAGCATCAAAATAAATAAACATCATTTTTTGTTAGGTCAAATAGTAAAGATTCTGATAAACCAGTGATTCAAATCATAAAAGTGTTCTCCGAAATGCTGGAGCATAATGTCAGTCAGCTATACCTGTATGATAATTTGAAATAATAGTATGAAAACCTGAATTCTAGGGTTTGCGAACAACAAAGGCACAGACCAGCCTGCGCATCCGCGCAGTATGATAAGCGCCTTTGTTATTCGTTTTTGGAACGTATTATATCTAGACTTTTTTTATATTTCATTTTTTTTTATTTCTGCATCTCTCGGATAACGCGACGTCAACGTGACGTTGGATGACGTCGTGCAGGGTGTGACGACCCAACGTTACCATAACAACGGACGTTTGATCATGCTTGAAGTCCATTGTATCAAATTTCACTGAGCATACATAATTCTCTGTGTATGATTATGTGCAAGTTTCACGCCTTTCAGTAAAAAACTGAGGGAATGGCAGCATCTGTCCGCGTATTTATTGAACACCCCTCGTATATACAATGTTATGTCTGCTGGAGAAAATAGAATTTCTGGACTTGCTGTGAGCGAAATTTCGATTTTTTAGATAGGTATTGTAGCTGCTATGAATCTCCCTTCATCTGAAACCACAAAGAAATGATAAAACAATTTTTTCTTCGTCTTTATCGATATACATGTAAGGCCCATAAATTATTAGTGTCTATATCCAAATCACGAAATGATGAAGCAGAAATTGATTCTAGAAAAAAATCAGAAGTCAAACAAGGTAAATTTGTCGAATGTCTATCCCCAGCAAAGGGTTATTTTAGAAAAAAAACACTTATAAATCACAAAACATAAATCTCATTTCTCCAACCCCTTAGTTCATCTTAGGTATCATACAGATCAAATTTAAAAACCTATCAGCTAATTGTCAGTGGTTAGTTCAATAAAAAAAATAAACTTATCTGTACAATTTCAAAATCTGACTTCAACCTGACCCAGAGGCCAGGGGTCTGTGTAAGGTCTAAGTGTTTGCTATTATGTAAGGGTATACTTCTTTCCCTTAATTTGATATGCAACATGACCATTTATAATTGTTTTACCTTTTAATTCAGCCCACAGGTTGAGGGTGTCTGTGCTTTCATGATGTTCTATGTTCCATTCTCATTTATTTGACATGCATCATTACCATGTTCTGAAAAAGTTGAACTTTGCCTTATGACCCCATCCCCAGGGTCGCGGGGTTGAGGGGTGAGTCTGTGGGCAAAATACTTGCTACCACGTAGCTGCATTCGCGATTCCCTTTAATATGCTATGCACCATGGCCATGTTCTAAAGAAATTGAACTTTTACATTCAGACAGCACCCAAGGGTAAAAGGGGCTGGGTGTCTGTACGCAAAATAGTTGCTACCATGTTGCTGGATTCGTAGCTTACTTCAATTTGATATGCAACATGACCATGTTCTGAAAAACGTTGAATTTGACCTTTTGATCCCCAAAGTCGTGAGGGGTGGGGAGGGCTGGGGAGGGGTGTCTGTGGGCAAAACAATTGCTACCATGTTGCTACATTCGTGATTCTATTTAATGTGATATGCAACTTGACCATGTTATGAAAAATTTAAAGTTTGACATATTAACCCCAACGCCAGAGTCGGTGGTTGGTGGTGAGGCTGCGGGAAAAGTATTTGCTACCACATTGCTGCAATCGCAATTCCCTATACTTTGATATGCAGCATGACCATGTTCTAAGAAAGTTGAATTTTGATATTATGACACTTATTATAAACGGGACTATTTTGATTTTGAAAGTGTCACTTTCCCATTTTTAAATGGTGGTGTTTCTCGGTCTACGTCCAATTGAATTTAGATCTCTCAACTCGTCCGATTTGCTAAAACATTTAACCATGTTGCTGACTTCAACACTCGCAATAAATTGTTAACTCAGAAACTTCTTAAACAATGCTATCGTTATCTTAATTCCATGTTGGACTTAAATCTCTATTGTGCCAAGGACTTTTGGAACCTGAGCTCTATGGTGACGTGGTGTATAAGTTGTAGAAGATTGTTGGCTATAATAATATTTCAGCGTAGTTTATTAAAGTAATGTCTCATTATTAAAAGATTGGCTATAACGTTAATGTTTTGCAACATACTGCATGCTTGGTAGTCTACCCAATTACGGTTGGCAGCTTTGCTTTTCTCTTTAATTGCACGCCGCTGGGTCAGTCATCAGACTTTATGATGACTTATCTATAGATGAGATGGTTTGGGCCTTAAGCTTTGGCTGTTGTCAGGCCCACCGTGGTTTACCTGTTTGATTTATTTTGCTCTAGTATTTAGTTTTATGTACTGTTGAGTCCTTATCTTTGCTTTGTCTCCTTTTTATAAATTGATTTATATATACTAGGCCAAAAAAAGAAACGCCACATATAAAACAAACATTGTATAAGGTGATATTTCACCAATCTTTCGCAAACGATGTGTCACAGTTTGAGCGCTGATTCTTGAATTATAAGTTCCTGTGGTTGTCCTAGCTATCATTGTCACCAGACGAAATTAATTCATCAGTTTAAACCTACGTTTTTATCGCTCTTAACGTCGCGTCTTTAGGCGATGACGTCATGAATGCGCACGGTCTGACATTGTTTCAGTTTGTCAGAAATGTTTCCTAAGACGATCAATCATCCTTGCATGGCATCGAAATTGTTGGGCTATCACCGATGGCATCACGAAAGCATGTAACATTCTTATCGCCTTTTCGCATTCAACATGTGTCGGTTTTTGGCATCGTAAATTAGCAGTATGTAACTGCTAATTTTAAATTTTTAAAATGTTTTAAGCTAATTGGGTATTAGACTAGTGATTTCAGTAGTTAGAACATGTGTAAATTTAAATAAAATGCATGTGCACGTGAAAAACATGAAAATAAAAAGACAGGCAGTACACTGGTTTGGGTTGACTGAGCCCATTAAAAGAATAGGAATGATGTGTGGCAGGAATAGAAGCGAAACATAGAAAGCAGATGAAATTTTGTAACTCTCATTTAACGCGTAATATTTTTAATCTTTATGTGCGGCGTTTCTTTTTTGGCCTAGTATACTCTAGGAGACAATTTTTGATAAGTTAGAAGTCTTTTCTGCAAACCAAACATCTTTGTGTCTTGATCCACATCTGAACAAAGGATGAGGTTAACGCTGTGAAACTAGTTTAAGCCATCCAGTAAAAATGTTTTTACTGACAGCTCCAAGGCGGTGTTTCTTTTGTGGACCATTTTGGTGTTTGATGTTTCGTGTTTCTCTTGTTTTCTTGTCAGTTCATTGCAGCCTTGCTATCACCTGCTGAGGAAAGGGCTGAACTCTCGGATCTCTTGTGTGTGATATTTTATTGTTTTTTTGTCACTTTCCCATGTGGTGGCCAGGGTCAGGTGTTATGCTTGATTGTATTGATTCCTTATCTTTGCCTTATTTCTTACTTTCACTTACAAGACGATTAACAAGACAGATAAAAAGCTTTATTTATTTCTATTGCTTTGCTACAAAACAACAAGACTACAATGTACATCTGTAGCTGGTGACATTAGCCACAACTTCTTATCTTTAAAATTTTAGATATGAAACAAACAGACAATATACATGTGCTTCACTGATTGAAACAACGTTGTTTCAATGCAGATCTCATAGGCACTTGCGCCACACCAATGCTCAAAAAATAGTAAGTGAGCATGATCAGGAAATACCGTACTCATAAACTGCTGACAACCCTGCATGCCCAATGAAGGTATTCAGGGGAGTTTGCACTAGATTCTGTTTTCTGGGAGCTTTTTCACCATATTTATTAATTAACAGGAGCTTTATAAAGACAATTATAACCATATTTCTCTTCTATTATTCCATGCTTTCTTGTATGTCCTTTGCAGCCTTGTGATCACCTGCTGGGAAAGGGCTTACCTCTTTGCTCTCTTGTATTTGATGTTTTATTATATTTTTGTCACTTTTCCATGTTGTGTCCCAGTTCAGGTTCCGAGGTTAAGGTGTGTTGTTAGATTGTAACGTTTTCTGATCTTTGTCTACTTTTATACTTAAAAATGAAACATAAATATCAAATGGGATCCACAAAAAAGCACAGCCATGGAGCGGCCCATAAGCTCTCGAGTGCAAAGGGTTAGCAAAAGACATGAACTACAAATATCTACATTCAATGGAGTAAACATGAAAATTAACTGGTTTGACCATCAATATCTGACCAGGTATCATTGAAACCATTGACAGGTTGAACCGGTCCTGACCTGGTTATAGTGATTTGTTGATAGACGAGAAGGATTTTTTTTGTGAACGCAAATACTTGTACGAAATAATTAAGATAACTCTTACTTTATATTAAACACAAGGTTATCCATCCACATAAGTCATGTACCACTTAAATTGTTAACAACTGTGTGAATTTTATAGCAGGATAAAGTTCATGTTCAGTTGACATGAGTCTGGAAAAAAGTTTTATAACCTCTGGGCCAGGTCTGGGAAAAAAGTGTATGATTGACGTTTGTGATTGTAATTTATTAGGCGTTCCTCTGAAATATTCAATGATAAGATTAATGCAGTATGCAAACAATGATAACCTATTTTTAAAGTGAGTACGCTTATTTCTTCAGAGAAGGACACACTTACACGGTTGTCCAATGATAGGGCTTTATAAGGAGAGCTCTTATTTAAGTTCCTTGTTTCGGTTTCACTCTATTCTTAAACAAACTAATGCTTTGCGTGCTGAAAGTAATATTTTGTTGATACTACATAAACATTCATTGAATGTAAATAATTTGAAGTCACGTGATACACTAAATCGAGGAAATGCTGTTTCATCCTACTTATTGCGTTGTATTCAATGCATTAAAGGTAGAAAAGAATGAGAATGTCATAATTATAAATGTATGCCAATAGGTAATACCGTCGCCAGTGGACTAGTTGACTAATTTATATCTTATCAGGCAGGTTCAGTTTAGGCTTTATTATACACACGACATGAAATTTCCAAATATAAAAAATAACAATAGAAAAATACGTTGAGAGATATCGAATCCCAGCTCGTATATTTTCTTTTTTTAAGTTGTAATATTTCTGGAAACATATAGGGTTAAAAGAAGATGTATGCCATTATACGCTATATAAATTTTTATTTTTATTTAATAGCCAAATAGTGTATTCTCAGAATATGTTGTTTTTTCGTGTTCACTTGTTTAAAATCTATGTTTTTATTCAATTTTAGGTGACCATCAAGAGCCTGAAAAAAACATTTTGGCATTTTTGAGTACATTTTATAGTGTACCTTGATGTGTTTTAAGAATGATATGGGTGGGTGGCAAGTCTGGAAAAGTACCAAAGTCCCAAAATTAGGCTGTAGGTCAACTGTGTGCAAATTTTTGTATTTTCGTCAGATTGTAGCGTTTTTATCAATTATGGACAAAAGAAACGCGATACTTTTCGATAATACAGCCATGCTATAAAAACCAACATCATCAAGGCACGGTGTTTGTTTTGGTTAAAGGTCATTTAATTCCGAAATCTACTTTTAAAATAAAATAATTTGTTAAAAACGCTTGTAATGTCATGTTATTTTTTTCTTAAAATCTGCGTTATGATTTTTTAACATAATATAAAAGGTGACTTTTGGACACATGCACATAAGTAAGGAATTCTTACCACTCGTATAAGTTAATGCTCAGGCATAAGAAATGATAAAACAACTTTTTCTTCGTCTTTTTATTTTGATATTGCATATGGATAAAGCAAATAATTTTTCTGTATATTAAGGATAACCGTGGCGAATATTTCCCAAATACATATTCATCCTGCTATATATTCTTTGACATTAGTCTATTTAAATCCTCAATCCTGTGCGAGTAGAGATAAAGTAGGGTATTGTCTGCTGTTCCATTCAGACTTTAATATGACGATACATTGCATTAGTTAGGAAATCTCTATGCGAACTTGTATTGGTGTGTTTAAACAGCAAGAGAGTAGGACGAAGATTTGATGCCAGTTAAATACATTCATCCCCCCTCCCCCGTAGCTTAGGCTGCTGCTCGTTCTAAGGCGGCGATTCTACCTATATCTAATGTACTTCCCATTGCTTATGAAATATACGTGTGTGTCTTCGTCTTGTTATGCTTTGTTACCATTTTAGCATTGCAATTATCTTAAAGAGGAAGGGAAAGCTAGTTGCTTTGCTTTTATTGTCTTACAGATGTCTTATTATTGCAAATGTTCGGCGACTCTTCCACACGATGCTGTGGGTTGGTCTGCAGAGTGTGATTGTGGTATTTCCTGATCATACTCACTTACTTTTTTATCCTTAGTTCTTACAGCTTGTTATTGATTCATTCGCAATAGTTTTTCCAAATGTGTATGCTTTTTTGTGCTGGGTCTTTGTATTCTGTATATTTTTTAATCAAAACTTATGCAACTGTAATAGTAAACTGTGTTTCAGTGATATGGATATTATGTCACAAATAAATGGTGGTGATTCAGTAAACGACGAGTCTGCAGGACGAGTCGTTTACCAAAACCACCATCATTCCTAAGTGACATAATTTTCGTCTCACGTAAACACTGTTTACTATCCTGTATATCATATAAGTTCCGGAGATGTTTACAATGAAACATATAAGCGAAGAAGAAACCACAACAAATATTTGACGACCCCACCCTATAAAACACACACACACACACACACACACACACACACACACACACACACACACACACACACAGCCTCGGTGCGTAGTAATCAATTGACATATAAATGACTTGGCCTTGTCTACATGTCCAACGCAGCTGAAATATTTTGGCTATAACTGCATGTTCAACTCTTTTTATTCTGGTTAGTAGTAGACGCAAAAGAAATGTTACTGTCTAGAGATATCATTGTTTTATATAATAAGTTGTTTCCCTTACAACGTAATGTTGCAATTTATAGCCAATGGAAATCCGTCTACAGGCCTGCAGCTGACAAAAACAAAACACGTGAGATCTTTTTTTAGCCATTTGCTGATCTGTTGTAAATTGATTGAAATGTGTTTTTCAAACAAAATGAAGACGCTTTTGCGAGGAGCAAAGGATGGGCTTGAGTGTGTCCTCTTGATTTTTTTAAAGTGACTGAACGGGTATTCAAAAATGTTTGAAAAACAGAAGGAGTAAACTTTTTTCTGAACTGTGCACTTGCATATTACAGGAATGAAATAAACCATTGGTTTACTGTGATATGCTTGTGTGTGAGCTCTGCACACAAACTCGCATCGTAGGAGCACATTCTCAACGTTTTAGTGCTGAGAGGGCGCTGATCCGTCGTCATTTTAATTTGAAGTACTCTTGCTTTTGTTCGTGAGGACTTTGATGGCAAGTTTGGTACCAAAATGGCAAAACTATGTCATGGCGTGAAACTGACTGAAAACCTAAAAAATATCATGCATGGTCATTTCAAAATTTATGTGATGCGCTGACCGTTTGTTGGACAACATTTTTATTCATTTTGGCACCAAGCTCTATAGACAAGTAGTTGGGATGCCTATCGGGACTAATTGTGCTCCAATGGATGCCGATTTTTTCCTGTTTTGTTATGAGAGGGACTTTATGATGTCTCTTTCTGATGATAAGCAGGCTGATGTTATTGATGCTTTTAATGCTACATCCAGATATATGGAGGATATTTTAAACATTAATAATGTTTATTTTGTCAATATGGTAAGCCAAATATACCCTTAAGATCTCCAGCTTAATAAAGCAAATACCTCTGATATCGAAGCGGCATTTTTAGACTTGCATTAGTCAATTTCTAATGATATTGTTTCTACCAAAATTTATGATAAACGTGACGACTTTAATTTTGAAATTGTCAATTTCCCATTTTTAGATGGTGATGTTCCTCGCTTTACATCCTATAAAGTCTTTATCTCTCAACTCATTTGTTTTGCTATGGTAACTTGGTGTATAAATTGAAGAAGATTGTTGGCTCTAATAATTTTTCAGCGCAGTTTATTAAACAATTTTCCCATTATAAAAAAAAATGGCTAAACATCAATGTTTTGCAACAGACGGCATGTTTGGTGGTCAACCAAATCACTGTTGGCAACTTTGCTTTCCTCTTTAATGCAGGTGGGTCAGACCTCAGAGTCTATGACGGTTCTGACTTGAAGACTTATCTATTGATGAGATGGTAGGAACCTGATGCTTTGGCTGTTTGTCAGACCCACTGGAGTTTACCTGTTGGATTTCTTTTGCTCCAGTATTCAGTTTTTTTACTGTTGAGTCCTTATCTTGACTCCCTTGTTATATCTTGATTTATATGTTCTAATAGATGATGCATTGATAAGTTAGGGGTCTTTCAAGCAAACCAAATATCTGTGTGTCTTTATCCACATCTGAATTTAGGAAGAGGTTGGTGCTGTGAAACCGGTTTAAGCTCTCAAGTAAAATATTTTTACTGACCGTTACAAGGCGGTACTTTTTTGTGGATCATTTATGTTTTTCTGTCTTGTGTTTGTTATGCCTTTGTGCACTTCTGTTTATTTGTACCTTGTGATCACCTATGGGGAAAGGGCTGGCCTCTTGGCTCTACTCTGTTGTGTCTCATTGTAAATAGTAAGTGAGTATGATCAGGAAATACCACAATCACAAACTGCAGACAACCCCGTGGCACCGCGAGGATGAGCCGCTAAGCCATCACAAGACACCAGTTTGTCTCTTTCCTATTGGTACCTCGGTCAGGTGTCTTCCTTGATAGCATCGATTCCTGATCTTTGCACGCTTACTTACTTTGCTTTGACACCTTCGGCCCTGATCTATTTATCTCAGGTCAAATACAAATTGAAAAAGCAAAACATTCAGGACCTGCGTTAGACGCCACAAATATACTGGCGCTTGATCCAATATGTTCTTAAAAGGGTATCCTTTGAAAGCAAAGAATGCATCAAAGAACTGAAACCAGAGTGTGCATATTTTCCGGGCCAGACTAGCTAGTTTTGGCCAAGTCTGAACATGATGCCTTTGTGTCATAGAATGTTTAATTGAATAAAGAGCATGTCACAATCTTGTATCTAAAATCACGAGTGTATGACAGCACAGATGAAAAAGGCACAGCCTAGGATTTACTTCTTTTGTAAATAATGTACTTCTTTTGTGGATATTTTTTTTTTCTGTCTTGTGTTCGCTATGCCTTTGTGCGCGTCTGTTTATATGTGCCTTGTGGTCACCTGCAGGGAAAGGGTTGACCTCCTTGCTCTTGTTTGTGGTGTCTTACCTTGAGTGTCACTTTCCCATTGGTATCCTTGATCAGGTGTGGCACTTGATGGTATCGATTCCTGATTTTTGCATCCTTACTTACTTTAGACGCAATCAAATAAAGAAGACTTTCAAAATATAACTAGCAAATGCAAGCGAATAAAGAAAGTTCAGGCCTGAGAAACAGGTTGGCCATTGCAATGCGTTAGCCAGGCGGGCTATCTTAATGCGTTAGCCAGGCGAGGTCTCAGATACCTTTGAAACGAGGCGGGACCTTTTTACTTGTACTGGTTTCATAAAGGTAAAGTAAAATACCAATAGTATACTGCTGGAAAAAAGTAAACGTTAACACTTGTACATATTTAAATAATGTTTATTACGAACGATTTCCAATGATCTCTAGATTGAAAACTATTCGGTCCATAACTAATATGATTGATGTCTAGGACCCGGGTATGCAGAGAAACCGCAAGTGAGGGGTCTCCTCGCCGGTACACTCTGTGTATTCGCTATATCCTCAAATGGATGAAGGTCAATATCACACCTAACCACAGAAAGATGATCATTGTGATCACAAATAAATATTTTCCCATCGGAGGAATAAGCAGATTTCAGTTTGTTACTTCAAACCAGTGACCTAGCGTCGAAGAGCAGCTTAGAACCAAACTTGATTAAATCTTCGTTGATGAATACTCTGTTCATGTCGGTGGTACGGAGTTCCTTGCGCATTCTGTACAGTCTGTGTCTAGCATTGTAGGTAGCAAAATTCATGTTGATGATATCGCGATGGCGTGTCCTAGAGGTCGCATCTGTACGACTTTGGTTGTCTGGCTAACCAATGCGATGGGACCTGTCAATGTCTGCTGAGGTCATAGGAACACCCAGTTTGTCACCTAGCTTTAGACTTATGCAAGTCTCCTTCTTATATTTCTTTTATTTTAAAGATATATATATGAAATTGAAGGGGTCACAGCAACAAAGGGGCTTTAGTCCATTTTTCATTATTTAGAGAAAAACGAGAAAAAAATAATTTTTGGCAATTCTCAAAATATGTAGATTTTTCTTGCAAAAATGAACAAGATATGTTTGAAAATAGTGAATTCAGGGGATTTTGCAATGATTTTACTGCTTAAAGTGAGAAAAACTTGATTTTTGAGATTTCGTTTCTGCAGCAAGGGACCTAAGTCCAAATTTAATAAAACTTAAAAATTGCATACAGAAAGTTTTTGACAGTCCATCAATACTACAAAAATGCATGATAGTGTGTGGAAAGCTTATTTCTAACAAGTACAAAAGCGAAAACCTGGATAAAACGGTTGATTTACCTAAATTCCATAAAATATGAACAGAGGTCATTAGACACAAAGGTCCTAAGTCCATAGTCTAGTTTTATGTTGTATAAAATTAGTTTAGCGATTCCATTTGACGGGAAATAATGTCTAGCAAGCGAAATGTTGCCATTTGAGGCTCAATGTGTGATAATAATGATATAAGGCAACTCAATTTTGACCAAAAGTGGACTAAAGCACCTTGTTGCTGTGACCCCTTCAATTTATTTCACTTTATGAATTACTTTAGTTCTCTAAGGCTGTAGAAGGAGACTTATTGACTCTGCAAAGGCGCTGGACCTCCCCTGAGATATCATTTATCTCATTTGACAGTAATAGGGTTATGTGTCTTAAACAAATAATCTGAGAGCTAGACAAATTTCATGCAGATTTCCTGGTGATAAAACTGAACAGAGTAACCGTTTCTTTAGCACTATCCAAGTTGTGGCTGTTGTGTATAGCAATTTCGCATAGATTTATATCAGATTTATAGAATTCACAAAAGTACAAATTTCGAAGAACAACACAAAATAACTCTTATGCATGCTGGTTAATTATCGATGCATTTTGTTGTCTGCCGTCTTTTTTTTAAATTAATTATTTAAAATTCTTTAAGTTGTCAAACAAATAACGTACATCAGATTGTAAAACATTTTTGACTAGATCAGGTTTAACATATTATAGGGAGTGCAGTTACCAGCCCAGTGGCAGTGTTCTTGACTCGAGATTCTGGGGTTGCAGGTTTGAGCCTCAACTGCGGCATACTATTGTTTCCATGAGCAAGGGCACATTAAACCCTGCTTAGAAACTGATCCAACCCAGACGTATCAGTCCTGACATTAATATAAAAAGTTGTTGACTAGGATGTAATGAATCATTTCAAACAAACAGAAGTAAACATTCTGTGTGGCCTATCTGCTTCATCTGGATTCAACCAGTTTGCAAAGGTTTCTTTAAGAAATACCATCATTGTGCCGAAAGGTATGGGTCCAGGTCAGGACCAACGTTTTTTTTCAGGAATGCTATCAGAGTGACAAGCAGTTCAGACTTAGCATTTTGATGGATAGGATCTGATTTACAGTGAGCCACTTTAGTTACGCACCAATTTTTAAGGGCCAACATTTTTTCACAAAAATGCTTGAATCGAACATTCTCTATGATAATTTACTTATTGACAATTTATCTGTTTGATGACATCGAAAAAAATATCGGAATCACCCATGTGAATCGTTCTGCCACGCCAAAGGCAATTTTGACAAAAGTGCACGACTGCACGTGCAAGACTGCACGTGCAATCGGAACGTCTATATTTTCTATTTGTGTTTTGCGCTAGGCATTATCCATGGTGATCGTTGTGACAGAAAAACACCAAAAACAATTATTTTTTTCAAATAAACCCCCTTTTTTCGGTCGTTGAAATCAGTAACACTATAACTGTTTGAAGTAATGCTCATTTTGACGTCATATTAACGTCAAGTACAATGATCAAGCAGATTTTCCTTCGTAAATTGTCTTGTTATGAGTCACTTGTTGAGATAGAAGTATCAAAACACTAAAACATCGTATCATTGACACGTCTTACAGCCTTGGTAGGTGTGACGTCATCACTAACGCCAACACCGTGACGCCAATGAATCCATTATTTTTTTAACGAAAATAAATGGCGGATACACGGTTGTTTAAAATGAAACTATAAAATAAGTGTTTTGATAACTTGTTTACTAAGAAACATACGAAATTTATCTAACTTTAAAAAAAAATCAAAATTAAATTTTTCAAACCTTGGTCAGCTGGGAACTAAATTAGTAAAACGATAATTTTTGTATAAAGTTAACAAACACATTCCACTCTTAGATATTGCCAAGAATAAATCGGTTGTTATCTCATGCATAGCAGAAATTCGACCCTG
The DNA here is from genome assembly GCA_964019695.1 of Loripinus fragilis. Classification (NCBI taxonomy): domain Eukaryota; kingdom Metazoa; phylum Mollusca; class Bivalvia; order Lucinida; family Lucinidae; genus Loripinus; species Loripinus fragilis. The sequence goes on from OZ026530.1 coordinate 60,259,482, forward strand.
AATGAAGTGCAATGTGATCAGAGTTTCATTCGAAATAATGCAATGTGAAATTGTGTTTTGAGGGTACGGCCCTTCAAAATCCATTTTCTCATTTGTTTCTAATCTGATCACAATGAAATTAATGGCTGATGCAACTATAGATGCGCGTTACGCTGGTTGTCTCAGATTAAAAATATCTTATTTCTTTCTTGAATAATTTAACATTTTATATTTTCACTGTAGATCCGAACTGTTTGTGCCAAAATAATAAAAAAATGGTTTGTTTCTGGTTACATCTTCAATATAGGATAACCCAAAATAAGAGATTTATTTATTTATTTTATTTTATAGACGTTTTTTTGCTTTAATGCAAAAGTTTCTTTTTTGAAAATGCCAGTTTTAAGTCCAGATCATGACCAACGTTTTATTGCATTGATCTAGGTCCAAACTGTATGCAACTCAGGCTATTATTTTCGGAAAAAAATAAGTGTTGTAAGAAAAAACTGTTACCTTCCACATTTTTCGTTTTTAATTATCAATATATTAATTATCAAAAAATTACCACAAGGTCTTATTTTCTACTGCTTGTCTAAACGTTAAACCTTACTACATCTTTTAACGATTTTGTCTTCTATGCCTCTTGCTGATAATCTCAGCAATAGTTTGGACCATTGACCAAAATCAGGCCAAATAAAAAGTCAGGCCGTATCTGGATTCAAACTTTTTATCTGATCTGGATTTAACTGTTTGCACTCTGATGGTTTTCCTGAAGAAATTTTTTGAAGAGATGATTTTGAAAAGAAATCAGCAGGCGACATTAAATATCCAGTAGGCTGCAAAAAGCTACAACAGGCTCCCTTTAGAATAAAACTTAAATCCAACACAGTTATAACACAGAATGGGACGGTATCTGATCTTTATCTTAATGCACCCCCTGTCTAATCAATGAGTTTTGGTTTCACCATACATCAACAGTAATGGACAACAGCTGATAAGCTAAAAATAGCTGACTCAAATACAGTCAGTTGTGAAGCAAAGTATGCAAATCACCAATGTCAGTGCTATCAGAGAGGATTGAAGGCATTATATGAAGTAAATGAAATTCGCATTGGAAACTGAATGTCAGTCTAACCTAGCTTGAGAACTATATCATCAGTAATATCACTGAGTTCCTCTGGAATTCCTGATATTCTGACACTGTTCCTCCGAGTGTATTGCCCAAGTGAGTCATTAATGCTCTCAACTTTAGATATCCTTTCTCTAAGGGACTCTCATCTTTCAGCGACCAGAAGCTTCACTTACCACAGTGTTGACTATTGTTAACTTTGTTTATGAGTAAATTGTTCCTTGAAGAGTTTAGATATTTCAGGCAACATCAATGAGCGAAGCTCTGAAGCAATGCTGACAATGTCAGATGGCACGATGGGCTGTGGGAGAAAGTGGACAGATTCAGGTTCTACATAGACGCTCTTAATGTTCTCTTCATTCGCATGAGCCACAAAAACGACACCCTCTAAAAATGAGATGCTTTCCTTGGAGTGATGGCGGGCTTTTTGCTGTCAAAGTCTGCAAGTTACAAATGATGACGTAGTCTCCCGTTTGTCAACTTTGCTTATTGGAGTACTACTTACCACTGTGACCGGTTTGGGATTCACATATGTTTTAACTTTAGCAGCACACATTCTTGTGAGCGTTGATGTCTGTTACTAATGATGAACAGTGAAGTTTGAAAATTATCCACGGGGTCTGTGTACAGTTACAATTAACTGTTAATCATCAACTTAGTCATTTACAGGCTAGAATAATGAATTGCCTGTTTTTATGAGTGGTACATAACAAAGATGACGATGACCTTGCTTAGATTTGCAAATAATGAAAATAACTTTCCTTGTTTTCAAGAATATTCAACATTTATTCCAAAATGAAGTTCCCCTTTATCACTAAGCAGAGTTTTAAAGCATCACTGCCCAAGTTGCTGTTGGTTAGAAAGTTTATAAACCACATTTTGTTCAATTTCACAGAGCTAAATTTTGACAACTTCACCATTCATTTACTGTTATCTATCTCCGTGAGTGCCTCCTCGTAAAGTTCCGTGGCCATACGTGCACACTCCTGCGTGTTTTGACAGTCCATCAACCAAAATCTGCAACAGAACACAAACCATTACAATGTTAACCCTTATCCTACCATCATTTTAATCCTGTAAATGTTTTCTGCTTAGTATGTCTGCTACATTTGGCTAAATTGCACTCTAGGATACTTTTGCAGTGGAAGCAAATACTATGAACCCTTATCAGACTACTCATAAGAAGTCTCATCTGTCTACATATCGTTTGCAATATTAAGTTACCATAGTACAAAAGCAGATGAGAGAGCAGCCAACATTTGTCGTGAATGAAAGAAAATGGTTAATCTATTAGTAAATTTTGAAGACCTGGCCTCAAGGTTAGAAAGCTTGAGTTCATTCTCAAGCTCAAAATAAAGTGCAATGATTGGCTGCTTGCGGACATTTGTTCGCAAGCAGCTAATCACTGTGCTTTATTTTGCGCCTGAGTATGAACTCAAGTTTTATGACCTCGAGGCCTGGTGATGGCATTAAAGAAATGAATTCAATTATGGAATGTTCATGGAATCATGAATACTTCGGGTCTTGTGCAAAGTAAGTGAACCCCAAGGGGTTTCACGTCAACTTTGCAAGAGACCTAATATATTCATGATTCCACGAACATTCAAAAAATTGATTTTATTATTTATATTTACATTATATATTATCAGTCAAGTATCAATTTTCAATTTTCACCTAACGTGGCTGGTTTTTCCAGATATTTTCAATTAAATCAGACATAACGTAGGGTTTGGAATAGCCAAAACGACAAATTTCCACGCTTAACGCCATGGCATTACGTATTCAACGTCACGCAAACTTCAGTAAGCAAGCAACGTTAATGGATGGACTTGACACTAGCCCGCTTCAATATGGCGTATGTGGGTGTGGCTTAAATCGATTTGTTCATGAAGGTATGAACCACATCTCAATTGTAAAGGTTCATTTAAAAACTCGCACAGGAAATGTAAAGAAAGTGGGATGACATCAATAGGTTATTGTGCATCATGTTGCCTGATGAACAGATGGATTGAGAAACTGATGCACATGATGTGCAATAATTTTTTAATTGCCCCTCAACTTTTATTTGAAGCTTAGAGCACAATACAAGGTATAACTCTTGTGGCTGTTTTATCATTACTATCTTGCTTATTTTTTCTGAAGTGTTCTATGAGTAAAATCTATTTGGTTATTGCAATTTGAAATAGAAGACATTCTTATGTAAATGGAGAAGTGACTTATATCCTTCAAATCTCATGAGGTCATTTTATACCAAGCATAGACATCCTTGACACCTTGTATCTATTTTCAGGATATGTAAATATTCATTGTGATTTAACCCTTGTTGTCTGACAACATGATCAGGAATATTCATCTGTTACAGCTTCTTATTTCTCAACCAAAAATATCTTGTGGGTACTCAAAAGAACCGTCTCATTTTTTGAGCACCCAAAAAAAAATTCTAAAAAGTATGGGTAAGAAAAAAATTACAATTTTTTGCTGAAACTTTTGTTTATCTAAACCTTTGATATAACTTCCATTTACAATTATGGAACGCTGTGCCCTAATGCTCACTACGGTAAATGTTCTTAAATTTAAAAAAAAAATATGTCCTAAAATAAAATGTGGGTTTTCAGGGCTGAAACTCACAAAATACTAGTCAGAATATCAAACAGGGAACACCCTTATCAGACTGGAACTGGTGCAAGCAATGAGCGCAGATACTAAGTTAGTAGAATGTTAGATTTGGTATTGAATAGCTTGGTAGCAGTTTTATGATGAATCTTGTGTTACTGAAAGAACAGAAGAAGGGTCCCTAGTTCGAGACTTACTGAGGGCACTGTGTTATGTCTTTTAGCAAGCCTCTTTATCCTCTGTTTAGTACAGGTTCACCCAGCGAAAACAGTAATTTAATGGATTAATTCATCAAAATATGTGGTAGGAGTTGATCTACCCATGAAGGTATTGTTCCAGCATATACTAAAACCATTAAAAATTATAAAGGGAAATAACTCTCACAGAAGCAGTCTGATCTGGGTGCTGTTTATCTAGGCCTACTGGTCTTTACTGTAATGCAATTTCAATGTACATACCTTGCCGAAACAGCTGTAGCGAAGAAGACACAATCGTTGACAAACTGTAATGTTGTGTACTGTGTTATATCTTCCCATATAGCGGGGTTATGCTCTCCTGTGTGAAATAAAACAAATACTTTCAGTAATACAATATATGACATGACAATTGAGCCAGTGCATGAAATTTCCAACAATGTGGTATAAGCGAGCAACAAAGCCTCAGATCAGCCTGCGCATATGCGCAGTCTAATCAGAGCCTTTGCTAGTCGCTTGAGTATTCTATGATTGTTAAGCTACTGACTGAACACCATTTGGAGTTGCTAAGCTTAAAAGAAGGCTGCAGAGGCTCGTCAGAGTCTACACTTGTCAAAATGTCAAAATGTTGGAAATCTCATGACGCGGCTCAATTATTAAGAGAAGTGCCAAAATGTCATCTTTCTATACCTCAATAATAACAAATGTGGATATTCACTGCAGTATGTTAGGTCATTAGATAGGCTAAACAGCAAAGACCAAACCTTCTTTCAATATAGTGATTAATAATGCATTATTTTAGACCAAAGTTTAAGGATTATTTTTATGATGTCTCCTTCTATAATGGTCCCAAAATGCTTGTGACACCTAAAGCGAGATGAATGTTTTCCCATTAATAGCTTACAGGCTTCTATTTTCCTCATGTAAATATTAACACATATAGAAATATCAAAAAATGCTAAATTATGTGTCCCTGGCTCATACATCGATACAGTAATATCTCTGACATTGCCTACAGTAACTTCAATCTTATAACAATGGTAGTGGTCACATGCAACAAAATCAAGGTTTCTCGTGTCAAGTCCATATAATACAAACTTATTGAACTGTCTTTCATATGACATTCACGGGTCAGATTCAAACAGCAGTACATTTTTGTAAATGCACATTAAAAAGTGTATTCTGAAACCAGTAAACATATTCATTAGCTTAAGACAAACATATCAATGTAAAAATAAATATTCTTGCACAGAATTTGTTGCACAAAGCTGTTTGAAGTCGTTGTCAAAACTAAGCAAAAACCCATGTTCAAATCATGAAATTCACATGCTATTTGAATGCGGCTTTTAACATTACATAAACCTAAACTGCGGCCTTTGCTGATTATTTGGCCGGCGCTTTTATACTAGAAAACTTTGCACGCGCCTATGACATTGTGGCAATGTAATGACATTCGAAAGTTTGGAGCTGATGCCATTTTGTTTAGAGAAATCCAGTGTAAGAAAACGGATATTTTAATGTTTAAGCGACGTTTGCAGTATTGTTTTGGTTGAAATCGAGTAAAAGATGCAAGAATAACGATTACACATGTTTGTTTTATCCCATTAACACTTGCTGGCCCCTCTGACTATGTTTGAACACTCGGCCTAATGGCTTCGTTTTCAGCTTCCTCAGGACCTGGCAAAAGTTAATGCATGAAAACCATGTGTGATCCCTATAATATCTATTACTGGCACTTCAAATTGATTTTCTAATTAGTATCAAAAATGTAATTCTAATACCACAATATCCCTGTCACACATCAAATACAATTTCCTCCCAAAAATATGATATTCACTCCATGCTCTGATTATGAAAACCGGAATGAACCAAGGCTACCCAGCAGACATAAAATATTAAAACAACATCAGATGAACGTCAATGAAGCGTAATGACGTCGCTTTGACGTTCATATAATATTGTTTTGCCGTAATGTGTTGGCTGAGTAATATCTGAATAAAACCAAAATATATCATTAACATATACTAGCTGCCTATGAAAAGTGAAAAGAGTCTAGAAGTAGCAGTGCAACAGTTTTTCTTTCTTGCACACCCCGTAAGGACTTTTAGGATTTTTACTAAGTAGTATGTATGAAAATTAGAATACCACCCTTACCAACTTTAATATGTAATATCTCGCATTGTGCAAAGTATACACTAATGTAGGTGGTATAATTATCTCCATGTACAGGGGGACAAGCCCTTGTTATCTCACCCAGACTTTCCAACAATGCGATATGTGCGACCAGCAAAGGCTCAGACCAGCCTGCGCATGCGCGCAGTCTGGTCAGTGCCTTTGTCAGTCGCACGAATATTCTATGAATGTTAAGCTACTGACCGAACAACATTTGAAGTTCATAAGCTTAAAAGGAGGCTGCACAGGCACGTCTGAGTCTACACTTGTCAAAATGAGACATTGTTGGAAATCTCATGTCGCGGCTTAAATGTGGAATTAAAAGGTGAGCAAAAAAAAAAATATCTGTCATTTGAGTGAGAGGGTTGATAGAAAAGACTGTGCCTGGGGATCACCATTTGTCATCATTCGGCGAGCCTCATGATGCCAAATGGTGATCTTCAGGATAGACATTTTTATCCACCCCACACAAAAATTATAAATTCTCATATTTTTGATAAGCTTTACTATTATAGAGATAATCAAAATGAATAGAATGCTATATTTAATTTTTCCTCCATATGACCATACAGTGTGAGTACTCATTGTATGTAGTTAAGGGGATGCTTATTTTTCAATGTTGGCCACAACAAACGTTTTTTTATAATTATTTGCAGACAATAAGCTAAAATATTACCATTTCTGGTTAATAAAAGGCACCTGATGCAAAAATACTAAAACACTTTGTAAAAGACACAGTTCTGCTGTTGTTTGATATATAAAAGAAGGTCCTTTCTACAAAAAGCTATGCTGAAAGTTGTGATGGAGTGGTGGCTGGATTATAGGTAGATTTATACAGAAGGCTTATCATCAATTGAGCTCAAATGAATTATCTTCATGTCATCGATTGAGCGCAAACCTTACTTATCGATTGAGCGCAGATTCAGTGCTCACTCACCTATATAATTATTTTGTTATGGGTTTACCTGTAGTAAATACAAGCCCTGGCGTGCAATATCAGCATGTGTGCATCATTTCCATGTAAGAAGATAACTTTGTTGACTAAGCCTTACATTTATTAGATTGGACAACGAAATGACAAACAGTAAGATCCAGATCACACTCATGCGCGGATCCAAGAATTATCTTCAGGTGGGAGGGTGTCCAAGTCTAACTAACAGAAAAAAAGTTTTTTTACCTTCTTAAAAGAGGGGGTTCAATGGTTTATTTCAAGGTTCCAGAGGGCGGGGGTCCAATACCTATTGAAACCTATAAAGCTCGTGACTGGAAATCTATAGAACACGTGAAGGGGGTGCTGCTTTAAGGGCACCTCCACAGGTAACTGCCCAAAGTAGTTGTGCTCAATTGATGAGCAGGGTCTCGGAACTCTATAGAAATCCTGCCCTGAATTGATGGCATTTATTGCGCTGAATTGAAATGCATTTTCGCTTGATTGATGAATCACCAAACCGACATGCCTGTGTCAATCACCTAGTTAAAGTTTTGCAAGCGTTCAAAACAGACTTTTGTCTAGACGTCTACTCACTATAAAAACAAAGAACTATTTCAATAATTTTCTACCATTAGAGCTAACAATGAATGAAAATATTTTAACCATTTTTTTTCAAAAACACATAGAATCTTAGTAAGTCTGAACTCAGAGCAAAGTATTAAACCTTATGTCTCAGATTTATAAATATTTCACACAATAGCACTCAGAATGGCCAAAGTCAAATTTCTGAGTGGCATAGGGTTAAGTTACAGGAGTGTAGCTCACCTGTGATACTCCACATAGATGAATATTCATTGGGATACTGGTTTACCATTCCCTTCTGTGCAGCTTTGGGGGCCGGTATAGTCAGAGTTAGGTGTTTGTGGAATTTACGTCGACGAGGTTCAACAGTCACGATAGGGCTGCAGGCGACACCATTACCAAACATCTTGGAGATAAGATCTGGACTCACTGGCTGGGCCTGAAAAAATAATTCTCTTTTAACCCTTTTTCCCGCCATGACAAATGTTGTCTGTTTTTCCATCTGCTTTTGTACTTCGGTAGCCTATATTGCAAACATTAAGGGAACAGATCAGATGGCTCCCTTTTATAATTGCAAAGATTTGCTATGACTGCAGATGAATGAAATATTACCATCAGGAGAGTTATGGAAACTTACTAAAACTTCATCAAAACACAGAAAGCAAGTATTCTAATGATGGTTAAAATGCAAAATTTAGACATATTAGACAATACAGTGACTTGGTCACTTCAGTGATGAATAACTTTTACGACAATTTTTATCAATATTAAATCATAGAAACCATCAGCACCCAAAGGCTTTCCAGGCATTTTAATAGGTGTACTATAAAACATTGTGCTTGTTCCCTCAGCCTACTGTTCCCTGAGCCCTATTACACGGAAGAGAAACTTGGGTACCAACAGCCCTAGATTTACAGAGGCTTCTTAGAAATGAAAGAGCCATGATCCGCTGGTTCTACGGTGTCACACCACATAAGTCCCCATGGAAACCCTGGGATTCAGGAGGGAGCTGATGCACTAAGAACTAAACGTCTGAGATGGTATGGTGATATTGCGCCTGCATTTTCCAGTACAAATTCATTTATCAGTGTCACCATCCCGGGCCGTGGGAGACCAAGGAAGTCTTGGAATGAGTGTGTTAAAGCGGAATTCTGAGTGAGAGTGTTAAAGCGGAGCCCTTTTCTTTGTTTCATCATGGAGTGTTAATTTGATTAGAGTGTTTTCCATGATGATACATTGCATTAGTTAGATGGCCTCCATGCCAGCTGAACATTTCTTGTACTTCAACAACAGCAGAATCTAGGGCGAAGATTTGGTACCAGTTAAATGCATTTAAGCCCCCCGGTGGCTTAGGCTGCTGTCCATTCTAAGGCGGTGGTTCTGTTGTTGTTGACTTTTTGTTTATTGTTACTCCCATTGTGGGAGTCTGTAATTGTTCTATGTTTTGTTGTACGTTACTTTATGTCCATTCAAGTATTGCAATCATCTTGATGGGGAGGAGAGAGCTGATTGCTTTGCTTAATTTGTCTTCCTGGTGTCTTGTGATGGTTGAGCGGCTCTTCCTCGCGGTGCCACGGGGTTGTCTGCAGTTTGTGATTGTGGTATTTCCTGATCATACTCACTTACTATTTTCGATGCTTGCAACCTAGAAGGCATCGATTTCCAGGGCAGAGATCTGGTGTGAGAGAAACATGCCAACTGCAGCTTACCCCAAGAACATGGAAATAATCTGCAGTCAAAATATCAAACCAGGATTAAGTAAGTAACTAAGTTGACCAATGTGTCAATCTCAAATTCAATATTTACGCCATACAGTAAAACTTGTGTACGCAACCACTCTAGAAAAGACCACAAATTGGTCTTTCAAACCAACTATTGCTTAATGCAGGTCAAAAGTATTGCAGAATGGGAGCATTCTGTAATACTTTCGACCTTCATTAAGCTACCATTTGTCATTAAGATCTTTGTTATAACAATGAAGCATAATATTGGTCCTAACTATTCTTGGCATTACAACAATAGTGGACAGAAGGAGTTTTGTTAATGTTGATACTATTGTCGTACTTTGGTGTAACGTCATGACGTAAAGACGTTACAGCGTATTACGTAACGTCAGTTGCTAAGTAGAGATATAGTTGATACGACGCCATTATAACTAGGGCCCAGCATCGTGTTTAGAATCGTAATTAAATAGTATTTTGGGACTCACAATCGGAGTTCCTTGTTTTTGGTGTTACTCCATATTCGGGAACAATCGTCACACCAACATTTGGTAGCAGAGCGAGGTTGAAACTAGTTTTAAATCGGCAGAAACAACAATCGAAATGACGTCAGCAGGAAATAGTATTTGTAATATAGAGAAAGAAACAGAATTGAAGAAGGAAAAGTCGAAATCGAAATCAAGCTTTACACTTTATAGATACCGGCTGTTACTGTTGGTAGAGGAACAGTGCCTACCTAGATCAGAAGTGAACAGTGCCTGCAGGAAAATGGATTGGTATATGGAATCGTCGATGGAGGTAATGTCTCAGTTGTCAGATATTTACATACGAAATAAACAATTTGACAAAGGCGCGATTTCGTGAATGAAATGGAAAAAATAGAAGAAGAATTCCACTCTGCATATGAGACGGTTTGGGAATCTATGAGTGTATGGAAGTGTAATAAATCAAATGTGAAGCCAACGGATCCATTGCAAAGAACGTGCAGTATGGAAGAGTCCATGCCCGAATCGTTTCAAAAGAAAGAAAAGTTGATAGAGCAAACCGTTAATCAAGGTAATATACACACACCAGAGCCCTGTGGTGCCTATTCTATTGGAGAAGATCTTTGGAGGCAGCTAAAGCGAATCCAATTACCAGTGTTTACTGGGGACAAAAGGTGTTACCGAAATTGGAAAGCTGCATTTATGGCGTGTGTAGATACCGCCCCGTGTACAGGGGAGTACAAGTTATTACAGCTTCGGCAAAGTCTATCTGGAGAGGCTCTGAATGTAATTGAAAGTCTCGGATATTCTACAGCAGCCTATGAAGCAGCCAAGCAGCGACTGGAGCGGAGATATGGAGGTAAGCGCAGGCAAGTTGCAATTTATCTCGAAGACTTGGAAAAATTCCCGCAAATAAGACCAGGACACCCTCAAGACCGGGAACAATTTGCAGATTTAATGGAAATCGCCATAATAAATCTGAAGGAAACAGGTCACCATAATGAGCTCGGGAATGGTTTCTTGTATGGTAAACTTCAAACGAAATTGACGGAGTCTTTACTAGCGAAATACCATCGTTGGGTGTTTGAAACACAAACGCCAGAATCTGTTTTTGCATTAAAGACGTGGGTCTTTCAAGAATCTGCATTTCAAACCATCGCGTCAGAGACTGTACATGGTATAACAGGCACTTTCAGGAATTCATGCAGTCAGTCAGCACAAGCTTCACCGACATGTAATAACCAAAGAATGTTTTCCGGAGAAATGATGGAGCGTTACAGCATAAACAACACAGCCTGTCAGATATGCAGTAGGGTTCACAAAATTTGGACCTGTCCGAAATTCGTGGAAAAGAGTGTATCTCAACGATGGGATACAGCGAAGCGTTTCAAGCTATGTTTTAGATGTTTAGGTGGTGGACATAGTGGGGAAATCATGTCAAAGAAGTCAGCTATGTGGGCAAAAAGAGTGCCAAAAATCGCATCATGTGCTGTTACACAGAAATGACGATCGACAGGTAGAAGTAAAATCAAAGACTAGCTTATTAAATAGATCTTTTCATATTAAAACATGCCATAGTCGGCCTGATGCAAGCTTTTTAAATACAAATAAACTAAATCGATGCACTTCCGTCACGGAGGGGAATGATCAAACCAAAGAATCGCGAATGCAGGCACAGGATGTTTATACTGCGGACTTCAGTGGTCTACCCACTGTTCCTGCCATAGTAAGTCAATGGAATCGCAGACATAAAGTAGACAACGCAACAAGAAAACAATGCACAAAAACATGCATCGCTCATGAGCTAGATAATCAATCAGAGAACATGGTTAGCGATAGAAACTGCAGGCTACAACGAGGAGATAAAGCTGCACATCTGGCTGGCGAAGAAGAACAAGAAATACCGCTTATTCTCATGGAGGGGAACCACACTGCTAAGTGCAGCAGAGTTCTGTAAACTTTCGAGTTAACTCTAACGGAGTTTTACTATGCAGTTGCAGATATAGTATAACTTTGTAAACTATCGAATGTCAATCTGTATTTAAAAGGTAATCAACATTAGTTTTAAGTTTATAATTCAGAGAAACTTCTATGGGGTGTTCAGCTCTCACAATTTAACGCGATAGGTACATGTATCTAAGCATTTTTGAATCATTTACATTTGGGCAATGCCCCTCTGGATCCGCCGAAATAGTGTAATTGAATATAGGACGTTGCCATTAAGCACTGTGTAAACTGCGTTTGAAAGTTATAGTTTTTGACACCAAAAGCATGGCACAGCTTTATCAAAATGAACATTTTGAGGAGGGGAAAATGGACAGAAGGAGTTTTGTTAATGTTGATACTATTGTCGTACTTTGGTGTAACGTCATGACGTAAAGACGTTACAGCGTATTACGTAACGTCAGTTGCTAAGTAGAGATATAGTTGATACGACGCCATTATAACTAGGGCCCAGCATCGTGTTTAGAATCGTAATTAAATAGTATTTTGGGACTCACAATCGGAGTTCCTTGTTTTTGGTGTTACTCCATATTCGGTGACAATCGTCACACCAACAAATAGATTGTGATGGTTTTGTTTCTTTTGTTTACAATTTTTCAGTTATGTCAGGATGTTTCCTCGGTTGAACCAGTACTATGCAGCCGATGGGGCCGCGGGTTCGAGCCTCACCGGCGTCACAACGTTGTGTCCTTCAGCAAGTCACATTAATCCTACCTTAGAACTGGTTCAACTTAGGAAGATACGTCCCTTTATAACTGAAAGATTATTGATGGTATGTAAAGAATCAAACCGAACAAAGTACAACGCAGAAGATACACAGCAGTGCCTCTGGTGAGGCTGAAGCCAAAGACTCTTCTATCTCAAAGCAAACACTCTACCATTGAGTCACTGTGCTCCTTGTAATGGATTTGCAGTTTAACCTCAGAGACACTTAATACAACCAAAGGAACACCTTACTGGTGTCTTTGTTATCGGTAGTTCAAAATTGTTCGAACTGTTTATACAACCAAAGGAGCAACGTAATGGTGTATTTGTTAACGGTAGTTCATTATTGTCAGAATTGTTTATACACCCAAAGGAGCACCTTACTGCTGTTTTTTGTTATCGGTTGTTCATTATAGTGAGAATTGTTTACAAAACCAAAGGAACACCTTACTGGTGTATTAGTTATTGGTAGTTCATTATTGTGAGAAGTGATTATACAACCAAAGGACCACCTTGTTAATGGTAGTTCATTATTGTGAGAATTGTCTTACAACCAAAGGAACACCTTACTTGTGTCTTTGTATCAGTAGTTCATTATTGTGAGAATTGTTTATACAACCATAGGAGCACCTTACTTGTGTCTTTGTAATCGGTAGTTCATTATTGTGAGAAATGTCTTACAACCAAAGGAGGACCTTACTTGTGTCTTTGTTATCGGTATTTCATTATTGTGAGAATTGTTTATACAACCAAAGGAGCACCTTACTGTGATTAAGTAACTGGGGATTAACTCTTTGACCTCTGGAAATTATTTCCCGGTTTTTGTTGTCTGCTGATTTTTTTCATAATCAACTTTTTCAAAAAAAAAAAGTTCAGGAATACCATCAGTCAAACAGTTTGGATCCAGATCAGGCCTGACATTTTGATCTGGGTCCATACTGTTGGCAAAGTTATCAGCAGACGACATTAGGTCGTAAATTTGAACCTTATTGGAGCTGAGTAGGTTTACTTAATCTCAGGCCCCGAAGCCGAGGGACAGCAGGTTCGATTCTCATTGGCGTATCTGCGTTGTGCCCTTGAGCAAGACACGTTAGTCCTAGCTTAGTACTGGTCCAACCCAGCAAGACACGTCTCTAAATAACTGAAAGACTGTTGATGGGACGTAAAGAATCATTCAAACAGACAAACAAGTCAGGCCCTTAAGACACGTCTTGTAAAAACCCTGTTGTTCAACCATTTTTGCACATTTTGCTATATTCTTGGTCAAATGCTTGAGTTCACAGATACAAACCTGTAGTCCAACCTTGACCTTCTTATTCAAGGCCCCCTGAGGGAAGACGGCTTGAACCTGTGGGATAACGTTTGAACTGATGACGCCACCTTCCTCTCCAATCCACCGGCTCTCAACCAGCACACGGGTAACAATGGCGAAGTATTGTGGCAGGTCTGCAGTAAGAATTCTGGTGACGCTCTTGGCGGCAAGCTCATCTTCCCCTTCAAATTCTGTAGAAAAATCAGTTTAGAAATCTTTGTTTGATTTGTTTGTTTGATTTGATTCTTTACGTCCACTCAACAATCTTTCAGTTATGCGGGACGGGTCTTCCTGGGTTGAACCAGTACTAAGCTAGGATAAATGTGTCTTGCTCAAGGACCACAACGCAGTGACGCCGGTGAGGCTCGAACCCGCGGCCCTTCGGTCTCGAGTCAAGCACTCTACCACTGAGCCACTGCGCTCCCAGTTTAATAATCAGCTGGATTTTGTTGAAAAGTATTTTATTTTTCAATAAGTTTCATTTGATTTAAATTTGCCTTTTTGTACCAAAAATGAAGAAAATTGATGCAAAATATGTCGTCTGCTATAGTAATAATTGGTGCTTTAAGGGTTAAATTTTGAAATCATTATTAAATATCTGTCAGGTATCAAAATATACTCATCAATGCACTCACTGCTAAAGATATTACTCTGAAAGATTGCTATTTTTGACAGTAACAAGGATATATAACTATGCTTGTGTTGTATGTAAGCAGATAGTAGTGCTTCCAGTTTTCTTGTGTAGAGCTCACTGACCTGAAAATAGCTAGACGCCCATGAACAAGCAAATGTAATTAATTACTGGCTAATTTAAGAGCATTCACAAACATATAATTAGAGAACATTCCTGCCATACTGTAAGCTTTATAATAAAACAAAAATAATGCATTTTTTAAAAAAAGTGTGAATTTTTCACTTTAAAAAAGACAGTTCCATTATCAGAGCACCATTAGGATACAAGCTATAACTAGTACCATAATGGCTGAAAAAATCATTCCTAAGCAAGCACACAAGTCTTAGGTACTGTAAATCCTGTGTTAAAAGCCACTCTCAAAAAAGGCCAAAATGGTCCTCAAGACCGATTATCGCTTAATGCATGGCAAAAATATTGCGGAGTGTTCCAAGGGGAGCATTCTGCAATACTGTCGACCATCATTAGGCTACAATTGGTCTTTAAAATATTTGTTTTCTCTATGTTTGAGTGGCTTTTTACACAGGTTTTACTGTACTTATCACATTGTTGTGCAATGAAGATTCAGACTTGTCTGTCAGTTAGTGTAAACTCGCCGCAGCCTTTACTGTTCACACACACCAAGTATGGATAAAGATGAAGACTCTATTTCTGCTGGATATGTCAGGGAGGCGATAAGTACCACATGCTGGCCTAAATGATTTCCTCTGAGTCTACATCTTAGACTATATGAGCCTTGTCATCAAAAAAAATTTACAATTTTCGGGTGTGGGCCTGTGTTGTTTGCATAAGCATAACCATGTTTCCTTGCAACCGCAGTCTAATCAGTGTAATTATTGTTATTGCTGCTTAATTAACTCTATGCTGGGACAGTCTGGTCAGCGCCTTTGTTGCCTGCATACAGACAAATCTGGTTTACTCCCACCGAGGCTCATATGGTAGTTAAAAGGTACAAAACTAAAGTCAAACTCACTCAGCATGCTACTTATAGATTCCCCACCCTCCATTGTTCCACTCATAGCCTCGTTGACGGCATCTTCTGTCGCGATCATGGGGTGTTTATACCACTTCTCGCCGTTTTCACTTCGTAGGATCTGAACTTCTCTTTCTCTCTCAATAAGTGAAGCAAAATGCGGAACCTCTATGATGAAAGGCCTGAAATCACAAGGAAAGTTTTCGCTATATCAAACCATGTACTGTAGTAGTACAGTCACTGTACTGTACGTGTACCTTACAATAGGCGGACAATGTGGAATGAGGACCCAGATTCAGATTGCTTTTGGAGCTCTATACTGTTTGCTGTAAAACCTTCCACAAAACATAGCAGTGGATGCCAACACATGTGACTTTACTATAGTAAACCTTTCTTAAGCAGGGAAAAGAAAACCAAGTAGCCCAATGGGCAACGATCGCTCACCTGGGAGACAGCATAATATTTTGAGACACCATTATTTAGGATACTCAAATGCAGGTAACTCTGAACCTGAAACAGTGATCAGGAATAAATTCAAGCACTCAAGATGTTATGCCAGGTCTGGTTATCCGCAAGTATAAAAAAAGATCTGAATAAAAATTGCGGAGGAAACCTTGTGAAACTATTTTTTTCAGATGTCAAAGGGCATATAACTCCATAGTCAGTGATGAGATTTGACCAAAATTCAAACTCATCCATACTTGAATGTATGTCCTGGTTACCTACAAGAATGAAGAAGATCAAATGAATGCAATAGAATGGTCAAGACATAACAGAGCTATATTTAGACACTCAAGTGCAGCCAACTCTGTAGTTGGTGGTCAAATGTGGCTGAAAATCAAACTCATTCAAGCTTTTATAGTTGTACTTGTTACCTGCTAGAATGATGAAGATTCATCAAAAATGAAAGCACTAGACTGTACAACATTTCTCCCGTTAAAAGTCTATGGTGATTTTTCAGACGTTCAAAGGCAACTAACTCCGTAAACCCAGAACAGATCTTGCCACATTTCAAACCCATTCAAGCTTGTATAATTGTCCTTGTTATATGCAAGAATGAATAAGATCCAAACAAAAGCGAAGGTGCTAGAGTACTCACAGCATTATACACTCACTTCTTAAATTCTCAAGGGCAGCTAACTCATTATTTGGTTATGAGATCTGGCAGAAATTCAATCTCATTCCAGCTTTTATGGTTGTCTTTGTTACCTGCAAGAATAAATGAGATCCATCTAAAAACTAAAGCACAAGAGTGCTCACAATATTTCACCAATGATTAGTCTATTGAGATCTTTTTCAGACGTTCAAGGGCAGCTAACTATGTAGACCCAGGTCAGATCTTGCCGAATTTCGAACCAATTTAAGCTTTAATAGCCGTCCTTATTGCATGCAAGCATGAATAAGATTCAATCAAAAATGAAGTTGCTAGAGTGCTCACTACAGTATACGTTCATTTTTCAAACGCTCAATGGCAGCTTACTAAGTAGTTGGTAATGGGATCTGGCAGAAATTCGAATTCTTTCAAGCTTTTATAGTTGTCCTTGTTACTTGCAAAAATGATGAATATCCATTTAAAAATGAAAGCACTATTGTGCTCACAACATTTCTCCGAATATAAAAGTAAAAAAGAGAGCAACGATCAGGAATCGACATAACATAAGTCACAAAATAATGCATTTTACCTCTTTATGGGTAAGAGCGTTACCATGCAAAAGCAGGGTTTAATATTTTACCTTAAAGGCCATGGGCCAAGTATAAAAGCCAAGGGGTCTGAAAAATGGCCACTGTGTTACCTAGTTCTCAAGCAGTAAACATGCAGCTGTCATCACAGAAAATCGTAAAATGTAAAGCACTTACCCCATAGAAATTAATGAAACTTGGCACACTACTTCTTTAAGACATAAACATTAAATCCATGTAAGAATTGAAACCAAATTCCATTCTAAAGTTTACTTTTCAGAAAATCTTTTTTGCTGTCTGCTTCAAAATTCAAATATTGCACAAAAGTATAATTGACAGCAAGTGAGAGGGCTTATCAGAGTTCATAACCTCTACTGCAGCAGCTGAGAAAGAGCTCATTACACACAAAACTCTATCTGACACATGGCGGGAGACTGACCTGTTTGTAAACATTTTTTCTATTAACAGTTTTGCTAGAATTTGAAGAAAGTTTTCGACAGACTTGCTATTCCCATAAATGTCCCATATATGGCACTCCATCTGGGTTGGGAAACCAAGTTCTTACTAAACTTAGCACACATTTTGGCATTATATGTGTTATTTGGCGCCTATGCCATTCATACTTCCGATGATGTGGATCAGCCTGCAATGCCTTCAATTTCTCAGCTAAATACCGCGGGTCTTTCCATGCATCGCGATGGTACATCATTGTCCAGAAGCGTTGATAATTTTCTTTCCTTAGCCCAGAGTTTCTAAGATGGGGGGCCCCATTCTGCTGTTCCCACCAGAGCTGTCGATTTCTTTCATGAGTTATGCAGGGCCTACATAGACAAAACATGCACTCATCTTCTTCTGGAACTTGGGGAATGTTGTAGCCTTGAAAGCCTTCATTTATCTCCAAATCATGTTCACTTTCAGATGCGGTTTGTGAAGCTGCATCGTTTCTGGCATGACTCCTGTCATTCTGGAAACTATATGACAAATTTTCGTCTGTCTCGCCCCTGTTTACTTCATTGTAATTCCAACCATAGTGACTAAATAGATGATTTATGGTATCCAATTGTTCCTCAGATACATCTAAAGTAATCCTAATATTTTGATCTTCCATGATAAGGTTATAATAAAACATAAACACATGAGAATCTAACACCCTCTATAAGTAAATGTAGTTTATCTAATTGATGGACAGATAATGTCCAGATATGTAAACTACTAATTGCCTGGGAAAGATGGAAGAAACCAAATCCACTTTCCAAAGAGATGATAAGACACTAATTAATTCATCATTAATATCAATAATATTTAATATGAAATGTGGTTTCTGTTGAAAAGCATACATTGAAATATTTACACATTGGGTTGTCTTTATTAATGTAAAAATTATCTTTGGAAGATAAAGGGTAAGACTAGATTTATGCTAATTGAACTCTGACCCCCACCCCTTGTAAATGGTGCAGGTGTACTATTCAAGAACAGAAACAGGAAAACCACACTTACATTAGAAAGTTCAAGGATAAACAGCTATATACAGAGTTTTTGTGTTTAGTGATATTGACAATTTCAAAGCTAAAAATATATCATTTGGACCAGGACCTGAGACTTTTTTTTATCACATTTGCGCAAAAGCATCTTTTAAATGCCCAAGCTGACATATCCTGTGGGGCTAGGTCTAAAGTTTGGTCTGATTGAAATTGCATCTATAACCATACTTTGTGTATGCGAAAAGCAAATGCTCTGGCGTGACTACGTAGAAATGCAGGCTGCTCTGAGCCTGTGCTGATTGCCGTTACGATAAAAACCAAAATCTCATTTACTGGTTCATCTTTCTCTTTTTTGTCTGTTATAAAAATAGAATGTGGCTACCCATTAAAACTACCCCCGGCATTGGGGCGGCTCTTATGAATACCCCCAATCTATGCTTTCTGACAGAAAGAAAAACTTGATACTCCTTTATAAAGTGAATGGTGTTTACAAGTTTTCACTGCCGTCATTTTGTTCGGGTGATACCAATCTTAGACAAGTTTGTTCATGTACCGCTATGGAAAATCAAAGACAAACAAGAGTCAAACCGCCAAGTTTCAAAATAGAACTACCTGGAAATGCAGAGCGGAAAAATGAAATCTCAGAAAAATTACGAAGTGTCCGTGGTAGTTTGCAAAAAACATTTAACAGACCAGTGACAAATAGTGACATTCTGGATGCAGCATTGGACTTTTGGATTCAGAGCCATGCCCAGGAAGAAGAACAGGAAACATTTCCCACATCATTCTCAAAGGTTGGAAACCAGAGGGATACAAATGAAAAATTGTTCATTTCAACAGTGTCTTCTCTACAAAAGTCTGTGGAATTAGCTGAGCACCATGGACGAAGCTGCAAGTATAGTCTTAAACAACAGAAGATTGTGCATCTAGGACATGTAGCTATTGTGACATTTCAGTGTTCTAAAGCCCAAAGTCCACATACATACAGGTGGTCATCTTCGCCTTACCTGCCAAATTTTCTAGTGAACCACAAATTAAATCATGCTGTGATTTGTTCGGGAATGTTGCCTGTACATTATACACGGTTTGCCAATGCTTCAGGAACTGGTTTTATTTCGAAAACACAGAGAAAGAAGTTTTTACAGGAATACAGCCACAGCCTTCAGTCAGTGTATGACAGTTCTCTCCAAGAATCTTTACACCTGGAAATCGGCAGTTATGAAGAACTTGATGGCATAGACATTATGACAGATGCATGCCACGCTTGGAGAAAAAACGCTAAAGACTCTAGCATTGTTGCCATAGGTGACACATTGCATAAGGTGTTGCAATGCATTCATATCACAAAGGCTGACGATATGGTTTCTCAAAGACATGAATTGAAAGGAACTCAAAGAATATATGAGCATTTCGAAACGCAAGATGTGACAGTCAAAGTCCACACCCATGATCGAAACATGTCTGTCAACAAATTAGTGAAGTCACGGGCAATGACAGTTAACCAAAATGATTGTTGGCATGGCGTAAAATCGCTAAAAAAGTCAATGCAAGCTATTTCAGCAGGACCTAAATACAAGGAAGGAAATTTTGGTTTGACCAGCTCTCAGATAAAGTTCAACCCGTAGCCACACACTTTCACTGGGCTATCAGAAACTGCCAAAATGACCCTCAGCGACTACGGAAGCTACTGTCAAATATAGTGAAACACTATAAAAATGAACACTCAGAGTGCCCTGGTACGTCAAGATGTAAAATGGATCCTAATTATGAGCCCTCTCGAATTGTTATTACCAACCCGAAGGCTGAGAAATCTAATGAAAATGTGATTTAATCATCTGTGATCTTCAAAAACCCAGAGGACTTTGTTTTAGCAAGAGATTCTTATTATGTGGAAAGTTTTAACAATGTCATGAACATATTTCAAGACAAGAGGATCAATTTTAGCAATCAACAGTACAATATGCGTTCGCAGTTAGCTGTTCTTCACTGGAATGAGAACGTTGACAGGGAGTACACGTCGATCTGGAACCCTAGAGATCAAAGGGCACCCCGTAGACAAAAAGGGAAGAAGGTGTATAAAGCTGTGAAATACCAATATCGCAGAAACATTTGGGACACTTACATGGCTTCTATGTTTAATCCACCGAGGAGAAGAAGAGCAAGGGTCACCGAATAGGCTATCTTTAACATATGAAAGTTAGGGTGTTTTAACATGTGTTTTGGTTTGGTACTCAAAAGAACCGTCTCAATGAGACGGTTCTTTTGAGTACCCACAGTGCTCAAAAGAATTGTCGCATTTAAAGACGTTGCTCAACAGAACAATCTCATTACAACCGTTATTTTGAATACACAAAGCATGTATGTTTGTTGGTTGAGGAAAAAAAACACATTTGGATTACGCATTCTTATCTGGAGGCCTTCACTGGTGTTTTTACCCATTAATTGTGTTTTGGATTAATACCATAATATTTCTATGGAGTAGTGCCAGCCAATGATAAATGTAAGTCACTTTAATTCTATATGAACCTTTTTGTTTACATGTATTGTTTATATTTAATCATAATTAAACAAAATCAACACACTTAATCAAATATAGATAACACTATCTCAGTAGCCTCATGTAACTTCTAGCAGACGATATTAATAGCTACCATGTGTTTCTGTTTACAAGCTAACAAAAGCCAATGGATTCAAACTGATAGCTGATAAGCCCATCCCACTGGCCATATAGGATTTAATTGCTGTCCGGTAGGAAATTCTCTTGTCTGAGACTTGGCCTTTAAAATAATAGGAAATTCTATAGTATATATATATCAAGCTGTTTCTTATTCTTACTTATCAATATTATCTAGTAATTGAAATAAAATGGCAAGCAGTATAAGTTTAACACATTTAGGCACCTTTTATTACTGTTACATACGTTACATTTCATTAAATGCATTATTTTAGTGCAATATTAGCATCATATGAGGTTAAACTGCTAGAGAATGTAGATAATATTGCCATTTGAGCGCTCAATTAGATGAGAGAAACAATAAATATTACCCTTTTAAAATAAAATTCAAGTAGGATTAAACTCTGACAAAGTATGGGTGATGTAAAGGAAAAAAACTTGAACTCAAAGCAAATAAAATGCCGTTTCAATTAAGAGTGTTTTATCGAATATATGTAGCAATCACTTAAAGAAAATGCTTAATTCAATGATCAAATAATATTTCTTAAATGCTAAAATAATATCACTTCACTGTCTTACACTTATATATGTTTATTTATTTGTATACATGAAATGATACATTGTATATGCAAGACATTTTCCTCACTTTAGTTCAATTTTGATGAAACATGATATTAAGCATGTAGTAGTTTAGTATGATCACTTGAGCATTATGTAAGCCAACAAAATACATGTATAGCTTATCAGCTATTGATTATAACAACTATATTGATAACAATCAAGGGAAGGTACCTTACAATTTCTAAAATTGTAAGTCATTTTAAGCATGATCAAAATCGAGAAATGAAGAATTAAAAACAGGCGTTTATCCTTTGAACCAAAACTAAAGTTTTTTTTAAACCATAGTTGTTTCTGACCCATATATGGCACCCACCATGCCAAACCTATGATTATATCCCCTATGGTAATGAATCCCTCTATAACTAAAGCATGTCCAGTATACAATTTATCTCTATAACATGTATAACACAAATATTTTAGGAGAATATAACACTTGTTTGTTTTGTTACTTTACATCCCAAGTCAACAGCTATGGTCATGGCAGGACGGTCAGTTCACCGTACCACACTTTTTCCTGTGCAAGCTTGAACAAGCAGTTAACCAGTACTTTGTGCACATACTTTCGCTTGTAACTGACAACAACCCTTCTTGAATGATTCAGCGGAAGGGAGGAGAATGACCGTAGAAATTATTTCATGATCAATCTCCACGAAAGTATGGGACTGTGCCGGATCGAACTCGCGACCCCTGGATCTGCAGTCAGACTCGCATCTATTGCCAGACACGTTACCGACTGCGCTACGCGGCCCGGTAGTATATAACACTTGTCATCTGTTTCATCTGGTTATACAATTTTGTGAAGTAATGAAACATGACAGCATAAGTTTCGTTCTAAAGGTTCTTTGTTAGTGATAAATTAAAATTAAAAGGGACAATACATAGAAAAGCTCCCTTGCATTGTTAGTATTGTATTGTAGACATGACTAATTGAATGGACTTAAATAAATTCATTGGTAATTTTGCTTTTACTTATTTCTGTCAATTATACTAAGTCTAACAGTGAAATTTTAATTTATTCCTATTTCACATGCCAAATGAAAATATGATCATGGTTACAAAAGTACATCCTTCTAAACATTTGCATAATTCAAATCAAGCTAAATAGATTGTAACTAGAAACGCAAAAAAATAAATCAAATGAGCCAGCGTGATTTTGGTACATGTACTTATCTCAGTTTTAAGAAATGAAGGCACATGTTAGCCTGTGTAAATGTGTAGACTCACCAGAGCCTTTGCTGCCTTCATACACTAAGTATAGATGTAGACCAGAATTAAGATAGCTGGCTCCACTGCGTCAGCATGGACGATTAATACTGGCGTTTGCCAATATGTGATAAGTACCATAATCTCACATGCTGGTCAAAGCGTCATTTGAGCACTTTATATATTACATTAGATAAGATCAGCAATTATTTTTTCCATCTAAATGCAATAATTTTCATACTTTTGCTACTGTCAAAGAGCAAATCTGAGATAAGGTTTCAATATTTGGTATACTATATCATACACACATGTAACACATACGACAATAAATACACTGCAATACATCTGATATTTATGATATCTTTTTCATTGTGAAAGAAGTATGATTTCTTTTGTAAATAATTGAGGAAAAAGACCAATGGAAATCAGAAATACATGGATACTTATCAACAAAATCATGTATACTTTGTTAACATTGCATGTTAGTTTATCATGGTAACACTGTTGATAGTGGCTAGGGTGGCCTCTCAATACTATTTTTGTCAGAACGGTTGACTTTTTTGTAGGTGTCCTTTTTCCAATTTCTGGTGTGTTTACAACTCATTCTATTAGTTTTATATTCACATAAAACTTTGCTATTGAGAATTCCTGCAATAATTTGGTCATGCCACATCTATATAGGGGAAATTAGCATCAGTTGTTTTAACATTAATTTATAAAACTAAGTAAGATCTCAGCACTGTTTTATATGCTTTACTTTTCCATCCCACAGGCTAAAAGAACATTGTTAAATCTATTTTACATTAACTTGAATGTCAGCTGGCCAAATTTGGTCTGCCCTCATTCTGGCTGATAAAGTCTTATAAATTTAAATTAGTATCGTAAGTAACAACTGGCCTGATTCTGTGGATATGATCCTATCAAATGCGATCATTGTCACGCAAAACCCATCATTAACACTTATATTTCCATCTTCATGGAAGTATTTGTTTTTTGTAAATCATTTACTTATTTATATAAAGTTTACATTGCTTGAGCAAATGATCTGAAATACTATGTTGATTTCATTAACATTTTCATTCATTAAACAGTGCTGAAGATAACAATGTCCATTTAAAAGCTAAAAATAAAGAAATGTGTCACCATCTGCATATGCAAATAAGATGTCAGTTTAAAATTTTATTTGGAGACAAATTCTTTAAACAGTTTCTGAATACATCCACTTATAATGCATAGTATCTACTGTTACATATATCAAATTTTATCGTACCAACTTATATATGCTTGATTCTATCTGGATTGTTCGCACATACTTTTGTATTCTACCACATCCTACACAACATTTAGTTTAAAAGTAGTTTTTATTACTGTAGATGAGCATACATATACAAGGAGGAATACTAGCCTGTATCATGTTCCTGACTATGTTCGTATAATATGAACAACAGTTAACTGGCTGCACCAAAATTATTTGGTGTCTGTTAAATAAGTAATTGAATTATACTTAGTACCAAAAGTTTTTAGATAAGTATTACAAAATCTAAATTCACCTTTTATTACCATTTCAGACTCAATTTGTACTGACTTTGACATCATTTAGGACACACATAGTACCTTATGATATATTTAATATGGTAATATACGTTACTTTAACAGTTTTGACAAAACATGGGAATTTATATTTCTTTTATTTAACTATCACTTGAGAGCTCTAATATCCTTTGTTAATGTAGTTTAAAAGCTATAAATTTTGCCAAAGTGGTAAAAAATATATTTTTTAAAAAGTTAAAAAATATATTATTTCACAAAAGCTAATATGCTTTGACAATTTGATAAAGTCTCTTAATATAAGCTGATAAATTCCATTTCAGACAAATTACTATCTTAATATCTATTAAACACACAAAAAAGTTTTGAGATAAATTAAAATGCCCATTAAATGTATCGTTAAGGGTATAAAGCAATATATAGAACGCACTGAAGTTAATGTAACATACATAACATATTGGCAATCAAATATATATGTATAGAAAAAAATATCAAAGGAAATAATTTAACAAAATTTTAATGATTTTACAGGGTGTAGTTGAAAATGTAACGTAAACGACACAATAATGGGCCTAAATAACATTGACAAACATCAATATCTGCAGGAAATTAACTGTTCTTGTAAATTACATGACTATTTAGCCAATTTGAACTGTTCAAGTACTACCTTAACAGCCTTAATTACATAATTTTGTTTTTAAAAAAATAATGGATAACGCAATTAACACGCTGTAACACCCAAACGCCCCAGCCGCCAGAGACTTACATGTTTCAAAAAGCTTGTTAGATGATACGCTTTGTGAAAAACATAGTCTACAAAATTCCCCCTGGGGGACCAAAACCCTTAGTAGCTCATAGCCTAAATCACTCGTGCTAAGTTGTACCTACAAAGAAACACAGCTGTCTTTTAAACCTGGATTTTGAACACTTTAGGAATCAGTCACAGTTAAACGTAATGCACAGATATGGCTCATAGATACGTAAATATATTGTTTTAGTTAGAAATATGCACTAAAACAAGCATAAAAACATCTAAAAACATCAAATGAAACAGGATAATAGTGGTAAAATAGCCATTCATGAAAAGAAATTGCTTATATTTATAGCTTACACAAACCTACAAAGAACTGCTTTTGACACCTACTCTGAAAAGTTAATTTCAAAATAGGAACGATGGAAAGGCTTAAACTGCAGACTTAATTTCTTAACTTGTGTATTCTCGCGCCGTTACTGTTTACACCCGTATTAGTAAAACATACCCGTGTACAAGGGCTGTTCAAATATGAATCCAAGTAGCTTCATAACTTTCGTCACAAATATGCTACGACAAAATGGTATACGTTTCTATAAAGATTTTATGTGACCTTTAAACTGGCACCAGACTTAAAGAAACATAAAGTATATTTATCGAGTAATAGCCCTTTGAATGAGGGTCACTTTAGGATACTAACAAACTCAATGCTTTGAACATACCAGTGATATAGACGAGCGTATAATTCTTCGATAGACAGATGAAATTTCTTGAAATTTTTAAGGAAGTATCCCCATATACTTATATTATGATTCTGTAAAAATTGCGAAAATCCGACATGTTTTTGTTGAATTACATCAAAACGTTGTTCACTAAAGTCTCCTTATGTTTGCAAATAAATGGTAACCAAAACACCACCTTTCAGTTTACAGTCAAGCTTTTCTCTAACAAAATGCACGAAGCAACATTTAAACTAGTTTAAACTCAAAGATAATATATTGATCGCTCAAACTGAGTTGTTGCTATAAATCATAAAAGGATATTGGGTAATTTTTTTAAACGCTGAAAAGCATTTGAATTAAGTCAAAACTGCCTTCAGTGAAGGGGTCATAGAACTTGTACTTAATTTTGCTACCATAACATTGCGGTTTTTAATCTAAATTTGAACGTTAACTTTAAATTTTACCAAAATAGGCCTTATTTAGCATAAAATGACTCACCTGGTCTTGAAGACTAGACAGATTGAAAATATTTTAATTATTGTACACACGGCATTAAGAAGCAAAATATAACTCTGTAAATAGAGGACAGAGCGTTTTGAAAACTTCCTTATGACATATAAAGCATGTTTTAAGCAAAACGCAAAGAAAAAGACACAGCGATATTCATTATAGCATCACCAGTAGATAACTCAAAATAACGTTTATCATAAAATTAATGACGTCACAAACGTGTCTGTTTATTCGAGATTGAAACTGGATTTTATGCACTTTTTCCTGCAAGCAGCTTTGTCAATGTACCTTAAACTTGCAACTACTTTTTTGTGTCATTTGTCTCAATTTTACAAAGATGTGACACTATATCCGCACATGTACCAAAACGTGTCTGGTAATTTGCTTCAGGATAACTTCAGTATACAGGAATGGCCTTTACATAAGCGTCTGTAACTCAAGAAATATAGTATGTGTTTCTTAATGTTTGGTGCCATTTTGAAGGCGACCAATTGCTCTTTTGAGAAAGGTACGCCATTTTGTCGTAGCATATATGTGAAGAAAGTTATGAAGCTACTTGCATTCATATTTAAACAGCCCTCGTATGAAGTATCTGGGTAAACGATGTGCACAGCTAACGATGATAAAATGTGCTATAAAATGGTCAGGTGAGCTTAAAAGGACCTCTGACGGTGGTAATGGGAATCACAGTGTATCCCTGCCTATAATTTTGATAGAAGTTAAAGTCGATCAAATGCTTCCATCTTCATATATGAGCTCGTTGTTGGTCCTTATTTTATGATATTGCATTTCATTTCCTATTTCACCGGCGTCACTGCATTGTGGTCCTTGAGCAAGACACATTTATCCTAGCTTAGTACTGGTTAAACCCAGGAAGAACCGTCCCGCATAACTGAAAGATTGTTGAGTGGACGTAAAGAATCAAATCAAACAAACAAAAAATTTCCATGAATGTACGCCTTTATTTTTGGGCTAAAATGGTCACTTTTTGCATTATACATATAGGAAATAGAAATATATTTTTAAAATATCATTCCCCCCCGAGTTCCAACTAATCCTTTTGTACGTAAGTGTGTTCCCATATTTTATATAATATATGTGAAAAGCTAGCTGGAACTCAGGGGGGAATGATATCTCACAGCCCAAAATGTGACGACTGGGCCAGCCCAAACATTAGCATTTGGATTTTTGGTGTGCTCTCTTGAAAATATTTTTTTCCAGTATAATGAAATAATTAGCACAAGTAAGCTTCCTTTCCATAACCCATTAGTCATAAAATATTACAGCGTTATTAGCAAATTTTTCTATAGATTATGAAAACTGTCCTTTTACTAAGTTCAGTTGGTAGATTATTTTGCACTTATACTGTATCTATCCAATACACATAAACTACATGGCCTTTGACTAGGTGTACTTTACGCATGGATGAATGGCTATAGTACATTGCTGCATAAAATTGCACCAGGTAAATGCATTGTCATCAAGGTTGAATAGGGACTACAGTTGCACTTCAAAATATTTCTTTACAAATCAGATAGAAAAAACAATCACTAAAATAATCACTAAAATGCTCATGATTTTGGACTTTAAAATACGTTCACTGTGATTTATAATCGAGTATTGATGATATAATACCCCTACAGGTAAAAATAATTGATTTCTAAATGTTTTTGTGAAATCAAATTATGCAACCCCTACCCCCTTTGGTACGGTCTCCTGTTTTGTTGTATGGGTTAGCCTGTCTAATTATAACCTTATTTCATTTCTAATACATCAAGCGTCCTATCCAAAAGGAAACCAGTGATATCTTATGCATAGGGAAGTTTTGGGAAGCATCTGAAAAATAGGCAGATACCCTATCAAAGTGTCAGAGGTCCTTTGTAATAAAACTTTACTCTGTTCCCAATGGGCAAAAGATGAATTTCATTATTTTGTTTTTTTTTTTCAGAATGATAATTTTGGGGTATGGCAATTTTTGTAAATGATTTACTTTTTTATTAAATATTTAGAAAAACCATCAGTGTTACGCAGTATGGAACTAGATCCATATCGGGCCTGATCTAGGTCCAAAGTTATCAGCAGGTGACATTTAGCAGCCAAGGAGTAAAGAAGGCCTCAACGTTATAAAACATTGTTAATACTCAACTCAACTGAGCATGAAATTTATACTGCTCATAAAGGTTAAAATGCCAACACATTTGTTGGCATTTTAACCTTTATTTGCAGGCTGCCTGTTTTAAAGCAGGAACAATTATTTCTCAGCGAGTTGAGCATGAACTTACCCTAAAATTTGGTGCCTGGTGGTTCCATCTCAAGAATCCTGTTTGCCAAGGCTTCGCCCTCGTTCAGCAACGGTGGGTGGAGTAACTTTTCCTTCTCGATCATTCGGCATGTAATCTTGGTCGGCATGGACGCTGTTCCCGGTGGGATCACCATCCTCATCCTAGAATGCCAGGTCCCCCGTATCGCCCCGCCATGGGCATCTACCACGAAGCTCACAAGATTGTGATGAATATCAGAGTCGGTCATACTTGTGTTGCATTAAAGCACAAGAAAACTGACTTGTCACTTGAAACTAACTCAGAAATCAATTTCAAATTTATCAATTTTTTTGAAAAAGTGTGAATTGTCTCCCTTTGACAAAAAATATGGAATATTAAATGCTTCGTGTTCTTCGATTTGTCACGATTTTCGATAACTTTCTTTTGCCAAATCAGGTAGCATATCAGCACACTGTTCCTAACATTCCTCGACTAGTAATATCCTCAGACTAAGATGCAACTACACATTGATTTCCAATGGAGATTTCAGTGATAAAAATTCAAGCTTAGCCAATTTGATGAAAATCTCGCTTTTTAAGATTGCTTTTGTAAACGATCAAAACAGACTTGTGATAAGTCCTTCACATTTCTTGTTGTCACTTGTCTAGCCTACCATTTTGTGCAGTCGGATCTTGTTGGTAGTGGATTTCTGACGCCCTGAACTGTGTGAGATTTCTGTTTAAATGTGTCACCTGAAAAATTGGACCGCTGTCACATTTAAATGGCTTTCATATAGTTCCTCGAGACAACATTCGTAACGCTTTAACTGTTATTCATAACCCAGTCTTTGAACATGCAGATGCACTTTCTTTATGCTTGCAAATAAATGGTAAACAAAATACCCTATATGAGTTGTCAGTTAAACTTATCTCTAACAAAAGGCACGAAGTGCCATTAAAACTAGATTTAACTCAAAGACAACACGTTGATCAGACAGATTGAACATATTCAAATTAATGGCAACGAAACATCACAAGGCAAAAAAGCTTAAAATCATATAAAATGTGATAACTGTAAATAGAGGACAGCGAGTTTTGAAAACTTTCTAATGACATATTTAGCATATTTTCAGCAAAACCCAAAGAAACGTTGTGCAATAGTGGTTGTTTATACGTGTTGGAGCTTTTCAGAGGTCAGTGCCAGTTTTGAATCAACTGGTTACTATGGTAGCTAAGTGGATAATACTACACAAAATATCAATATATTGTGGTTTTCCTCACATTAGCCTGTGCATACAACGTGATTCCCAGAGTGGGGTCTTTTTCGACATGGGTTCTAGTTTAAAATATATTTTTATGCAAATTTCTCTGTCCCATCCACAGGTTCAAATAATTTACCAGGAATGGTAACCTCTGGAACGCCCTCTTTGCTAACACACCGTTTCTTTCCAACCCTTGCACAGCTAAGAAGTGCTGATCAGCCAGGTGATGCATGTGCCTACCTACATTTATTAGTATCTACCCCTGATTTGTTTTAACTATACTAACACCCCTTCTTGCACTGTACAAAATTATTTCACCACTTTTTTCCATCATTTTTTTTAGTTAATCTGCTTGGCACTTGGTATACCAGAATATTCGTTTGACACCCCTCGAGGATTAAGACGAAACGGAAGATAGAAAGATATGACCCCTGGCGAGGTGGGGCCCATTTCGTAACTTGAACTTTGGAGGAGGCTAACCAGACAACGCTACATACATTTAAAAATATCAAGGCACTAGTATAAGAATATTCTTTAAGTTTTTTTTCCTAAATAAGCCAATTGCAAAATATCACAATTACTCTTGTGACAATATGAATGTTTTGCCATTTCTGCTCATTACTTTTCATGACTATGCAGAAATAGTCTGTCAAACCTTATACTACAAAACTTATTTCAGGCGTAATTCCTCTTGAGGAAGTAAATCTCAGTGGGGACATAGTGTCTATTACATAAAATTTAACATAACTTACTGAAAGCTAAGCGAGAATCTGCCATTTTGAATATCGTTTATCTCTTTACAAAATGCACTCCATTGAGCCTGTATTGTGATAAGAGCAGCTTCATGACACAACCAAATATTAGTTTATGGGAGACTGATATCAACCTATATATCCTTTCGTTGAAAGTGGCGGGAAAGTCAGAAATCCAGGTAAACTACACGGAGTTAAGCTATGTCTGACTGAACTATATATGTCAAATTATTTATATTATAGAACGTTTTGGTTACTGTAAAAGCAGCATCTCGTGTATGATTAATAAGGACTTGTCTACCTTAGACAAAGGTAAAAAGCTGAAAATGAGGCGCAAATAACTGCATTATCTTGCCCCATAACACCTCCATGCTATTTAAATCATTATTTTATTGAATTACGTAGGTATAGAGGCAAACAGTGTATACCCCAGATCCGGATCTAAATTGTTTGTCAAAGAGGTTTAAAAACATTTATGCAGACGACAAAAGCAGACTAGATTGCGCAGTCGATGGAGCGCCATCGCAAATCCCCACGCTAAAGTTTTTGACCCACAGCACCCTCCAAGTCCCACCGCTGCGGCATGACCCCAGCAGCCGAGTGATAATTCTGTTCAGTATGTTTTCTATGTGTAATTTGTGTCTCTGTAATTTGTGTCCCTGTAATTTGTGAGAACACACACTTAGTTTGGTGTAAAAGTCTTTGAAATTGACATTGTAACCGAAATTTAATATTTGACTTTTTGACCTCACCCCAAGGTCAGCAGTTTGACCCTAGGATAAAAATTGTACTTGCATTCTGTTCTGCTTTTCATCCCCGTTGATTTGATATTCCATATGACCACGTCTGAAAAATAAAATTACCCCCTGATCATCCCCAGCGCCCAGACATCCCACCCCTGGGGCATGACACAGGCTACAGAATGAAAATCCCATCTGATATGTTTTGTATCTATCATTTGTGAGAACACACACAAACTTCGGTTTAATAATCTTTGAAATTGACTTTGTAATTGAAATTAAATGATATTTGACTTTTTGACCCCTCCCTAGGGCCCCAGGGGTCGGGACCAAAAAAAAAAGCCGTTGCATGCCCTATTCATGTGAGTAACTCACACCCCAAATTTGGTTCAATTTTGTTCAATGGTTTAAGAGGAGATAGCATAACGGACAGACGGATGGACGGACGGACAGACTGACGGACTTAAGGAGGCGATTACTATATCCCCTTCGGTTTTTTTTTTAAAAGCGTGGGGATAATGACTTATTTCAGTGTTAATAAATGAGGATTCAGTGTGTATTAGGCGCGTTGCTGAAATTCAAATTTTCGAAAAAACTTACCTCATCGTCATAAAGGATGAAACAGGTCTTAAATTCAAGATGAATGACTCTACTTTATTTTTGATTGGGTCGTACGCTCAAAAATTGGTAGCATCATATTAAAAAATGGGGAGATAACTATATCAATGTTTGCAAAAAACGGAAACGTAAAGTACGGTTTTTAAACTGATTTTGTATTGACAAAAAGACGTTCTTTTTCGCAAATTATTTTATTTTCTAAAAGTGAGTTTACTGTCATTTATATTTGTATGAGTTTTATTGATTTTTATAAATTTAAACATAGTTCTTTTTTGGGGATAACTCTTACTACCCTATAAAATTTAATATTTTCCTCTATATTATTCCTTGTAATACCGTTATAATTATTCAGAACCCGCAAAACTTCATAATTTCTAAAAGAATTGTCTTTTCGCTTTTCAAAAACATGATTTGCCGCATCCTGATATGCCTGACGGCTCAGAAATTTGCTTCTTAAGTTGCGACCCCTGTGTTGAAAAACAGCGTTTTAATGCATTTTTCCAATACACTTGATACGAGCATAGAAGATTCGCTGATTTACTTTTGGAGAAAACTTACATTAACGTCCTAAATGATGATAAATGGCTCAATTAAAGATAAATATATCTGTACTATCAATTTGTGAGGATTGTACGTTAAAATCGAGTATCGTCATTCATAAAATGGGGAAGTAACTCTGGTACTAGAAATAATGTAAAACCAGCATAGATGAGCGTCGTTAAGTACCTCCTTGAAATATTGCTTCTCTGCTTTTGTTTTTTTTTACTTTCACTCACACAAAAGTATATCTGTTTGAAATGTCTAGTCTTTCTTTCTTAGATAGATAAAATAGAATTTCAGATCAGAAACAGCAATATGACGCTCTTACTAGATATTAATATTATCTAATTGGCATATTCACGAATATTAATGAAAGCGTAAGTAATGAGAAAAATTGTAGAATAAATTAAGGGGTGTCACCTACAAAAATATCTATATGTCGCTGTTTATCATTCCAGACTAAGAATCGTGGTACCAAATTAAAGTTAAGACATTAGCAAAATGACCAACTGAATAGATATACGAATTATCTTATTTGCATACTCATGAATATTAATGAAAACATATGAAATGAGAGAAAATTGGCCAAAAAATTAAGGGGTATATCTACAAAATTACCACACCACCAGCTGCTAAATATCTAATCCTACAAAATTTGGTACCCAATAAAAGTTGAGACAAAGCCATTTGACTAAAATGATTAAATATACGAATTATCTCATTTAAATATTCATGAATATTAATGTAAATGTAAGAAATAAGAAAAAAATGGTAGAAAAATTAAGGGGGTATACCTACAAAATGTCCTATATGTCTGCTGCGTACTAGCTTAGACTACAAAACTTGGTACCAAATAAAGGTGGGCCATTGCCATTTGACTAAAATGATTAAATATGCGAATTATCTAATTTAAATATTCAAGAATATTAATGTAAACATAAGACATAAAACAAAATTTGTAGAAAAATAAAGGTGGTGTACTTTAAAAATTACCAGTACGCTAGCTGCTAACTATCCTATCTTACAAAACCTGGTACCAAATAAAAGATGAGACATAGCCATTTGATCAAAATGATGAAATATATGAATTATCTTATTTAAATATTCATAAATATTAATGAAAGCATAAGAGACAAGAGAAAATTGGTAGAAAAATTAAGGTGGTATACTTTCAAAATTACCTATATATCTACTGCTAACTATCGTAGACTACAAAACTTGGTACCAAATTAAAGCTGGGCATTGTATTTTGACCAAAATGATTAAAATATACGAAGAATCGAATTTGAATATTCATGAATATTAATGTAAAAAGTATAAATAAGGGAAAATTGGTAGAAAAATGAAGGTGGTATACCTACAAAATGTCCTATATGTCTGCTGTTTACTACACTAGACTATAAAATTTGGTACCAAATAAAAGTTGAGACTTTGCCATTTAACCAAAATTATTAAATATGCGAATTATCTAATTAAAATATTCATGAATATTAATGTAAACATAAGAAATAAGACTTCTTCTTCTTTATCTTTATTTCCTCCATATAGAGATTTACAAAAGAACATTCACATAATATATAAGGTATCAGAAACAAGACTATTTATAGTTATGACATAATCATTTCACTAAATGATGAAATATACGAATTATTTAATTTGAATATTCATGAATATTAATGTAAACATAAGAAACAAGACAAAATTGGTAAAAAAATTAAGGTGGTATACCTACAAAATTAACATGACGCTAGCTGATAATTATCCTATCTTACAAAACTTGCTATCAAATAAAAGTTGAGACATAGCCATTTGGTCAAAATGATAAAATATACGAATTTTATAATTAAAATATTCATGAATATGAATGAAAGCATAAGAAATAAGATAAAAGATATAAAAAATAAGGGGGTATAGCTACAAAATTACCTCTATTTCTACTGCCAACTATCGTAGACTGCAAAACTTAGTACCAAATTCAAGTTGAGACATTACATTTTGACCAAAATGATTGAATTTACAAATTATCTAATTGGAATATATTCATGAATATTAATGAATACTTAAGCAATAAGAGGAAATTTGTAGAAAAATAGGTGATTTACGTTCAAAATAACCACTAAGTCAGCCGCTAACTATGATTAACTTCAAAACTCTGTACTAAATAAAAGTTGAGACATTTTCATTTGATGAAAATGATTAAATATACAAATGATCTAATTCGAATACCCATAAATATTAATTTAAACATAAGAAATAAGACAAAATTGGTAGATTAATTAAGTTGGTATCTCTTCCAAATTACCTCTACACCAGCTGCTTACTAACCTAGACTACAAAACTGGGTACCAAATAATAGTTGAGATACAGGTATGTGACCCTAGGACTATAGGTATTCGAAATATCTAATTTTTATATTCACGAGTATTAATGAACACATAAAAAGAATAAGTCAAAAATAGTAGAAAACTAAAGTGGTTTGACCTACAAAATAACCTATATCTCAGCTGCCATATATCCTGGACTAACAACCGTGGTACCAAATAAAAGTTGAGACCTATGATGAATATACATATGATCTCATTTGCTTGTCTCATGAATATATAAGAAAACATTGAAAAGAAAGAAGAACACAGAATGATAAGATTTAGTTCTAGGCTTTAATTTGAGAATTGCTAGCAACTGACATATGCGTAATTTTGTAAGTACACCCCTTTCATTTTTCCAAAATGTTCTCTTATTTC
This sequence comes from Loripinus fragilis, assembly GCA_964019695.1. Lineage (NCBI taxonomy): Eukaryota > Metazoa > Mollusca > Bivalvia > Lucinida > Lucinidae > Loripinus > Loripinus fragilis. Next base: position 60,295,073 of record OZ026530.1, read on the forward strand.
TTATATTTTGATTAATATTTATGAGTGAGAATGTTAGAAAATTTGTTAAATGGACAATTTGGTAAAAGTGCAGTGATTTGCCATTATTTGGTACCAAGAGTGGTTGCCTAAAATAATTCGCAGCTGAGTTGTAAGTATCTTTGTGGGTACACCTTTTTATTTTTTGATTTCCTAATGTATTCATTAATTTTCATGAATATGCAAATTTGCTCACTAGCAAACTTAACCGCTGAATGAAGCTGCTATGTCTTACTTTTGTTTTTATCGAGTTAGTACTTGAGGATGAGTTTCTGCTGAGATATAAGTAATCTGTAGGGACATACCCAACTGTTTTGAAGCGCATTGTTTGTTGCCATGGAAACCACACAATTTCACATAGCTCAAATGGGGTTATTTTGAGGGCAATACTTTTACCTATTGAAGGCGGTCCCACAAAACAATTTGACGCCCATGAGAAGTTGTTCTGAGGACGCAAGGCTGGTCTAATTCGACCATTGGGTACTAAGGAATTTAAATGCTTTTACTTTTGATATATAGATAGTGTAACACATTTTGTGGGTATTGCTAGGAAGAATGGACATTATGACGACAGTTAAATCAAAGCTACTTGTTAATTCTCAAAACTCATTTCTCGTTTATCACTTTAAAAGCTTGAACCTAGTCCAAAATAGTGCTATGAATGAAACATATATTACAATAGCTGGACACTAGATACGCAAAAAGAAAGTGAACAGGAAAAACACAATCACTACTGCAGATCAACCCACGGCATCGTGAGGAAGAGGAACAGAACACTTACAGTCACAAGACACCAGGAAGACAATTAAAGCAAAGCAACTATCATTCTCTTCCTCGTCAAGGTGTTAACAAAAATAGAAAGAACACAAATATATGCATAATAAAACAAAGACCAACACAGAACCCCCACAAATATTCCGAGGTACATTAAACAGTGAATCAACAACAATGTAAGATTCTGTATGATTTTGGCGGCCATCTTGAAAACATGCAAATAAGCTCAATAAGACGCCATTTCTCAGCTTGCAAACATTGGTTTTCGGATTTAGCATAGCAAATTACCTTGAAGAAATGTGTCAGACCCTTTGTCTTCAGAAATAAGTCCATACTTGATACTTTTAAAATTCGTATTTCGTGATTCTGTTTTCTGCGAGTATAAAGTTATCTCCCCTTTTTTCAATATGGCGCTACCAATTTCTGAGTGTGCGACCCCCAAAAAATAAGTGTCTACATTTATCTTCAATTGAAGACTAGTTTCATCCTTTAGGACGATGAGGTAAATTCTCTCAAAAGCATTCAGAGACTGTGCCAAATAGTATATCAAGTGTATTGGTGAAATGCACGAAAACAGAGTTTTTTTCACATGGGGGTAGCAACTTTGCAAGCGATTTTCCGAGCCGTCAAGCATGTCAGAATGCTGTTAATCATGTTTTTGAATAGCAAATTTATATGTTTCGGCGAATTGATCAGGTTTTACGCATTTCTACCAAAAATAACGGTATTATCAGAAACGATATCGAGGGAAATGTTCTATTTTATAGGGTAGTAAGAGTTATCCCTCATTAGCGATATCTGTAAATGAAGAAAATGAGCCAAATTTGATTTAAAAATAAATAAAAGTTAAATTGATTTTAGAACATAAAATAATTTACGAAAAAATAATGTTTTACACTGCTAAAAATCGATTCGAAATTCGTACTTCACAATTCCCTTTTTTGCAAGGATAGAGTTATCTCCCCCCTTTTTAGATATGACGCTACCAATTTTCGAACGTACGACCCAATCAAAATTAAAGTAGAGGCATTTAGTTTTGATTTGAGATCGGTTTCATCCTTTATGACGATGAGGTAAGTTCTCTCAAAAAGTAAGCCTCATATGAAATTCAGCAACGCTCCTATATGTGGTCACGAGTTTCATGAAATATGCGCGAGTGTACGCGGCTCAAACAACATTACTAAATACAAATATAAACCCGGTTTTCCTTCCTTTGCAGATGAAGTAGCCAAACCACGCCCAGATATGTACATGTATATTAAAGTAGCCGCCTTTACAGCGATCAAAGAGTTTTATTATACCCTGTTATACTTATCAGACCAGTGAAATTGATTTATGCCCCTATTTCACACAGACCACGAATCCCCCGAATCACCAAGAATCAATAAATGTTAAAATTCGGCTTGACTCGTGGAGAATTGTAATTTTTCAACCCATTCTTTGATGTTCTACGATTCAGTTATGGAACAGGTAAGAAACAGTTACGAATATTTGCGGGATTCGGCTGGATTCGGCCTGAGTCGCGACGACACTGTGCCGAATTCACTTCGATGTGCACTATCATATTTTGAAAAACTGCAATTTGTTAAAGAATCGATCACGAATTAGTTAAGAATACACCGAATGCAGCACTAATTGGGCACGAATTAACAGAAATCAGCGACGATTCGCCACGATTCGCGAGATTTTCTCTCACGATCGTTACAAAAAAGGCCATTTCATGCTTCGGGGTATCAGTTCCAAAATGAATGTTCCTCGTAAAGCAGCTGTAGAATTGATCCTGCAACTTGAATGTTGAAAACGGCTACTTATATAGTGACTAGATTGTATTTTGTGTGCTGTTTGTTTGTTTATTTGATTTGATTCTTTACGTCCCATCAACAATCTTTCAGTTAAAAAGGGACGGGTTTTCCTGGGTTGAACCAGTACTAAGCTAGGATAAATGTGTCTTGCTAAAGGACCATAACGCAGTGACGCCGGTGAGGCTCGAACCCGCGACCCCTCGGTCTCGAGTCAAGCACTCTACCACTGGTATTTTGTGTGCTAAAAAGTGGCATCTCATTTTAGAGTAAAAAAGGAGCGTCACATTGAGATGGTTCTTTTGAGCACCTATCGTGCTTTTTTTGGCTGAGATATAAGAATATCATGCATACTACAAAAAATACTAGTTTCTTTCCTGAAACAAACTTAGTACGTACAAATGGACAGCCATGATAAACACCAAGTTTCCCCAATCACCGTTCAAGACTCTTTTGTGTTTTGTGCTTGTTTTTTCTGTTGTTTTTTTTTTTTTTTTTTTTTTTTTTTTTTTGATAGGGGTGGTATTAGCATATGTTGGGGGGGGGGGGGGGAGCCTATGTAGCAAGATAGATCGAAAGTGCTCCCAGCTAGGATTAGATCCGCTATACAGATGTTAATGCATGACTATGATAGTAACCGTTAATGTAACAAATTGATCAGATGGAGTTCTTGGAGAAAATTGCTGCACCACTCAATTTGGACATCGACGAGATATTTAAAGCCTGTCTTTGAAGCAAGTCGCAAACCAGTCTCCTCAGTAACATAGTTTAACATCCTATGCAGCAAGTTTGTATAGGATACCATTTCAAAAATATAATAAAAAAGGTATTGATCAGTCTGCGCGGATGCTGGTCGCCAGTTGGTCTACACCGTTGTTGTTCACAAACCTTAAAGACAGTTGTTGTTTTTTTCTCTCGTTTTTTCGTGGTTATTCAAAATGAATAAGAAACATTTCTACTTACTGAATGGATTCGCCATGAGTATATTATTTCGTTATAATAAATTGATTATGAAGTTCGCAATTAATATACTATATAATCCTTCTCGTCCTCTCACAGCTGTAAAATAGCACAGCAGTATTGACATTATCACCAGGTTTAATCCCTGCAATGTTTATTGACGTGTTTTTGTACTTTTGAATATCGATAAAAAGGGTGGGTATGTATGCTCGCGGAAAGAACCGAGTGGACCCGAAACTTTCCGTTCATATTCGTAAAGAGAAGGCTGTACTGCTTTCTTTTGATAAAAAAACTCATAGGGTGGTGGTTTGAATCCCATTTTGACATTTTCGTTTTTCTTTTTGTTTCTGTCTTATATACATGTATTGTATTATGCCTGCTGTAATGCATGGTATGAGCCACACAATGAGAAAATGTGTCTTTGGGATTTCCGACCAGGCGATGCAGCTTCAGACAAGGGGTGGTCCCATAAATTTTACCATTGCAAAAACCAATATTTAGGAAAATCGATGGGGTACTGGACCCCCTGCATCTCTCCTCTGGATCCGCCCATGTTATACAAGTGCATGTAAGAAATGTATAAAATAAAACATGATAAAAGCATGAAGCATGCTTATTTTGTCTTCAAAGATATACAACATGATTTTTGCAAATTTAGTCCGAAATGGAATCAAGAAAGTAAGAATATTTGATAAAACGGTCCAAAGAAATAGTGAGAAACAAAAATAAGAAAAAGAAGATAACAAATACAAAAAATTAAAAAGTGGGATTCGAACCCTCTTCATTTACACTGGGTGAAATAGCTATTGTGCCAACCGTCCTACTGTCACGGCTGCAGTCCTGATGGTGAATATTTATGGTAACTAATATACATTAACTAGTATGAAAGCGCTGAAATAGTCGATAACCCCCCAAGATTGCTATTTATAGCATCGTTACCTACCACGACCTCTGACCAATGACCTTTGGGTCTTTTGATTTCAAATGATTGATGCATAATGCGTAAAATGAGCCAGTCTGGCTGGAACATATGTGTATGCCAAAGCTATTATAGTAAATGTAAACACATGCCTGAAACCCTTGTTTTCTAGAACAACATATCAATATTGTAAATAGAGTCACGCTTCAAAGCTTTTTGTTTATCTGTAAGTCGATGTTTGTGATGGAATGCGCGACCTTTTGATACGTCAGTAAACACTGTTGTTATTTTATGTCCTAAGCTGAATGCCCATATACTTGACAAAACAATTGTATAGGCATTATAATTCAATCAATTGGCAATGTCAAAATACCTCAACCGCAACACAAGAAAACATTTGGCTAATGGCAGATAAAACACTAAATTATACTCAGCTACAATGTACAGAGTGGGACGGGCACCAGGAGAAGACGAATACATATTCAACCACTTCAGTTAAGAGTGCGTAATGAAAATTTAATTTTCTTATTTCCCAACCAAAAATAGGTTGTGGGTACTCAAAAGAACCATCTCAATGAGACAGTTCTTTTGATCACCCAAAACATTTGTTAAAACTCATGGGTAAGAAAATATTTACATCTTTACGCTGAAATTTTTGGTTTATCTAAACTTGGCTGTTCTGACAAGCATTCTGAACAGCATAAATTTGGCAAACATTGGTGACCCAGAGTTGCAGAAGTTGGCACCTCATCATGGTTCTCACTGTTTGACTCTCGAATTACAAAGACTGAATCAAGAAATTCTTAAACCTGTGAACCATAAGTTCTGTGCAATGAATCATAAAACTTTTGGTTTCTAGACTACAAAGGTTGACGAATGCGAATCAACTTATCTGGATTAAGTATGTGTTTTATAAAGATTTATAGTACACACGCATGTGACTTTAACACAATGCACAAGATTAGCGGTTTCTTCCATTCATTAAAATAAGAAAACAACGATACCTTGTTCTGCAATGCTGCACATGTGTAAAACGGATGCATACAATATAATTCCGCAAAAGAATGAACTCAAACAGGTTAAACATGATTTCGGCCATGACAGTTTAGTGACCGCATGTGGAACTATTTATAGAATGTGTACAAAATCTATATATAACATCAGATATGTCCACGTATTTTTAGATGCAGGTTTTCCGGGACAAGTTTGAACTTAAAAAAAATCGAACGTATGCCCCCAAGTCAGTCTTCTGTTTCGATTTCGCTAGAAGATGACGGATGGGGGAATGCTAATGTTTTCATTGTTTGTTATTGACTATTTGGCAAAAATACCTACGTTCTTCATTGCTAAATGAAGAACTTTGGTTCTTTTCTCAAATAACACAGCCAGAAGCTTTAACACTCTCGTAATTGTATTTATTTATTTATTTTGTATGTGATCAAATGTTAATTAATTTGCTTCTTAAACACTACCAGTTTATATAAAACATCGGTTGATCTAATCAGTACTGTGCACACCTTCTCCATACTCCCACCACAAATCGGATAAACTTGTTGAATGTATCTGCTTATGTACTACACTGTTCTTGCCATGTATATGTATATATGTTGTATCCTCATGGACATTTTTGCCTGTTGGAATTTTCAAATAAACCATCTATGTTTATTAGAAATCATACGTACTGTCGTGCCAACCAAGAGTGGCAGTGACGTAATATCTAGTAAACAATTGTTAAGTAAAACAATAACTTGAACACGCCACTTGAGCTTACACCAATCGATAGACCGCTTGTGTATTAATCCTATCCTGCGGATAGGATTAAACACAAGTGATCTCTTGATTATTAGCCCCTGATATCTCTGTAAGCAAAACATGATGTCACTGTAACTCTTAGTAGGCAGGACAGTAATACCGTAGCAAATTTAAAATATCATTTCTTTTGAATTGTAATTCATTTAACCAAGTCACCCATGTTATCCAGACATAGGTAATGACCTTGACCCAAGTTGGTTGTAGATGCATGGAAATGATCAGACTGATTGGATGCACAACTGTAACGTTTATATGTTACACTATTCCTATCTGCATTGCCTCATACAGAATGACCTGCGGATGTGTGGCGCTTAGTTAAGTACTTAACTGGTGTTTTGTAAGTTACTAAGATTTAAGTTAATAGGAATTAAACCAAGGCTTGAAAACTCTTCTGAAACAAGGCATTTCAGAGCCAGTATTTTTATGTCAAAATTTTGTAACTGTTATAAAAGTAAGTAAGGTTGCAAAGATCAGGAATCGATACAATCAAGTACCACACGTGACCCAGGATACCAATGGGAAAGTGACAAACTCACAGAAGACACCACAAACGAGAGCCAAGAGGTCAGCCCTTTCCCAGCAGGTGACCACGAAGCACATATAAACAGACGCGCACAAAACATAGCAACACAAGACAGAACAAAAACATAAAAGATCCACAAAAGAAGTACCGCCTTGGAACGGTCAGTAAAATATTTTACTGGAGGGCTTAAACCGGTTTAACGGCGCCAACCTCACCCTTAATTCAGATGTGGATCAAGACACATAGATATTTGGTTTGCATGAAAGACCCCTAACTTATCAATGCATCATCTCCTAAAACATATAAATCAAGATATAACAAGGAGATAAAGCAAGGATAAGGACTCAACAGTAAATTAAACTGAATACCGGAGCAAAAGAAATCCAACAGGTAAACCCCGGTGGGCCCGACAAACAGCCAAAGCATCAGGCCCCTACCATCTCATCAATAGATAAGTCTTTAAGTCGGAACCATCATAGAGTCTGAAGTCCGACCCACCGGCGTGCAATTAAAGAGGAAAGCAAAGTTGCCAACTGTGATTGGGTTGACTACCAAGCATGCAGTCTGTTGCAATACATTAATGTTATAGCCAATCTTTTTATAATGGGAAATTATTTTAATGAACTGCGCTGAAAAATTATTAGAGCCAACAATCTTCTTCAACTTATACACCAAGTCACCATAGAAATCAGGTTCCGAAAGTCCTTGGTGCAAGAGAGATTTAAGTCCAACTTGGAATTTAGAAATCAAATCAAAGTATCGTCTATAAAATTTTGAAAATGTTTTGCGAAGTTTATGATACCGATAGCCCTGTTTAAGAAGTTTCTGAGTTAACAATTTATTGCGAGTGTTGAAGTCAGTAACATAGCTAGATGCTCTAGCAAAACGAATGAGTTGAGAGATATAGACTCCATAGGATGTAGAACGAGGAACATCACCATCTAAAAATGGGAAATTGACAATTTCAAAATCAAAGTCGTCACGTTTATCATAAATTTTGGTAGAAACAATACCATTAGAAATTGACAAATGCAAGTCTAAAAATGCGGCTTCGGTATCAGAGGCATTGGCTTTATTAAGTTGGAGCTCTGAAGGGTATATTTGACTAACCATATTTTCAAAATAAACATTATTTATATTTAAAATATCGTCCAAATATCTGGAAGTAGTGTTAAACGCATCAATAACATCAGCCTGTTTATCATCAGAAAGAGACATCATAAAGTCCCTTTCATAACAAAACAGGAATAAATCTGCAACCAGGGGAGCACAATTAGTGCCCATAGGAATCCCAACTACTTGTCTATAGAGCTTGGTGCCAAATCAAATAAAAATGTTGTCCAACAAAAAGGTCAGCGCATCACATACATTGGCATTTCAAAGCCGCCTCCCGTTCATGATTAGTTTAAATCATCTTAATCATTTTAAAAGAGTGGGCTCTACTATGGATGTTTTGAGACAATCTCATTGTATGTTTGTAAACCTAATCACGATATGTTGATATGCTGGTGTATTGCACGACGGTGCATCAGGTCGAAGACTCAATGACGAAACTTCCATATGTTGAAAGAATCCGTTCTTCGGTTTTATTTATTTAGATGTGTCTGAATAACTTTTAGCGTAACACTCTCTTTGTTCACAGAGAAGACGAAGTCAGGCAACTTCGTTTTTTTTCAAACGAGTCAGCACATAAAAGGCACGATCGAACAACGGAGTATCAGGCGAGCCTATATAATCGAGCAGTCTCGCCCGTGCATGTGCAATGAAGGCACATGCCACACAGCATTTTTCTTCTGATCCCAGTTTATAATCACATGCACGTTTCTTTATGCACGAATATAGTTACACTTAGTACCTATGGTCTAGCTAGATATATAACTGTTCATAAACTATTGTTGAAGCGTGGCTTAATGTTATAAGTTACTCTTGTCCCACTTGATAGCTGTTCATAAACTATTGTTGCAGCGTGGCTTAATGTTATAAGTTACTCCTGTCCCACTTGATAGCTGTTCATAAACTATTGTTGTAGCGTGGCTTATAGCTAGATATATAACTGTTCATAAACTATTGTTGAAGCGTGGCTTAATGTTATAAGTTACTCCTGTCCCACTTGATAGCTGTTCATAAACTATTGTTGCAGCGTGGCTTAATGTTATAAGTTACTCCTGTCCCACTTGATAGCTGTTCATAAACTATTGTTGCAGCGTGGCTTAATGTTATAAGTTACTCCTGTCCCACTTGATAGCTGTTCATAAACTATTGTTGTAGCGTGGCTTATAGCTAGATATATAACTGTTCATAAACTATTGTTGAAGCGTGGCTTAATGTTATAAGTTACTCCTGTCCCACTTGATAGCTGTTCATAAACTATTGTTGCAGCGTGGCTTAATGTTATAAGTTACTCCTGTCCCACTTGATAGCTGTTCATAAACTATTGTTGTAGCGTGGCTTATAGCTAGATATATAACTGTTCATAAACTATTGTTGAAGCGTGGCTTAATGTTATAAGTTACTCCTGTCCCACTTGATAGCTGTTCATAAACTATTGTTGTAGCGTGGCTTAATGTTATAAGTTACTCCTGTCCCACTTGATAGCTGTTCATAAACTATTGTTGCAGCGTGGCTTAATGTTATAAGTTACTCCTGTCCCACTTGATAGCTGTTCATAAAATATTGTTGCAGCGTGGCTCAATGTTATAAGTTACTCCTGTCCTACTTGATAGCTGTTCATAAACTATTGTTGAAGCGTGGCTTAATGTTATAAGTTACTCCTGTCCCACTTGATAGCTGTTCATAAACTATTGTTGAAGCGTGGCTTAATGTTATAAGTTACTCCTGTCCTACTTGATAGCTGTTCATAAACTATTGTTGAAGCGTGGCTTAATGTTATAAGTTACTCCTGTCCCACTTGATAGCTGTTCATAAACTATTGTTGCAGCGTGGCTTAATGTTATAAGTTACTCCTGTCCCACTTGATAACTGTTCATAAAATATTGTTGTAGCGTGGCTTAATGTTATAAGTTACTCCTGTCCCACTTGATAACTGTTCATAAACTATTGTTGCAGCGTGGCTTAATGTTATAAGTTACTCCTGTCCTACTTGATAGCTGTTCATAAACTATTGTTGAAGCGTGGCTTAATGTTATAAGTTACTCCTGTCCCACTTGATAGCTGTTCATAAACTATTGTTGCAGCGTGGCTTAATGTTATAAGTTACTCCTGTCCCACTTGATAACTGTTCATAAAATATTGTTGTAGCGTGGCTTAATGTTATAAGTTACTCCTGTCCCACTTGATAACTGTTCATAAACTATTGTTGCAGCGTGGCTTAATGTTATAAGTTACTCCTGTCCCACTTGATAACTGTTCATAAAATATTGTTGTAGCGTGGCTTAATGTTATAAGTTACTCCTGTCCCACTTGATAGATGTTCATAAACTATTGTTGCAGCGTGGCTTAATGTTATAAGTTACTCCGGTCCCACTTGATAGCTGTTCATAAACTATTGTTGTAGCGTGGCTCAATGTTATAAGTTACTCCTGTCCCATTTGATAGCTGTTCATAAACTATTGTTGCAGCGTGGCTCAATGTTATAAGTTACTCCTGTCCTACTTGATAGCTGTTCATAAACTATTGTTGAAGCGTGGCTTTATGTTATAGGTTTCTCATGTCCCACTTGATAGCTGTTCATAAACTATTGTTGTAGCGTGGCTTAATGTTATAGGTTACTCATGTCCCACTTGATAGCTGTTCATAAACTATTGTTGTAGCGTGGCTTAATGTTATAAGTTACTCCTGTCCCACTTGATAACTGTTCATAAAATATTGTTGAAGCGTGGCTTAATGTTTTAGGTTACTCATGTCCCACTTGATAGCTGTTCATAAACTATTGTTGTAGCGTGGCTTAATGTTATAGGTTACTCATGTCCCACTTGATAGCTGTTCATAAACTATTGTTGTAGCGTGGCTTAATGTTATAAGTTACTCCTGTCCCACTTGATAACTGTTCATAAACTATTGTTGCAGCGTGGCTTAATGTTATAAGTTACTCCTGTCCCACTTGATAGATGTTCATAAACATTTGATTAAATAAGCATGACTGTATAGATTACGTACTTCTTGTTCAACTAGTTGGTTGCTGTGCACGTTTGTAAGTACGACTGTATGCAATAAGTACACCTGATCACACATGATAGCTGTTAGTACACGTTTTTAAGTAAGCGCATCAGTATAAAATAAGTACCTCTTGTTCAACTAGTAAGCTGTCCATGCACGTTTGTAAATGTTATTGTATGAAATGAGAGCGTGTGTTCCCACTTGATAGATTTTCATACACGTTTGTTAAAGTAAGCGTGACTGTATAGAATAAGTCTGTCTTGTTCATCTAGTTAGCTGTCCATGTCAGTTTTTAAGTGTAATTGTATGCAGTGAGTGCATCTGGTCCCAATTGATAGCTTTTCATACACGTTTGTTTAAGTAAGCGTGTCAGTATTAAATAAGTACCTCTTGTTCAACTCTTAAAATGTTCATGCACGTTTGTTTAAGTAAGCGTGACTGTATTGAATCAATACATCTTGTTCAACTAAACTCCAGCTGATAAGTTTTTAGACCTAATTTTTCGCAATAATTTTTTATCTTCAATTTTAGCAAATTGTGTTTACGATGAAAAGTATTCAGGAACATCTCCGCAAACTTGTCCAAATGGTTCCAGCATCCTAGATGCTGCAGGTTCCTCTGTGCTAAGATGCACTCTTTGAACATTTTAAGCAAAGCGCTTATAAACTAAGTCCAAGATGTCAGTCAAAAAGTTACATAGCACCGCCCTAATTCAATTACTAAAGCGACGGATGGCTTGTTCAAATATAATAAAAATCGCGCCTGATTCGCTCGTGCGTTAAACTAGTAGGGTAATCTCAAAACTGTTCATTTCATAGCACGTGCATAAGAGAAAAATGCACGCCATGCGATAACCCAGCCTTTGTTCCAACAAATGAGCCTGCTTTAAGTTGATTCTGCATATGCATGGTAAATTCTGAGTATGTTAACGGCAGTTTTATGTTATGCACAGCCTATGAAGAATGGGATATGCACCGCTCCCGAATATTTTTTGAAACTACCTCTTTCTGTCACGCCTATATAAATTATACCTGTCATTAAAAGACTTAGAAATTTAGGACGAATTCAATTTATTGCAAAATCTTCATCTTTATACACAAAAATCTTTTTGTGCCACAAGCAAAAGACCTTTTGGAAAAGTTGGCGGAAGTTCTCCTCTACAACTTTCATCGCAAACACATTTTGCTAAAATTGCAGATAAAAAATTATTGCAAAAAATTGGGTCTAAAAACTTATCAGCTGGAGTTTAGTTAGCTGTCTAGGTTCGTTTGTTAGCAATAATTGCGTCTGTTCCGACTTGATAGCTATTTAAACATGTTTGTACGGAAGCCCTGGAGGGACATTTTGACTTATTACTTATCACTTATTACTTACTACTTATTACTTATTACTTATTACTTACTACTTATTACTTATTACTTATCACTTATTACTTATTACTTACTACTTATTACTTATCATATCATTTATCACCCCTATAACGACGGGAAGCTCCATTGTACATTCCCTGTCATAGCCGTAGCAGCAGCAGCAGCAGCAGCAGTAGTAGTTGTAGTAGTAGTAGTAGTAGTAGTAGTAGTAGTATATATGTAGTTGTTGTTGCTGTGTTTGCTGTATTAGTAGCAGTGTAGTAGTAGTAGTAGTTGTAGTAGTAATATATGAGTAGTTGGTGTTGCTGTTTTTGCTGTTGTAGTAGCAGTAGAATTAGTAGTAGTAGTAGTATTAGTAGTAGTGGTGGTGGTAGTAGTAGTAGTAGTAGTAGTAGAAGTAGTAGTGTAGGTAGTAGTAGTAGTAGTAGTAGTAGTAGTAGTAGTAGTAGTAAAAGTAGTAGTAGTAGTAGTAGTTGTTGTTGTAGTAGTATATGTGTAGTTGGTGTTGATGATTTTGCTGTAGTAGTAGTTGTTGTTATAGTAGAAGCAGTAGTAGCAGCAGCAGCAACAGTAGTGGTAGTAGTAGTAGTAGTAGTAGTAGTAGTAAAAGTGGTGGTTTAAGTAGTAGGAATACTGGTTGTTATTGATGTTGTGGTAGTGTATTAGTAAAATATTTATAGTTATAGTTTGTAGATGTTGTTTGATGCTGTAGTAGTGCTGTTGTAATAGTAGTAGTAATAATACAACCACTATTACAACAACACTACTACAGCATCAAACAACATCAACAAACTATTACTCTATCTATTCTACTGATACACTACTACTACTACTACTACTACTACTACTACTACTACTACTACTACTACTTAACTACTACTACTACTACTACTACTACTACTGCTGCTGCTTACAAGTACGTATTAAGTAATAAGTATTAAGTAATAAGTAATAAGTATTAAGTAATAAGTATTAAGTAATAAGTATTAAGTAATAACTAATAAGTAATAAGTATTAAGTAATAAGTAATAAGTATTAAGTATTAAGTAATAACTAATAAGTAATAAGTAATAAGTATTAAGTAATAACTAATAAGGTATAGCAAAAAAGTCATTACTATAACCACCACTACTACTGTTACTAACCACCACCGCCACCACCACCACTATTACAACAACACTACTACAGCACCAAACAACATCGTCAATTTATTACTATAACTATTCTACTGATACACTTCTACAACATAAATACCAACCAGTTTTCCTACTACTTAAAGCACCACCTTTACTACTACTAGTTTAACTACTATAACTACTACTATTACAGCAAAACAGCAACAACAACACATATACAACTACTACTACTACTACTACTACTACTACTACTACTACTACTACTACTACACTACCACTACTAATACAACTGCTACTGCTACGACTACTACTTCTTCTACTTTTACTACTACACTACTACTGTTACTACTGCTACTACTGCTACTACTACTACTACTTCTACTAATAATAATAATAATAATATTACTACTACTACTACCACAGCTACGAATTTTACTATAGCTATTTTAATATTACAACTACTACTTTAACCTGTAACAACAAACATTTCTACTGCTACAGCCATAGCTTTTACTCTACAACTACTACTTCTACTATTACTTCTACGACTACTACTACCACTACAACTAGTACTACAACAACAACAACAACAAAAACTACTACCACTACTTCTAATACCACTACTACTACTACTACTACTACTACTACTACTACAACAACTACTTCTACTACTACTACTACTACCACAACAACTACTACTACCACTACTACTACTACAACTACTACTACTACTACTATTACTACAGAAATAGCAACTGCTACGACTATTCTACTACTCCTTTTCTACTACTACTACAACCACCACTTTTTCTACTACTACTACTACTACTACTACTACTACTACTACTACTACTACTACTACTACTACCAAGTAAGTAAGGGCTTCCATACTCTACGGCTATTACAGGGAATGTACAATGGAGTTTCCCGCCGTTATAGGGGTGAGAAATGATATGATAAGTAATAAGTAGTAAGTAATAAGTGATAAGTAGTAAGTAATAAGTAATAAGTGATAAGTATTAAGTAATAAGTAGTATGTAATAAGTGATAACTAATAAGTAAAAATGTCCCTCCAGGGCTTCCGTATGTTTGTGTAAGTAAGTATGACTGTATAGAATCAATACCTCTTGTTCAACTAGTTAGTTGCTGTGCACGTTTGTAAGTACGACTGTATGTAATAAGTACACCTCACCACACGTGATAGCTGTTCACATACGTTATTAAGTAAGCGTGTCAGTATAGGATAGTCAAGTAGTCAAGTCAAGTATGCTTTATTTAGGCATAAACAAATATATGTTTCTCGCCCTCACATGGGCGACATGGCATCTGAGAAATGCATAAATTCTAAGGCATGATCTTCAAGTTATATTCTCAAATTAATTTTCCACCAGACGTGTACACTTATATTTTGTGGTGTATCGATAGGGCGCCAATCGGAGTAGTCTGAAGGCTAATCCAAGAAGTGCCCTCCCGTCCCATTGCTCATCAATTCCAACATTTATACTACTCCATTTCTCTGCCCCAGTCATTCATCATTCTTTTAAATTCTAATTATAGAATTCGCGTGGCACGGGAATCCTGTGCAATATCCGAGATCAATTAATAAAGTTATTTGTATTTTACCTGCATGATATGGTGTTTACAATGAATTGACCAATCACTCTGCGTCACAGATGAATGACATTTGGGGCAGAGATCGGGTGTACTACAAATCATTCAATCAGTGGATATTCTAAAGGTGTTATTTTGTTATCAAGGGATGTATTATTCTGCCAGCCAAGAGTAGATGTGACGTCATGTTTTGTTTACAAAGTTATGGGACTTACCTTTCATGACAGGATAAATACACAATTAATCTATAAAATTGAGATAGCTCAAGTGGTAGCGAGGAGGATTACTAAACCACAAAGAACATTTTTTAGGTTCGAATCTCACTGGCTGCTCTTTTTTTATTCATTTTTTAATTTTTTTTGGAGGGGGGGGGAGGTCTGATTTTATTATTCTGTTCACGTCTTATATTTTTCTTTTTCTTTTATTTTTTTATTATTTTATCCCTTTAACATGTATAAGGTACATATATAAAAACTTCTGTAACAACACAAGCTACTGTAAATTCGGAAATACACGCGAATGTGAGCGTTAAAAGACATATTTGCGACGTCAAAATTTGTGACTAGGGCAAGTAAACAACAGAGTGATTTCGCTATTTCGCGATAATTTTATTTTCACGAAATTTTGCATTTGAGAAGTTTCGCGAAAATAAAACCTCGCGAAAACTTCCGAATTTACAGTATGCTGAAATAATGCCGCCTGTTCCTTTTGGGCCTAGTAAAAATATGAAGAAAAAAAAACAACCTCTAAAAAGGTTCGATCCTGGTACGCCTGCGTCCAACGCCGTAGACATATCCACTACACTACAGTATCTTCTAACGTGAAGTACACAATTGAATATTTTATGGGTAGCATTTTACTATATACTCAGCAATTGTAAACAAAATATCACGTGACTGTCACTCTTCGTTGGCACTATAGTAAAAATATTTTCTTTTGTGGTACGTATACCGGTATACCGTAATAGTGTCCTCTTTGTGGGACGTATTAAAACAGTGCATACCCAGAACAGCCGCCGCAGAACACAGCGTCTGTTCAGGGTCTCCATTGTATCCATTTAATTAAATTTTTCAGGAACAAATGCAACTTTTTGCATACACGTCAGGTTTTGGATAATAACTTAGCACATCTAAAGATCCCGAAAATATATTTACAAATGTGTGTTTACATGCTCAGAACGATACAAAACCATGTCTGCCGCCTTTTAGATCACGTGATAGGATAAGTACCTATTGCCCAACTAGTAAGCTGTTCATGCACGTTTGTAAGTGTGAATGTATGCAATAAGTGCCTGGTTCCTACTTGATTTCATACATGTTTGCTAAAGTAAGCGTGACTGTATAGAAAAAGTATTTCTTGGTTATCGGCACATTTGTAAGTTTGACTGAATGCAATAAGAGCATCTGATACCACTTGATAGTAGTTCATATAAGTTTGTTAAAATAAGCGTAACTGTATGGAATAAGTATCTCTTGGTTATCTGCACGTTTGTAAGTGTGACTGTATGCAATAAGTGCATCACGTCCCACTTGGTAGCTTTTCATACACGTTTGTTTAAGTAAGAGTGTCAGTATAGAATAAGTACCTCTTGTTCAACTATTTAGATGCTCATACACGTTTGTTTAAGTAAGCGTGACTGTATACACCCAATAGATCTTGATCAACTACTTAGCTGTCTAGGTACTTTAAAAAGTGTGGCTGTATGCAATAATTGAGTCCGTTCCCACTTGATAGGTATTCATACACGTTTGTTTAAGTAAGCGAGGCTGTATAGAATCAATACATCTTGTTCAACTAGTTAGCTGTCTAAGTACGTTTGTAAGTGTGACTGTATGCAATAATTGCGTCTGTTCCCACTTGATAGCTATTCAAACATGCTTGTTTAAGTAAGCGTGACTGTTTGCAATAAGTACCTCTGGTCCTACTGGATAGTCGTTCATTTAAGAAATGAATTCGATTTTTGTCTGTTCATGAGATCATGAACACTTCGGGTCTCATGAAAAGTAAGTGAAGCCCAATTTTCATAGAACTTTGCTGGTTTTCTGGCTATTTTAAATTGTACTAGACATAACGGAGGGTTGGGAACAGCCAAAACGCCAAATGACAGCGTTTAACGTCATGACGATACGCGCTCGACGTCAGACAAACTTCAGTAAACAACCAACGTTATTGGATGGCATTGACGTTGGTCCGCCCAAACAACGCGTGTGTTGCCGTGGCTTAAATAGATCGGTTCATGAAGCTATGAACAACATCTCAAATGTAAAGGTTCATTTTAAGACTCGCAGTGGAAATGTAAATATTCACGATTGTTTAGATTGTATCCCTGGTCCTACTGGATAGTCGTTCATTCACGATTGTTTAGACTGACTGTATGCAGCAAGTACCGTTAATTGTGTGTTGGCTGGTATCTTAGCATCGTCACGTGATGAGAATATAATATTACAAGCTTACAAGGTGCAAAAAGAGAATACAATTGAAGGGGTCAGAGCAACAAGATGATTTAGTCCATTTTTCATTATTTCGAGAAACACATAAATTTTGGCAAATCTCAAAGTATGTAAAGCTTTGAGTCTAGTCCCTCCAGGCAATTAAATTTTGAAATAGAACCGAATAAAAAAGATATGGAATTAGGCCGTTTTTTCCATAAATATCCAAATTTGGACTTAGGACATTTGTGTAAATGATAAAATCCATATTTTTTCAACATTTGACAGTAATTTAATGGTCAAAGGGGGTTAATACGGTGTGGAAATGGTTTTATGCATGAAAAAGTGGCTAACTCAATTTTGCCCAAAACTGGACTAAAGTATCTTGTTGCTGTGACCCCTTCAATTGTGTGTGTTTCATCTTGATGTGCTATACTGAGATGTCGGGATCTTCAAAACAGATTGGACCCGCTTGACGCCTTAAGTGTGTAAGGGAATTATATGAGACCCATATAAACGCCATATGTGATCGCCACATTAACCGTTCAGTAGACGGACGAACATCAGAAATCTCCTTTGAAACATATGAGCCCCTAATTGACTATCCATTTGAAACTCACATTAAACTAGTCAGTAGAGGGAAGAAATTTTGAAATCTCGAATAAATATATAAAAGTAAGTAAGGGTGCAAAGATCAGGAATCGATACAATCAAGTACCACACCTGACCCAGGATACCAATGGGAACGTGACAAACTCACAGTAGACACCACAAACGAGAGCCAAGAGGTTAGCCCTTTCCAAGCAGGTGACCACAAAGCACATATAAACAGACGCGCACAAAGACATAGCAAACACAAGACAGAACAAAAACATAAAAGATCCACAAAAGAAGTACCGCCTTGGAACGGTCAGTAAAATATTTTACTGGAGGGCTTAAACCGGTTTAACGGCGCCAACCTAACCCTTAATTCAGATGTGGATCAAGACACATAGATATTTGGTTTGCATGAAAGACCCCTAACTTATCAATGCATCATCTCCTAAAACATATAAATCAAGATATAACAAGGAGATAAAGCAAGGATAAGGACTCAACAGTAAATTAAACTGAATACCGGAGCAAAAGAAATCCAACAGGTAAACCCCAATATAGACTGGCTTCTTGGTGAACCAACATTAACAAGAGTAAGTGTCGCATAAAATATCCATACAAAAATAGTAAGTAAGTATGATCAGGAAATACCACAATCATAAACTGCAGACAACCCCGTGGCACCGCGAGGAAGAGCCCCTCAACCATCACGAGACACCAGGAAGACAAATTAAGGAAAGCAATCAGCTCTCTCTTCCCCATCAAGATGATTGCAATACTAGAATGGACATAAAGTAACCTATAACAAAACATAGAACAATTACAGACTCCAACAATGGTAGTAACAATAAACAAAAAGTCAACAACAACAGAACCACCGCCTTAGAACGGACAGCAGCCTAAAAGGCCTTTTCCAAAATGAGGAGACTCCTTTGGGTCGCCACTGCCATTAACTTGACTGTCACGGTTTAATATATGCTAATGTGCTTCCAGGTTTGAAGTTACCCCCGTTTTTTCTTTTATTAAATAACTTTCATCCAGACTAATACGATCGACGTTTAGTATGTGGATGTAAATGTATACCGCGTAACTAAAACTTATTTTGGGAGCATCCCTTATTTTTAACTAAGGCCCAAATGCCCTGCAATTTAGAATAACTTTGTCTTTTCCTTGAGATAAATACCCATTTGCACCTCTATATTAAAATTGTAAGCATAACGCACAAATTTTAAACTACTGATCGGTAGTTTATTAATATATCAATAAGGTACACTTTTGGCATGAATCAAAGTGGAGGAACAAAAACGTGCAGAAATTCATCTAATCCCAGCCTATATAAAAGTTCATACTTCAGTGAGAAAAATATTGTAATTACGCGGTATATATCTAAATTCATTTCTGTAATTTATTTTTCAATTAAAATAACCATTTAGGAATAAACGGCAAAAAACGGGGGTCATGTTCAGCCTGGAAGCACAGTAATACGTGCTACTGATCTCCTGTTTTACTCAAATTAGCATGATATACATATTTAGCAATATTTCATACTGTGGCCTTTGAATATTCTGACGTTAAATTGGTAAGTTTATGTATTGTAGGCCATGTGTATTAATATCTTTTTATATATTTTGAGCGTATATCAGTATATTTAGTACATATCAGCAGGAAATGGTACTCACGTCGGCGAGTCAGTAGTAGAATAAACCTATAAAACACCTTATGAGCCCAATAAGAACTCCACATGTGAAACCTTCAACTGTTGGTCAGTAGTGGGACACACGTATGGAACCTCAATGGTCAAAATTTCAGCCCCATATAAACTCACCATGTAAAACCTACATTAACATGTCAGTATTTTATCAAAGCTTAACATAAAAGTTTCACGATCAGGAATCAATAAAATCAAATACCACACCCAACCCAGGACACCATATGGGAAAGAGAAAAAAAACGCACAAGAAAACATCACACAAAAAAGAGCCAAGAGGTCAGCCCTTTCCCAGCAGGTGACTATCAATATACAGACAAGACAGTATGTCAAACATGAAGCACAGTAAATAAAAATGATCCACAAAAGAACAACCGCCTTGGAATGGTCAGTCAAAATAATACCTGAGGACTTTAACATAAGTCTCATATAGACTTGCAATGTGCGTCCTACATTTACTGGTCTGTTGTAAGACGAACACATCAAGCCTCAATGTGAATCGAATGATCTCCATATAAGCTGCACGTGTGTAAAGTAAAAAGTAGGGCAAAGATCAGGAATCGACACAATCAAGCACCACACCTGACCCATGATACCAACGGAAAAGTGACAACTCCACAATAATTAGACATCGCATACGAGAGCCAAAAGGTCAGCCCTTGCCCAGCGGTAGACCACAAGGCATCCATAAACAGACGCGCACAAAAACATAACAAAATCAAGACAGAAATTACATAAATGGTCCACAAAAGAAGCAACGCCTTGAACGGTCAGTAAAGTATTTCACTAGAGGGGTTTAAACCGGTTTTAAGCTGTGCCCACCTCACCCTTAGTTCAGATGTGGAGCAAGACACATAGATGTTTGGCTTGCATGAAAGACCCCTGGCTTATCAATGAATCATCTCCTAGTAAATATAAATCAAGATACAAAAATGAGATGAAGCAAAGATAGGATTTAGAGCAAAGAACATCACCATCTGAAAATTGGAAAATTGACAATTTCATAAACATAGTCGTCACGTTTAGCATAAATTTTGTGTAGAAACGATATCATTAGAAATTGACAATTGCAAGTCTAAAAACGCGGCTCCAGTGTCAGAGGTATGTGCTTTATTAAGTTGGAGCTCTGATGGGTATATTTGACTTACAATATTGTCAAAATAAACATTTATATTTAAACATCACCCAAATATCTGGATGTTGTGTTAAAAGTATCAATAATATCAGCCTTCTTATCATCAGTAAGATACATCATAAAGTCCCTCTCATAACAAAACAGGAATAAATCGGCAACCAGAGGAGCACAATTCGTCGCTTCTGTGCTATAGTGTTCTATCTACCATTTAAAAAGCTTTGAGAAAAATTAGATTTGAAATTTTTGCATCCTGATCCTTTATGGCTTATTTATCACAGACCTTTGAATCCTACCAGAGGGTTAAAATGTATACATACAGTGTAAATGACCTTGGTTTGAAGAAATTATTACAGTAGTATGGAATTTACGGGCATTTAACAGTTTGCAGATAGAACGTTCAGTGCTATAGTATTCTATATTTTCATACAGCTTATTATTCAGTTTTTGGAGACAATTCATATACTTGTCTGAACAGAAATGATTATTTGTACCTAAAAGTAGCAGATTACTTCAATTAAAGCAGTTTAGATATGTGTAAGGGAAGTAATCTATTTCTACAGCTTATAATTCTGTCCATGGATCAATTTGCGGTATATTTTTGCCTGAGACGATAATCTGGACCTAAAAGTAGCCGATATAGCCTTTAGTTTGTCATTAGACCGAAAAACCGCTTCAATATAGGAAATTTGAATTTATGTCAGGGAGGTAACTGCAATTTTGGCAATTTCTTCAAGGGAAATAAAGGATCAGTCTCTATAAGGCCATTTACATGGCTAAAACCGATTTTCTTAAAACTTTGTATACTTCAACTGATATGTATTGACTGTCTAATGATGCAATACCAGCTTGCTTGGTTCACTTGTTTTCACTGTATGCACGATTTAAGTGGGTGGGGTAATTCCATCCCATTTAAAGTATAGTTAGAAAAATGCTATTTTTTTCTATTCCAAGTTCATTCTTCAAAATGGAGGTTGCAATAGGAAAGGTACACTTCTGTACTTTAAAGATGGTGATAATATTGTTCTGAAATTCATACCAGAATAGAGTTTATACTCGATTGTATAATGTACCCCATTTTCACTATTTTTTGTTCTACGACTTTACGAAAAACCACAACACGTTCACAGTTTTCAAGATGTTTTAAAAATCTTTTGCTTTTATTATGTTGATATAATAGTCATTGCAGGCATATGTCAGCTTTTATTTTGTGATCATTAATGTGAGAGTTATCTTCCCACGAAATTTAGTTCTGTTCATTTTTCAATATCAGTATGCATTTGTCATTTCATGAGTACTCCAAACTCCATTTCGAAGTAAATAACAACTTTTGATGCAAATATTTGTTAATTTTGGTAGGCATTAGAGTTACTTTTGCATGTGACAATATCATATTTTATGTAATTTTGGAAAAAAAGATGTCTCTCATCTGGAAAATTAACAAATTGCCAATGACTTAAATAGCACGGTTTTCTTAGTTTTTCCAACCTCATTAAATTAACCTCATTTTATGTAATTTTGAAAAAAGGATACCTCGCATCTGGAAAACTAACAAATTGCCAATGACTTACAAGCAGGGTTTGCTTAGTTTTTGCAACCTCATTAAACTCATACTAAATGCTTAAATTAAAGTCCTTAATGCCCATTCGTGTTTTTACGCTGGGTATTATTAATCTTCACCGGATTTGCCATCCATGTGCCAACAGCAGCATCTTTTACATAGTCAATGTGCATCTTGCTCGGTTTGGTTTCACTGTTTTGTTTCATTGCGGTAATAACCTAAATACCAAAGCACCGAAGTCACATGTGCCCAACACCCAAGGGTGCGAGCACCACTTCTGCACCCATAATACCACCCAGTGTTTGGGTTCAGCCCTTGAGTGTTTTATTTGATGTGTGACAAGAACGTACCTGTGCTTTGAGAACACCGTCACCTTCTTTGTGTGCCATTATCTCATATGGTCCTTTTTTGTCAGAGTGTTCATCCGTGTAGGATTTGGGCCAATTCTTCAAATGAGATCATATGAGATAATGGCACACAAAGAAAATGATGGTGTTCATAAAGCACAGATACGTTCTCGTCACACATCAAACAAGTAGCCCAATGGGCAAGGATCACTCACCTGGGAGCAAGCATAATGTTTGGAAAGACCATGATTTATGATGCTCAATGGCAGGTAACTCTAACTTGAAACAGTGACAAAATTCAAACTCATTCAAGTTTTTATGGTTGTCCTTGTAACCTGTAAGAATGGAGAAGATTCATCCAAAAATGAAGGCACTAGAGTAGTCACAACATTTCTCCCATTATAAGTCTATGGATTTTTTTCCTGACGCTCATGGGAAGCGAACTCCGCCGCCGGAGGTCTGATTTGGCAGAATGTTGAACCCATCTGAGATTTGATGGTTGTCCTTGTTATCTGCAAGAATGAAGAAGATCCAATCAAAACTAAAGGCACTAAAGTGGTCACAAGATTATCCATTGATTTTTCAGACGCTCAGGGGCAGCTAACTCCTAAGTCCCTGGTCCGATCTTGCCGAATTTTGAATAAATTCAACATTTCATTGCTGTCCTTGTTACCTTTAAGAATGAGGAAGATCCAATAAAAAATAAATGCGCTAGAGTGGTCACAAGACGATTCGTTAATTTTTAAAATGCTCAAGAGCAACTAACTCAGTAGTCGGTGATGAGATCTTGATAAAATTCAAACTCATTCAAGCTTTTATAGTTTTCCTTATTATCTGTAAGAATGAAGAAGATTCATCCAAAAATGAAGGCACTAGTGTGATTTTAACATTTCTGCCATTATAAGTCTATGGGGATTTTTCAAACGCTCAGGGGCAGCTAACTCCACAGACCTGGTCTGATCTTGCCGAATTTCAAACCCAATCGAGATTTTATAATTGTCCTTGTTACCTGCAAGAATAAAGAAGAACCAATTAAAAATGAGGAAGCTAGAGTGGTCACAAGATTTTCCCCATTATAACCCAATGGGAGCTATCTGCGCCATGGAAACCAGAGTTCTGATCTGATCTGGCCCAAAACCTGATACAGACGACCCCTACCCAAATGATGCTCCAGATGAAATGTGATTATGATTGGCCAGCTGGTCTAAGAGATATTTATGTTTTAAAGTGTGAACGCACCTACGGTCGAAATAACGCACGGACACCAGCTCGAGTCCCATCCTATAAGCTCACCAGGAGTCTTCGGCTCAGGTGATCTAATAAAACATATAACTTGTGGGTTGATTACACTCAAGGGCTGAACCCAATCACGGTGTGGTATTGTACAGAAGTGGTGCTCGCACCGTTGGTTGTTGGGCACATGTGGCTTTGGTGCATTGGTATTAAGGATATTACCGCAATGAAACAGAAAAAAGTGAACCTAAACCGAGCAAGATGCACATTGACTATGTAAAAGATGCTGCTGTTGACACACGGTTTATGTCTGGCAATTCCGGTGAAGATTAATAATACCCAGCGTAAAAACACGAATGGGCCTTAAGGACTTTCATTTAAGCATCTAGTATGAGTTTAATGAGGTTGGAAAAACTAAGCAAACCCTGCTTGTAAGTCATTGGCAATTTGTTAGTTTTCCAGATGCGAGGTACCTTTTTTTCAAAATTACATAACATATGACATCGTCGCATACAAAAATAGCTCCAATGCCTACAAAAATAAACAAATATTTGCATTAAAAGGTGTTATAAACTTCCAAGTGGAGTTTGGAGTACTATGGAATGACACATGCATGCTGACATTGAAAAACGGACAAATCAAATTTCGTGGGAAGATAACTCTCACATTAATGATCATAAAATAAATTCTGACATATGCCTGCAATGACTATTATATCAACATAATAATAGCAAAAGAGTTTTAAAAAATCTTGAAAACTGTGAACGTGTTGTGGTTTTTCCTAAAGACGGAGAACAAAAAATGCTGAAATTGGTGTACATCTTATAAGCGAATATAAACTCTATTCTAGTATGAATTTCAGAGCAAGGTTATCACCATCTTTTAAGTCCAGAATTGAATTTTTCCTATTGCAACCACCGTTTTGAAGCATGGACTTGGAACAGAAAAAATAGCATTTTTGTATCTATACATTTAATATGGTTGAATTACCCCACCCACTTATATCGTGCATACAGCAAAAACCATTGAACCAAACAATCAGGTATTGCATCATAAGACGGTCAATATATATCAGTTGACGTATGCAAAGTTTAAAGAAAATCGGTTTTAGCCATGAAAATGGCCTTAAAGGGACTGATCCTTTATGCAGATAGAACAGTATGACACTGACCTCACCAAGTCACGTGACATAATCATCATTGGCCTTAGAAGAAGATCACTTAGAACACTATAGCACTGAATGAAATTGTCTTTTTGTAGATAGAACAGAAAAGTACGGCGATTTTAAGCTTACTCGGAGGAGATAGGCAAATTAAACCTTCACCAGTAGATAGAACATTTGATCCCCTTTCCAACGGTATGCATAACTCATTTTTGAATAAAATGTCACTTTGAACACTATAGCACTGAAGCGACGAATTAGTGCCCAAAGGAACCCCAACTACTTGTCTATACAGCTTAGTGCCAAATCAAAATGCTGTCCAACAAAAAGGTCAGCATATCATATACATTTAGACAAGACCATGCATGATATTTTTAGTTTTTTTTCCGAAGTAAAAAATGCGTTTCTGTCGTTACATGCAAGGTAAGGAGAGCCTTCTCTATTGAAGGTTCTTTCAATAAGATCAATAAGTTTATTTTAAATTAGATTATGA
The DNA here is from genome assembly GCA_964019695.1 of Loripinus fragilis. NCBI lineage: Eukaryota > Metazoa > Mollusca > Bivalvia > Lucinida > Lucinidae > Loripinus > Loripinus fragilis. The sequence continues at coordinate 60,320,770 of OZ026530.1, forward strand.
GGTAAAGCAGTGTAAAGAGTAAAAAAATCAGAAGTTTACAAACTGGTCGCATTGAAATCTCTAGCTTTAAGTTTATCTAAAATTGCACCTGAATTGTTAATACCCAAGTTAAAGGATCGCTAAGATAGACCAACAATGTCGCTTCAGTATTATAGTGTTTTTAGACTTGCATTTGTCAATTTCTAATGATATTGTTTCTACCAAAATTTATAATAAACGTGACGACTTTGTCAATTTTCCATTTTTAGATGGTGATGTTCCTCGTTCTACATCCTATGGAGTCTATATCTCTCAACTCATTCGTTTTGCTAGAGCATCTAGCTATGTTGCTGACTTCAACACTCGCAATAAATTGTTAACTCTGAAACTTCTTAAACAAGGCTATCGGTATCATAAACTTCGTAAAACTTTTTCAAAATTTTATAGATGATACTATGATTTGATTTCTAAATACCAAGTTGGACTTAAATCTCTCTTGTAATCAGAAATTGTCCTGATGGTGCACGGTTGGTCTAATTATATCGTTCTCATTTATCACTTAAAAAACTGGTAAAAAGTCAAAAATAGTGAGTAAGATCAGGAAATACTGAAATCCCAAATTGCAGACAAACCCGTGGCATCGCGAGGAAGAACCACACAACAATCACGAGACACCAGAGACAAACAAAGCAAAATTCTGCTTTTAATGAATTTACATTTAGATAGCAGGATACTGAATAAAGCATATTTATATAAGATTTTATAGACTAAACGGACATTTATTCCACAAAATATAGGATTAACCTAGAATAATTACGTAAATTTTTACTAAAACAATGTACTCTGAGGGGTAAAACCATCTAAGGACAAAATACTACTTATTATGTATAAAATAAAATGTCAAAAACTAAAACATTTCAGTAATATGTCAAATTCCATGATTTTGGCGGCCATCTTGAAAATATGCACATAAGGTCATAACACGTCATTTCTCAGCTTGCCAACATTGATTTTTGGATGCAGCATACCAATATATCCCTTTTCAAGGTTTCAAACTTTTTTCTTCACAAATGGCCAGTACTTGTTAACTTTTCTCTTTTTTCTTGACTATTCCTAATATATTAACAGGTAGCTACATGCAATTTATATGTTCTTATCGCATCGTCAATATTCAAACTAACTTGCACATCTGCGCAGTCTCTTCAGAGTTTTTGCTGCTCGCACATTCACAGTAGGGACAAACATGAAGTCTCGACCAAAGCTTTGAGTCTAGTCCCTCAAGATAGATGTGTGTGTGTGTGTGTGGGGGGGGGGGGGGGTTGATTGGGTGTTTCTAAGTAAATGTTGGTAAAGGTTATTTCTTGAACAGAATCCTTAAGGGTGTCACAACAGAAGGGATCGCTTGTTTTGTTTTCGTTTACTTTGTGGTTTGGGTTTTTCAAAGGGCTGTAGGCTTTGGGGTATTTCAGATGACTGCATGGTTTTGTGATTGTTCGGTGGACTAGATGAATTGCATGTCTCAATGTACTAGAGCAGGGTATTTCAATGAACTGACTAGTGTGGGTGCTTCTCCAGGCTGGGCTATTTAGGTGTATCAGTTGCCTAGGGGCTTTTGGGTTTCAATGGGCTGACTGGTTTATATATTTCAGCTGGATGTGTGCATTTTGGTTTTCTGTTGCAATTCAGTAGATCGGTGGCTATAGGTGTTTCAAAGGCCCCCAGGTGGCATATATATTTTCGGATCAAAGGGTTACCAATCATGTATTACCAACAATTTCCTCAATTTAGGCAACAAAATGCGCTGCAATGTAAACCCGGATTTTGTAACCCTGTTAGCGCATTTTGTTAATACACTGTGTTGCCAGGTAAGGAAAGGGGTATATGTATATCTGGCACATTTTCTTACCTTCTTCCATGGACCATCGCCTCACCTCACCCCACTCCAGCTATTATATCTCCTTCCTATATCGAGCAAACTTATTTCACCCAAAATGAGCCAGTGCACCGTTAAAAAAAGTTCACCTGACCGACTAGACAAAAACGTGCATAATGCCCCTGACTGAAGATGAGCGTTTTCAAAGCAACTCACATCACACCTATAACCTATCAAATTGCCCTCTGTATTTCGTCCCCCTTGTAGTCTGCCATTTGTAGCATTACATAAGTGTTTTTTTTTTGTAATATGGCATGCTTAAAATATAGCGTATTAAAGCACTAACTGTTTGATAGTTTATATCGATCTCCGAAATCAAAACCATTCTCACTCTGACGCTCAAGTTTTCTCTTAACATTTTGCTAACCATCAAAGTGATATCAGCGTTAGCAAATGCAAAATATTGTTGTTTTAATAGCATTTTTTGGCATGACTCTTATAGATTATGCAGGAGAATGATATAGGATTGTGGCGACACAAGTAATTTGTAAACCCAGTTATGATCAAATAAATAGCCTTTTATCATTGTAAATTTCACATTCGCCGTTTGAAAAGCCACCATGAGCTCTAAGGATATGGATCAAAAGCATTTAACACATTCCGAATCCTCATCATTCAATATAGAAGCAACCTGTTTGCTGATTTTGTCTCGATTTTTTTTATACAAAATAAATGGATAAATACAGACCCTGTCCATCCATGATCGTAATGTTTACCTCAGATAGCCAACACCCTCCGAGATCTGGACATTTGGTTTACCTGGGTGCATTCAATACGTGTAAAACTGACCAGGAAGTCTCCCATGGCGTACCCGTACACGCTCCTCCCCATTCACTTCATAAAAAGCTTAAAATATCGTAATCTATACAGAGCCCTTTTCTTTGTTTCATCATGGTGTGTTAATTTGATTAGAGTGTTTCTCCATGATGATTCATTGCATTAGTTAGATGGCCTCCATGTGAGCTGAACATTTCTTGTACTTCAACATCAGCAGAGCCTAGGCCGAAGATTTGATACCAGTAAAATGCATTTAAGCCCCCCGGTGGCTTAGGTTGCTGTCCGTTTTAAGGCGGTGGTTCTGTTGTTGTTGACCTTTGTCAATTGTTACTCCCATTGAAGGAGTCTGTAATTGTTCTATGTTTTTGTTGTACGTTACTCTATGACCATTCTAGTATTGCAATCATCTCGATGGGGAAGAGAGAGCTGTTTGCTTTGCTTAATTTGTCTTCCTGCTGTCTCGTAATGGTTGAACGTCTCTTCCGCGCGGTGCCACGGTGTTGTCTGCGGTTTGTGATTGTGGTATTTCCTGATCATACTCACTTGCTATTTCTTATATTTTCATGCTTCCGTCTTATGACAAGATGCATTCAATGTCCCTGATTGGGAAGTTCCCCGGTTGTGCCCGGGCATTCCACACCCTGTTCAATTCATACAATGCTTAATATCTCTGAAAATGTTCATCAGATGCTTTTGACAAGTTGCATCATGATTCAATAGCAGTGACTGAGCATTCCCCTCTGGGCATGCTCCTTAATGTCCCGCCCTATTCATAACATATTTTTTTAAGCCGCGACATGTGATTTCCAACAATGTGGCATTTTGACAAATGTAGACTCAGGCGAGCCTGTGCAGCCTCTATTTAAGCTTAGAAACTCAAAATAGTGTTCGGTTAGTAACTTAACTGTAATAGACTATTCAATCGACTAGCAAAGGCTCTGATCAGACTGCGCATATGCGCAGGCTGATCTGAGGCTTTGCTGGTCGCACATATTATTTGCATATATTTGTGTGCATCTGTCCGGAAAGCGCATCCATCTTCCCGTACAGACGCACAAACCATACAATAGCTAAGAACAACATGTTTTCGGGAATTAATAGATTCGAACCAGCTAGCTTTGTCTTACTCACATAAACAGTTTCCTATTGAATCTGTCCAAATTTTGAGAGCCTGTGACTAGGATAATGTACAATTTATACTTGGATGTAAAGCCTGACATTTAGTGCACCTAGCAAAATAAAAACATTGGGAAGATTTTGCATATTAAAACCAGAACAGTAGTGTTTAATGAGCGGTGTATTTTTATGACTAAATTGTGTTTCGCAGAAAGCCAAAGTTGTGTATGGAATGCATTAAAATACATGGGAACGCAATGTTTGCAGCATAAAACTTGAAGCGAAAGTGATGAGTTTACATATTTTTTTGTCTAAAACGTTCTTTGTATTTAATAAATAAGTATGCTGTCAATAACTGTTGATTACTACACATAGAATATACTTGTTATGTTTCAAGTTAAATCAGTCTGACCTGTTCTCTGCCACATACTGTATAGATGCCGTTGTAAATTGATGTTAAGCTACAGGTTTGTACAAAAATGTTTCCTAATACGTGTAAGCCAATTTATAATGAATTGTTTTTGAGGACCAACCATCCCCCTGTGACCATTCGTGCCAGTTTTATATGTTGTGTATAATGTCAAACTGCAAATGTATGCAAAATGATAAGCTTGGTCACTTGGCACTTCCAAAAAATCTTTTATTTTATAGAAAAAAAGGAGTTTTAAACCCATATTTCTAAATCGGTACTTGTCCCATGAGAAAAAGCATTTTTGATGAATCGATGGCTGAACCTACTATCCTTTCCATAGGAAAATATCATTTCTTAGAAACTTTTCTCTGACCATTTTATGGACAATTCTTCATTAAGACTGTCCGAGGTCCGTTTCGTTATTCCCTGCGTATACGCGGATTCAGAAAGTTTTGCCTGAGGGGGTCAAATTCTGATAACGTTTTTTTCTATCCTTTTTTTTTATTTTCACTAATAATAGTGCCCACCAATGCCAAATAGCACTAAGAGCGGATTATCATCGGTCTGCCAGCGAAACGCCATTTAAATGGCATTTCGCTTGTGGGCCGATAATGGCCAGAGCAGCCATCTAAAACAAGAAAAACTGGTCACTTTGGAGTATATCAAGCGATAACTGTTTGAATTGTGAAAAAATACACAATCCGATTGCCAAGAAGAAAAAAGAATGACATGATCATGTACTTTAAATCCCTTTTACTAATGACCATATTTTTGCGATATGTATAACTATCAGAACCTATCGGGAAAGACAGAACAACATCTTCTCCTTTCAGTGTGGGCAGTGCTCTGCCATCTTCTTTTTGAACAGGTCACGTGACTGTTCTGTCTACACCCCCTCGGAAGATGGAGTACTCCGGCGTTCGCCAGCACAGGTGTTCCAGTGCACTTGATTTCTATTCTGCCTGTTCAGAGTAGAAGGAGAAAAAAGAACGGCTAAATCAAGTCTGCCCCACCTCGGAAGGTGGAGTACTCCCGCGTATGCCAGCACAGGCGTTCCAGCGCACTTGATTTCTATTCTGCCTGTGCGGAGTGGAAGGAGTAAGAGAACAGCTAAATAAAGTCTGCCCCACCTCTGAAGGTGGAGTACTCCGGCGTATGCCAGCGCAGGTGTTCCAGCGCACTTGATTTCTATTCTGCCTGTGCGGAGTGGAAGGAGTAAAGACAACAGCTAAATAAAGTCTGCCCCACCTCGGAAGGTGGAGTACTCCGGCATATGCCAGCACAGGTGTTCCGCACTTGATTTCTATTCTGCCTGTGCGGAATGGAAGGAGTAAAGACAACAGCTAAATAAAGTCTGCCCCACCTCGGAAGGTGGAGTACTCCCGCGTATGCCAGCACAGGTGTTCCAGCGCACTTGATTTCTATTCTGCCTGTTCGGAGTGGAAGGAGTAAAGAGAGAACAGCTCCCAGGTAAGAACGACGGTTTTCAGTCTGACCGGAAGTAATTAGGAGTATGACATAATACTTACGCTTTGCTTACATGTACTTGTGTCGTCTGCTGATAACCTTTGCAAATAGTTTAGACCCAGACCAGGCCCGACACAACGTCGGGCCCGATCTTGATCCAAACCATTTACCATTCTGATTGTATTCTAGAAATATTGTTTTGAAAAAAAATGATTTTGAAAAGTCAGCAGACGACCAAAAAATCATGAAATATTAACCAGCATGCAAAAAGATATGACCAGGAAGTATTTTTTCACACCAATATAAACTAATCTGACAACAATAATTTTAAAGTACATTCTTAAGGCTAACAGGTAAGCTTTTTTTGTTTTACCATTTTAAAATCGATTGATTTTTAATTGATTAGTTTTAGATTGTTTTCTGAATTTGCGTTTCGGATTTTTTTCTAATCTGGCGCTGTATAAAAAAAAGCGATGGGGATATTGCAATCGCCTCCGTCCGTCTGTCACGCTATCACCGCCTAGACGGCTGGTCAGATTTTGACCAAATTTAGAATATAGCTCCCTATACCCAGAGGGAGTACAAGGGCATAGTTAGTTTTGCTTCCACTCCCGTGGGGACCTGAGGAGGGCTTAAAAGTTGAAATATTTGAGAAATTCTATTTTTAAGTATCATAATATATATTTTACAACCGACTCAGGAATATAAAATATAAAGCATACTAGACGTTATTGTCCATATTACCCTTTTCTCATGCTCCATGGGTTCGACTTAGAGATGGGATTTGGGTGTTGGACTGAACAAAGTCATGTGCCATATTACATCCAAAGAATTGAACACTAGAACAATTTGAAAGCAGAAATTGTGTCCCAGGGTTTAATATGATGCCTTATGCATGCCTCGGGTGGGGATGTGGGGTGGGTAAAAATGTGTGCTTAATGAGTACCAAAAAGGTTAATTAAAATACACATGCATTTCTGTACACGCTGTGGGAGCGTGGGGAGTGACGATGGTGCCCCATCCAATTTTACTTTTGCATGTATACATAGGGCCAGTTAAGCAAAATTTTTGAGCGTAAAATTGTGATTATTTTCTTATCCACTAGTTTAAACATGTGTTTTGTGTGCTCAAAAGAACCGTCTCATCGAGACGGTTCTTTTCAGCACCCACAACATATGTTTTGGTTGAGAAATAAAAATAATAATTTTCAGTTACGCACTCTTATCTGGAGGTCTGGTATATGAGGCATATCCGCTTAGACAGCATTTATATAGGAAATCTAAATTACAAAATTAAAATACCATATTTTTCGCTGTAGGGGAGAGATATTTACCTGTTTTTTGTATAGAACCCGTCATTTTTTTTTTACAAAATACAATGCAATGTCATTTTTTATGCTAAACGTGAGTTATACTTGTTGCTGAAGATCCATCGTCACCTATCTTGCGTTTCTTTCCATCGTTATGTTTTGTTGTTTATATTTTACATAATTAAAACTGGAAAAAAAGTACATTGTAATTCATTTATTTTCAAATTATTTTGTGTACATGTTTATTTAACCTTTTTTTATCCTGTAATTGCAATACCAGAAGCGACATACACTACAAGATGGTTCTTTTTACGCGATTTCATTTTTTAAGAAGTTAAAATGAGTTAAATGGACCTTTTCGCGAAAAAAAACTGATTTTCGATCAGACCAGCAATGGTTGTTCCGTTGTCTTCTACTGTTGGACCCAGGCGACTGAGCACTTTTAATATTTTAGAGCTTGTACCGAGCCTCACATGGTAGAAATGTTTATCGTCAATAGATAAATAGATATAAATTTATAAATAAATAAATGAATTAATTAATAAAAACTAAAACATAAATTGATTAATTAAATAATTAATTAATCAATCAATTAATTAATTGATAAATAACGATAAATTTATTTATTTATTTATTTATTTATTTATTTATTTATCGAGGGTGTGTGTAAGAACAGTATATGTGCTTGTGTGATGCTCTATGCTCCATTCCACTTAATTTGATATGCCACATGATTACTTTCAGAAAAAAACTGTTTTCATATTTTGACCACATCCCAGGGGGCGATGATGTATGTAAGGACAGAATGTGTGCTTACATGGTGCTCTATGCTCCATTTCCTTTAATCTGTTATGGTACATGACTACTTTCAAAAAAAATGTTTCGAACTTTTGACCCCACCCCGGGGTCGAGGGTGTGTCTACGGGCAAAATATCTACTTCCATGTTTATGCATGCGTCATTCACTTCAATTTGATATGCAACATGGCAATATTCTGAAAAGTTGAATTATGGCCTCTACCAGACCCCTAAGTCCACCCAGTGTGAACTATGGTCCTGTTTGTTATGTTTCATACCTATTGTACCTCTGTCTGCATGCTTAATTTCGGTAAAAGAAATTGACAACTGACTTAGTTATTGCGGATTTTAAATAGTTGACCTTTGACCCCGCCTAAGGAGTCAGGGGGTGTGGAGTAACTTGTTTGTCAATGTCATTGTTATCTACAGAAACTGGGCAATCATGGCCTACACTGAGAAGTTGTCTGATATAATACATGTAGCTTTAGGGGAAATGTGACAATAATGCACAATAAAGCTAATATAGCTTTTGCATTAGTCAAATCCTAAGTCAAAAAGGGCCATAACTCAGTCAAGATTTTGCGGATAATCCCTAATTTCAAATTTGACATGTATTTAATGATCCTCAACCCTTCTGTAAACTTTCAAACCGGGTAAAGCCCTCCAGTCAACTATTTTTACTAACAGTTCCAAGGCGGTACTTCTTCTGTCGATCATTAATGTTATTTCTGTCTTGTGTTTGTTATGCTTTCGTGCGTGTCTGTTTATTGATGCCTTGTGGTCTCTGCTTGGAATGGGTTGACTCTTGGCTTTCGTTTGTGTTGTCTAATTGTGAGTTGGTTACTTTCTCATTGGTATCCTGGGTCAGGTGTGATACTTGATAGTATCGATTCCTGATCTTTGCCCTCTATCTTACTTTGCATGACATAGATGCATCCCTTCAAAAGTTATTGATCAGAAAACAAAATTTAGCCAGCAATTAAGTAAAAAAAAAGGCCATAACTCAGTCAAAATTTTGCGGACGATCTCCAAATTCGAACTAGACCTGTATTTGTTTTATTCCATAACCTTCTGTAAACTGTGAAAATGACGCGCGACGCCGACGACGATACTTAAAAGAAAAAAAAAAAGCGACCGATTTAATGGTATGGCTCTTATATTCTGTTTTGCAGGTTTCACAGCTTTCAGAAATCCCCAAAACAAAATTCAAAAATGAAAATTCCCAGCCTGTCGTTATTCGCTATTTTTGCAATGATTGGAATGACTCTAGCTATGGATGGCTATGGTTATGGTAGCTATGGTTACGGTGGCTATGGCGGTGGTGGCTATGGTGCCAGTTATATGCCTGTATCTCTCGGACATGGGCAAAGCGGAACAAGTTTAGGAGGCTCCGGCATCTGTAAGTGTGTTTTTTACTGTTTAAGCTATAATTCTGGACATTGATACTCAGTTTAGTGGACATAAAAATGATGACATTATTAATGACCACGATGCGAGAATACCTGATATGCTAATGCTAAAGGCGCAGACAAACCTGTGCATCTGCGCAGTTTGATCAGCAACTCTATGTATCGGTATCTTGAAAATAATTTCGTCAAACTTTTTCCATGAAAATTGTCAATATTCATGCTAGTCTATTCATGTATATAGAGGATCTAACATGAGTGTTCTTTTATTGAATTTATTAAACGAGTTTGGAAAAAGTGATAAAATGCGAGGCTTGCCGAGCATTTTATCTCTTTTTCTCAACCAGTATAATACATTCAATGATGTTAGATTATATTTATCATATGACATTAAGATTACTTCGAAAAATTATGTTTGGCGTTTTGTCATTTTGTTCGCAATTTTGTTATGGACGTCATAACATTTCCCGAAAATCTGAAAACAACTAGTGGTTTATCGATTGTATTATATGACGTTATTTCACTCCCAGAATTGACGTCATGTGATAAATGTAGTTTGAGACTGGCTTGAGTCTTACTGGGTGGGAAATCCCCACGACAGTTTCTTCTCGCGACATGGTCATCATTCTAGATAAGCTTAGTGTACTGGGTCTGCACTGTTCTTCTTTCAAGAAACTAAGACGCAAAAATGGGTCTGCACTGTTCTTTAGTTCCCAGCAGAAGTCGCTAAACTGGATCTGCACTGTTCTTTAGTTCCTAGCAGAAGTCGCTAAACTGGGTCTGCACTGTTATTTAGTTCCAAGCAGAATTCGCTAAACTGGTTCTGCACTGTTCTTTAGTTCCCAGGAGAATTCGCTGAACTGTGTCTGCACTGTTCTTAAGTTCCAAGCAGAATTCGCTGAACTGTGTCCGCACTGTTCTTTATTTCCCAGCAGAATTTGCTAAACTGGGTCTGCACTGTTCTTTAGTTCCAAGCAGAATTCGCTGAACTGTGTCTAAACTGTTCTTTAGTTCCCAGCAGAATTCGCTAAACTGTGACTGCACAGTTCTTTAGTTCCCAGCAGAAGTTGCTAAACTGGGTCTGCACTGTTCTTTAGTTCCAAGCATAATTCGCTTAACTATGTCTGCACTGTTCTTAAGTTCCCAGTAGAAGTCGCTTAACTGGGTCTTCACTGTTCTTTAGTTCCCAGCGGAGGTCGCTGAACTGTGTCTACACTGTTCTTTAGTTCCCAGCAGAAGTCGCTCAAATGGGTCTGCACTGTTCTTTAGTTCCAAGCTGAGGTCGCTGAACTGTGTCTGCACAGTTCTTTAGTTCCCAGCAGAAGTCGCTAGACTGGGTCTGCACTGTTCTTTAGTTACTAGCAGATGTCGCTAAACTTGGTCTGAACTGTTCTTTAGTTCCCAGCAGAGGTCGCTGAACTGTGTCTACAGTCTTTTTTAGTTCCCAGCAGGTGTCGCTATACTGCGTCTGCACTGTTTTTTAGTTCCCAGCAGGAGTCGCTAAATTGCGTCTGTACTTTTTTTGGTTCCCAAAATAAGACGCTAAAACGGGTCAGAACTGTTCTTTTGTTCCCAAAATAAGACGCTAAAACGGGTCTGAGCTGTTCTTTCGTTCCCAAAGTAAGACGCTTAATCGGGTCTGAAAGGCTCTTTTGTTCCCAAAATAAGATGCTTAAACGGATCTGAACTGTTCTTTTGTTCCCAAAATAAGACGCTAAAACGGGTCTGAACTGTTATTTTGTTCCCAAAAGAAGACGCTAAAACGGGTCTAAACTATTCTTTTGTTCCCAAATAAGACGCTAAACGTGTCTGAAATATTCTTCGGTTCCCAAAGTCAGACGCTTAACTAGGCCAGAACTGTTCTTCTACATGTATTTCAAAATCAGACGCTTAACTGGGTGTGAACTGTTATATGTCTTAAATGAGCCAGTGCATGAGATTTCTAACAATGTGGTATGTGCGACCAGCAAAGCCTCAGATCAGCCTGCGCATACGTGCAGTCTGATCAGAGCCTTTGCCAGTCGCTTGAGTATTCTATGATTGTAAAGCTGCTGACTGAACACCATTTTGAGTTTCTAAGCTTAAAAGAAAGCTGCACAGGCTCGTCAGAGTCTACGCTTGTCAAAATGCCACATTGTTGGAAATCTCATGCCACGGCTCATTAATGTTATTTTGTTCTTAAAATAAGACGCTAGGCATAAATGTGTTAAAATAACCCAGGGCCTCGACACAAGAAAACAAGTCTTCAGTGTTTGCGAACAACACAGACGCAGATCAGCCTGCGCATTCGCGCAGTCTGATCAGCGCCTTTGTTATTCGCTTATTGGAAAGTATCATATCTAGATTTTCCACAAGCGAAATTCTGTAGCTGACTGAGGAGACTGGTTTGAGTCACGCTTTGTCGGAAACCCCGAAGACGGGCGTTGTCGCGTCGAGACCCACCCTGATACACATGTAGCTGACTTGTCGATTTGGTTATTTATTTCAGTTTCTCTCCTTATTTTCTTCATCATTATCTTAGTTCTCACAAACAGTAGTTCATCGTCAACAGGACTTACACTTGGTTAACACGTAAGTACATGTATAGTGATATTTATTTTAAAAAATGCGGCTGCTAATCGCTGCTAGTCCATTTAAAACGTCCATCTGGCCAACAATACATGTATATCGTGTTGGTGTTGAATAAAATATATGCAATGTAGTTGTACATTAAACCCCCATTCCACTGAACGGCGATTCGCTACGATTCGAAATTTTGGTCAAAATGACACGAATCATAGCAGAAATGGCAAGAGCGCATTAGACGCGTCAAAGAAGCGCCTAGGTCGTAGTAGAAGCGTATCGGAATCTTCATGATCGCCACCTAACGGCGATTGTTTTGACCTGCACAAAATTTACGTAGCGACATCGCCGTGGAGTCGAAGTGCAACGGAAGCGTAGTCACATCGCAGCAAGATCTTCATGAGCGTAGCCGTATCGCGGCGGCATCCTGAGCATCGAATCACATTCGCCGTCACATCGTAGCGAAATCGCCGAGTTATTCATCCGTGATGCAGCTATGCTTCCGCTACGCTCTTCGCGACCTTGCTACACTCTGTACGCTCTCACTACGACCTCGCTACGACCAACGCGCTTCCGCGACAACTGTGCCATTTAGGCATAGTCAACCTTGGCGCTTCTGCCACGCTTCCGCCACGCTCTTGACGTTCTGACCAACTCCAGACCTAAAGTTGGTGTCGCTCGTTTGTATTCTAGGACCAATGCTGAGCAGTTCCATTCTCTTATGATTGAAGAATGTAGAGCCATCTTCAATGCTCAGTGCTCCTATTAGTTGGCCTAATTGCCAACATTGTAGCCGTCTGTCTCCGGATAATCATGGACGGACCCAGGACTGTTTGGACTCCGACTCTGTCTTGCCTGGACCTCCGATCATCCAACATTATAGTCTGTGGTTCATAATGGCCAGCTGAAGCATAGCGACTTGAGCGCGTCTGTCGTTGGCATTTAACTGAACATAAATCAGTTGAACTTCAGATTTTATATAGGAAGGATACAGAAGCGCAACGAAAGCATAGCTCCATCGCCTAGGTCGTAGCAAGTCCTCAGCTGCATCGCCATCAGCGTAGACTAAGCGTAGCCGGATCTTCATTGTCGTAGTGGGGTCGTAGCAGAAGCGTAACGGAATCGTAGTGGAAGCGTACTGGAAGTGTACTGGAAGCGTAGAGCCCCCATTTCGTGTGCTTGTCTACGCTTCCACGGCGATTTGGAATAATCTTAGAGATTACAGGTATCTGTGATCGCCATAAACGTAGCGGAATCGCCGTCCAGTGGAATGTGGGGGTTATGTAACCTGAAGGCTTAACCCGAAGGTTAAAGGCCACATTTCAGTCAGTATGTCTCGTATCTCATACATATAACACCTCCAGATACAATGTAACCAGTCAAGTTGTCATATTAGCCATTTCCTGTTCCCTGATTGGTTAAATAAATTATCATACCTTTACCTGAGGCGAGTTCAACAATGCGAGCGCTTGCTAGCGCTCGTTGTACTGGTGTCAGGCTTTACACATAACGAATAAAAATAGGTACCAGTCAACGAGCGCCCGGCGAGCTCTCGCATTATTGAACTCACCTCTGTACAGGTATATTGTCAGCTTACAGGGAACAAGACCCAATTTTTAAAGCTGCATAGTCTGTAACTTTTGATCTTTTAATTTTAGAACTAATGTTTCTTGTTTTCAAGAACACAGTAAAAAACTAAAATTCAGGTATACATTTTACCAATATCGTAATACTTAACTAATTATCAGTATCAAAACAACAGCATTTATGTTAAAATTAACTGTCTATAATTATTGGAGGGACGCAAATAATTACCAACAAGAGAAAAACACACCTGTTTTATAAGATAATTCACTTTTCTGTGCAGTTTTCAGCTATAGCGAACAGATTTATTGTGAAGACATAACTTAATTCTACTTTAACAAATGATTTAAAAAGAAAATAAAAACAATTCGAAAAATGTTCATAGTTGCAGACTTAGTCTCTTTAAAAAAAGTTTTCTTATTTCTCAACCAGAACATATGTTGTGGGTACCCAAAGGAAACTTCTCAACTAGACGGCTTTTAGAGCACCCAAACATATGTTTAAGCTGATGGTTAAGAAAATATTTACAACTTTGCGCTCAGAAAAACTGCTTTTCTAAACAGGTGTTGTTTTTTTGGTTTAAGTAGGGAAGGATGGGGCTTTGGCGACTGCGTCTATCACTGCCAAAATGGCTTGAGCTGAAATTCGAGTATGTACGAGAAATACTCGACATACTACTGTCTTGGTCTGGGTCTTGCTCCGACCCGCCGTTGATCTCAGTAGGTTCGTGACGTCACCCCAGTAGCGACTATCGGTGTTCGAATCAAACTTTAGTTACTATAGTAGGGACTTTAGTTCGATTCGAAGTGCGCCTATGCCGTCACACCTCCCTTTCATGCTCTGGTGTCAACACCACCATCGAAGTCCTGCAGATGTTAATGCACATAGAAAAGCTTTAAATGACTTTTTGTTTGCTATGTTAAAAACCGCGACTAGAGCAAGATTTACCTGTACCAGTAAACAACCGTGTGATTTCGCCATTTCGCAAGGATTTATTTTCTCAAAACTTCGCATATGGCGAAGTTTCGCGAACATAAAACTCTCGCGGAAATTTTCAAATCTACATTATTGTAGTGACAGTGCCATTCCTAACAGCCTTGCTGTTGGGTTAACACTTTAGCGACATGGTTATAGTGGTCGACTGTCACGCAGGAGTTCTGGGTTCGAATCCTGGCGGACCCAAAGATTTTTCCCCTTGAAATTACTTTAATGCTGTCAGAAGTGGGATGACGAGTTCATGCAGGTAACGCCTGGGGCAGCCTCTGAATGTGAGAGTGGTAGCGGGCTATACTCTGTTGTATGTCTGAAGGAACGATTGATGCCTGGCTCTCAAAAAGTAAAAGGAGAAAGAGTGTAGTGACAGTACCATTCCTAACAGCCCCTTTGTAGGGTTAACTCTTTAGCGACATGGTTAGAGTGGTCGACTGTCACGCAGGAGTTCTGGATTCGAATCCTGGCGGACCCAAAGATTTTTCCCTCTGGAATTGCTTTAGTATTTTCCCATCACAGAGAGCCTCCAAACAAGAGCGCATATTTGATTTTTTTTCCTTTTTCTCAATCATATTAAACATATGTTGTTGTTGACTCAAACGCCACCACGAGATGGTTCTTTTGAGCACCAAAACCACACATTGATACGGAAGACAAAAAAAGCAATTTTGAAAACGGAACCTGGACCTATATACATGTATAACAAGAACTTGTACTGCCCTGCCAGCCAAGCGTGACAGTGACGTCATGTTCTGTTTACAAAATTATCATGGACTTAGAATCGATAGATCACTTGTGTATTAATCCTGTCCGCAGGATAGGATTAATACACAAGTGATCTATCGAGTCGCATTAGCTGAAGTGGAGTGTACAAGTTAATGTTTTACTTAACAGTTGTGAACAAAGTAATATGTCACCGTCACTTTTGGTTGGCACGACAATAGCTGTATTTTTATTTAATTTTAGGTTTAGTCTTCCCAAGCTACAAGAGCAAATGACGGGCTTTGACGAGAGGTTAATTAAGTATATAAATTATTTCCAAATACGATGTTTTAAGGGCAATTTGAATAAATCTTTGAGCAGTGTATACCTTGATCTTTATTTATTAATGGGGCTCGACGCGAGAAACCCTGTCTTCGGGGATTTGCGAACAACAAAGTAAGTAAGGTTGCAAAGATCAGGAATCGATACAATCAAATACCACACCTGACCCAGGATACCAATGGGAAAGTGACAAACTCACAGAAGACACCACAAACGAGAGCCAAGAGGTCAGCCCTTTCCCAGCAGGTGACCACGAAGCACATATAAACAGACGCGCAGAAAACATAGCAAACACAAGACAGAACAAAAACATAAAAGATCCACAAAAGAAGTACCGCCTTGGAACGGTCAGTAAAATATTTTACTGGAGGGCTTAAACCGGTTTAACGGCGCCAACCTCACCCTTAATTCAGATGTGGATCAAGACACATAGATATTTGGTTTGCATGAAAGACCCCTAACTTATCAATGCATCATCTCCTAAAACATATAAATCAAGATATAACAAGGAGATAAAGCAAGGATAAGGACTCAACAGTAAATTAAACTGAATACCGGAGCAAAAGAAATCCAACAGGTAAACCCCGGTGGGCCCAACAAACAGCCAAAGCATCAGGCCCCTACCATCTCATCAATAGATAAGTCTTTAAGTCGGAAACATCATAGAGTCTGAAGTCCGACCCACCGGCCTGCAATTAAAGAGGAAAGCAAAGTTGCCAACTGTGATTGGGTTGACTACCAAGCATGCAGTCTGTTGCAATACATTAATGTTATAGCCAATCTTTTTATAATGGGAAATTATTGTAATGAACTGCGCTGAAAAATTATTAGAGCCAACAATCTTCTTCAACTTATACACCAAGTCACCATAGAAATCAGGTTCCGAAAGTCCTTGGCGCAAGAGAGATTTAAGTCCAACTTGGAATTAAGAAATCAAATCAAAGTATCGTCTATAAAATTTTGAAAATGTTTTGCGAAGTTTATGATACTGATAGCCCTGTTTAAGAAGTTTCTGAGTTAACAATTTATTGCGAGTGTTGAAGTCAGTAACATAGCTAGATGCTCTAGCAAAACGAATGAGTTGAGAGATATAGACTCCATAGGATGTAGAACGAGGAACATCACCATCTAAAAATGGGAAATTGACAATTTCAAAATCAAAGTCGTCACGTTTATCATAAATTTTGGTAGAAACAATACCATTAGAAATTGACAAATGCAAGTCTAAAAATGCGGCTTCGGTATCAGAGGCATTGGCTTTATTAAGTTGGAGCTCTGAAGGGTATATTTGACTAACCATATTTTCAAAATAAACATTATTAATATTTAAAATATCGTCCAAATATCTGGAAGTAGTGTTAAACGCATCAATAACATCAGTCTGCTTATCATCAGAAAGAGACATCTCAAAGTCCCTTTCATAACAAAACAGGAATAAATCTGCAACCAGGGGAGCACAATTAGTGCCCATAGGAATCCCAACTACTTGTCTATAGAGCTTGGTGCCAAATCGAATAAAAATGTTGTCCAACAAAAAGGTCAGCGCATCACATACACTTTGACACGACCATGCATGATATTTTTTAGGTTTTTCTGAAGTAAAAAATGCATTTCTGTCACTACATGCAAGGTAAGGAGAGCCTTCTCTCTGGAAGGTTCTTTCAATAAGATCAATAAGTTTATCTTTAATTAAATTATGAGGTAAAGTAGTGTAAAGAGTAGAAAAATCATAAGTAGACAAACTGGTCGCATTGAAATCTCTAGCTTTAAGTTTATCTAAAATTTCACCTGAATTTTTAATCGACCAAAATAGGTTTTTACCGGATCTCTCATATACTTTTTCACAATATTTGATAACATGTTTTTTAACAGCTGTAAGACACGAGATTAACAATTTAGAAAGTTCTGTTGTCGTACAAGAACTAGAATTTGCAATAAATCTTGCTTTATAGGGTTTTTTATGGAGTTTAGGTAACCAGTACAACGTAGGAACTTTGTCTTGATTTTCTTTAACTTTGACACCAAAATGTAGGGCTGTATGACAACCATGCCCATCAACAATCACCCTTTCACTTAAAGAAGGCTGCAGTTTATAGGCATTAGTGTCAACAAGCTCACGCTTAAGAGTATTAATATAATACAATCGTCATACAACTACAACATTGTTAGCAGCTTTATCTGCTGGAACCAAAACATAGTTCATATGAAAATCCTGGATACCTCGTTTAAGATGACGAAAAGAAGATTTAGGTTTAGGGGGCAAAAGATGTGTATTACGAGAGTAAAATGAAATACGAGTATCAATAATTTTAAAAATGTTAATCTTCCATTCCTTCAAAGCATCAGGTTCAACATTTTCCCGTTTGCACCATCGATTACTGAAGTCATTTAAAGAAGCAGCGATCTCTCTACGACATTAAGAGAAATCAATATTAGAGGGAAATCTATATTTAGGACCTTAAGAAATGATATTACGAACTCTAGCGTCAGGAATGACATTTAGATTACCTGTAATAACATGCCCTGCAGAGGGATATAAATAATTTGAATTTTTACAATCGCAGGAGGCAGGAGTATTGGAATCTATATCTAAATCATTTACAATTATATTAAAGTTAAATATCGTAGACCTTATTGGTTTGTTATATTTATAACAAATGATAGGAGTTTCAGAATTATTAAAGTAATTTGGAATAGATGAAATCACTGAATTATCCTTGAAGATACTATGTAAATCAATAAACTCAATACCTTTGTTAATGAATGAAATTTTGATAAAATGTCGTTTATGGTTGACCTCAGAATCGATATAAGGACCAGCCTGCGCCTACTCACAGTCTGATCAGGGCCGTTGTTATTCGCTTACATGTGTTAGAAAGTATCATATCTGGACTTGAATGAGTTGACTTTATCATCACAAACTTAAGTTTAGTTTTAACTGTACAACCAAATCTGATTACGTTACTGCATCGTATAAATTTAGGTCACTGAAACATTAATTTTCTTAAGTAGAAGAAATTTAAGCCATCGAACGAAATCATGGTACAAACAGACGAACGTAAAATAAGCGAATGGACTGTATTGCAGACCTGCCACACAATATGAGAGTGCTTTCTCGATGACCTAAGAGGTCCATGACACAAATTTGATACTTCTCGCTTTTCTTGATTTAAAGAAGTAGGAAATCTTTCACTAATAACATTTTGTCACATGAAACAATTGATCCCTATCTCAAAAAGTGCATATTTTCAGCTCGATAAATTCATTTTAATTGGACATTACCATGTTTACTTTCACATGAACACTCTTTAACATACAACCAAAACGATCGTTTTGCCTTCTTTTTGATACATAAATTAAAGCTGCTATCCGCGTGTTGCGTTTTTAAAGTCTGTCAGTATATATGATTGCAAAACTAGAACAAACAGTGTTGCGTAATAAAACACGACACACACACACACACATAACCGCCACAATGGGAACACATTCAGGAAAGCCCGTCATAATCATGGCTCAGGTGCATGTAAGGAGCATCACGCACAGTACTATGTACCAAAAAGCTCCATTTTGTTCGCCGGAACTGGCGCACTGTAGCATTTGGGTTCGGCTCTATCAAAATCGATTATTCTGATTATCCGAAAAGTTTAATCAGCAGAAGTAATGCAGTTTATATTTTTTTCGATAAAATATCGCTATAGAAAAAAAAACCATAAACTTAATTTAAGCCGTTTGTTTTGCTGCAATCACACTTGTTATTGTGTAAACATGGTTTCTGTGACGTCAGCGTCACGTTATCACCCGCGTTATCAAAGTAGATCCTAAATGTACATCCGTGGTCTGATTCCACGGAATCCTGCGGAATTGGCCGAGGCAGTGCCGATTGAAAGAGATCAGTACTAAACAATGAATCGACAACATCAGAACCACCGACTTAGAACGGACAGCAGCCTAAGCCACTGTGAGGGGGTGCTTAAATGAGCCATGACATGTGCTTTCCAACAATATGGCATTTGGCATGTGTAAACTCGGACAAGCCAGTGCAGCCTCCTTTTGAGCTTAGGAGCTCCAAAAGCTCCAAATTATGTTAAGTCAGTAGCTTAACAGCCATAGAATATTCAAGCGTCTGGCAACGGCTCTGATCAGACTGCACGTATGCGCAGGCTGCTCTGAGCCTATGCTGGTCGCAGATACCACATTGTTGGTAATCCCCTGTCGCGGCTCAAATGTCTTTTACTGATACCAAATCTTCATCCAAGAATCTGTTGTTGTTAAAACACAAATATTATTTAGATCGTATGGCGGCTTCCTAACTGATGCAGTTTTCCATCACAGAGAAACAAATGAGCAGAATAGGAAGTTTGCAAACTGATGTTGTCAATTTCTACCTTGTAGCTCATGTGGATGCATTGGGATGTTTTAACACGTATCTGAAAATAGGGCTTGAAATGTGAATGATTATTTATAGTATTTTTTATAGTTTCGTTATTTTATCGCATAAGTCTTAAGAAGAAATACAATGTAAAGTAAAATGTATTTAAGCCCCAACAGTAGATGTGTTGCTATCCTTTCTAAGGCGGTGCTTCTGTTATTGCTTTTATTATGTGTGGGGGTTTTGTGCTTTGTCCATGTTTGCGGTTTGGCTCTTCTCGTCCTTTCCAGTTTAGCATTCCGCTTGCAGAAGAAAAGCAAGCTGTTTATTTTACCTTTATTATTTTTGACTGTCTCTGTTATGGGCCTCTTCCTCGTGGTGCCATGGGTGGGTCTGCGGTATGTTACTATGACATTTCCCGGCCATACTCACCTACATTTTAAGATACATTTGTTAAGTATTCGGAGAAGGAGGACAATCTTAAAGTTTCATGCGCGGACACAGATGGTGAGACTGGGTGTCCAGACCGCCCCCGGAAAATCACAAACCTATTTATTTACTTGTTTATACATGTACCCCCTGGAAAATCACAAGTGTGTGCTATCATTGGCTCGCCAATGAAACACTAATTTAAAAAAAGATAGCGTTTCGCTGGTAAGCGATGATAACCCGCCTTTAGTTGTTTACTACGGTTTCTTGGGAATCCTGGTACAGACTCCTCTCACCTCATTAACTAAAAAAAGCTTTTAAGAGATGGACCCCCGTGACTTGTCGTTCTGTATCCGCAAATGATTTATGTTACTTATCTTGGTTTATCCAACATATGGACTAGACAGAAACGAATATTCTTTCACCATAGCTAATGAGGAAAAACAACTATTCTTTTATTTCTGTTTATTACATACACGCACCCTTTAATGGAAAATATGAAAAAATACAAGCGTCTCATAATGCAATAATTCTGAGAAACTTAAAGTAACCAATTTAAAAATAACTTGATTTTTACAACTTTGCTCTTGTTAATTGTTTTGTGACTCCCACTTTGTGTGTGGGTTTGTATTCTGGGTCGTTGTTTTGTGGTGTACTTCTAATGTCATTTCGAGTTTTGCAGTCATATTGTTGATGATGTTGATGCTTTGATTTAATTGTGATGAGTGACTGTCAGTGATTTGTGTGTCTTCCTCATGGTGTCGTGACTTATCCTGTGGTATGTGATTGTGGCATTACCGGGTCATAATAACTTAAGTTTTGACATTTGAGCTGCGACATGTGATTTCAAACAATGTGGTATTTTGAAATGTGTAGACTCATACGAGCCTGTTTAGCCTACTTTTAAGCAAGCGACCAATAAAAGCTGTTTGCTCAGTAACTTAACAGTCATAGATTATTCCAGAGATTAGCAAAGGCTCTGATCAGACTGCATGTGCAGGATGATTTAAGGCTTTGCGCGTCGCACATACCACATTGTTTGAAATCTCATGTCACGGCTTCACTTTTCAACGACAAAGTAAAGAGGAACGCAAAGATCAGGAATCGAAACAATCAAGTACCACATCTGACCCAGTACACCATATGTGAAAGTGACAAAAACACATTGTCATGAAAACGCAAAACACAAAATAGCCAAGTGGTCAGCCCATTTCCACCAGGTGATCACAAAACACATTGTCTAGAAAACACAACGCACAAAAGAGCCAAGAGGTCAGCCTATTTACAGCAGGTGATCACGACACACATTGTCAAGAAAACGCAACACACAAAAGAGCCAAGAGGTCAGCCCATTTACAGCAGGTGATCACAACACACATTGTCAAGAAAACGCAACACACAAAAGGGCCAAGAGGTCAGCCCATTTACAGCAGATGATCACAACACACATTGTCAAAAAAACGCAACACACAAAAGGGCCAAGAGGTCAGCCTATTTCAAGCAGGTGATCACAAAACACATTGTCAAGAAAACGCAACACACAAAAGAGCCAAGAGGTCAGCCCATTTCCAGTAGGTGATCACAAAACACATTGTCAAGAAAACGCAACACACAAGAGAGCCAAGTGGTCAGTCTATTTCCAGCAGGTGATCACAAGGCTGCAAGGAACAGACATATCAGCATAACAAAGATAAACATTATAATCAATAACAATAAGTGTCCGCTAAAGGAGCACCGCTTTGGAATGATCAGCAAAAAATACTGAATGGCTTACGTAACCATGCTTAACGGCACCAGCGTCACCCTTAGTAATAATGTGGATCAAGACACATAGATGCTTGGTTCACACAAAAAATCCTTAACTCATAGATGTAATATGACCCATATTTCTTGAGATTTATTGCTATGACAAATTGGCTGCAATATGTGATTTCTAACAATGTGGTATGTGCGACCAGCAAGGCTCAGTATTGCCCACGCATTCGCACAGTCTGATCAGAGCATTTGCTAAACGCTTGAATATATACTGAGAGACTTTAAAACGCACCATTTTACATTCTCTGTTTCTTCCACATGATTGATTTGAGGATATCTTTTTATCATTTTTTAACCTCTTGCAAAATGGACCATGATTTGCCATGATTTCGATTTGCTCATGTTGTTTATTCTGACGTAATATCGACGTAAGCGTTTTTTTAACAATTGTCGTCTGATAAATGTGAATTTGGTTCAATTTGAAAACAAAAAGTTTGAGGCGTTAGCCATATGTCTTAACAAATGGAAAAACACAAATGTTTTCAGAAATAATCGTTTTATTACACTCCCACTCGCAGCGTTTCTTTGCTAACGTCAGTCATAAATTGTCAATCATCAATAACAGACGGATGACGTCCGCGCATGTCGCGATACCTTTGTCTTTTATGCAACTGATTGAGGAGTATATGTCGGCAATATTTTTTTTTATTATTCCTGATCTTTAGGATAAACGGCCAATTACGTCAAAATCAATGACGTCATGTAGACGCAATGCACGTTGTCAGAGGCCTAAAATGTCTTGATTTGATTCTGTCTTTCCTTTTGCTTTTAAGAACAAACATCGGTTCGAAAACTTTTTTTCGTTCATTATGGAAGGTATGGGTACTCTGTGACTTTTTGAATTTGAGTTGTCTCAGAATTTTTGCGACGTCACGGCAATCATAAGCCAAAGCGTTTCGATTTTCTTATTGAATGCAAGCTTAATGACGGAATTTGTCAATTTTATTTTTCGCATAATGAAAATATCCAATTTTCGACACAAATTAGCATTTAAGCAGGTGGTGCTTTTTTTAAAAGTCCTTCAGTATATTATGACTGCCTACTGACTGAACCGCATTTGGTGTTTCTAAGCTTAAAAGGAGGCTGCATAGGTTCGTCTGAGTGTACAATATTGTTGAAAATCAAATACGTTACGGCTTAAATGCACCAACTTTTCATTAGCCCATTTAAGCCGAATGGAATGTCCCATTCTTATCAATTGAACCAGTACAATTCCCTTTTAAGGGGTGTTGGGCTGTATTGCGACTTGATTTTAATCTTTATAGAATACCCTGTAAATAAACAGTGGATAATCTGATCAGACGCCACATTCTGTGGCGTCTGGTCTGGTTATGTACTGTTTGCTGATGTCCCATAAAAAGGGCGACATGCTTGAATAGGTTAATAAAGAATTCATTGCTAGCAAGAAAATAAATACAGGACATTGTTTCATGTACATTTCATTTTAATTTCAGCAACTCCAACATTTTCAACAATTCCAAGAATCAGACATAATCAGTTATGCTAGATAAAACATTTATTATAATACATTAGATAGAGAAAATAGCAATTGTTTTAAGTGAATGGTTTAGTCCAGAGCCTTTGCTGTATTTTCAGCGAAAAATGAGCCACGTCGCGACTGTCTTTGTTGGGTTGCGACAAAGCCAGACTCAAACCAGTCTCCTTAACTACAGCGAAGAGCTTGACAATTTAGACTCGACCTGTAGCAAGTCTAGATATAATTATTTCTAAGCAAACAAATAACAAAGGCGCTGATCAGATTGCGCGAATGCGCAGGCTGGTCTGCGCGTGTTTTTCGCACACCCCGAAAACAGGGTTTTTCGCGTCGAGGCCCAAATAATATTGTGTCATGTTGTTTTATTCGGAGTGGTATTTTATGTTTTAATCTTATTTCATAGATTTCAGATGAAACGATTCTCCATGTATATTGAGAAAAATGTCTAAATAAAGGAAGAAGGCAAATATCAGGAATCGATACAATCAAGTATCACACACGACCCAGGGCACCATATGAGGAAGTGTTAAAACACAACAAAACGTCACTTAAAGGAGAGCCAAGAGGTTAGCCTTTTCCCAGCAGGTGACCACAAAGTCGCAAGACACAGACAAGATAGTATTGCAAAGACATATACAAATGAGAAAATAAAGAAAGAAGAAAATAATAGAAGTAACGCATTGGAGGCTGGTACCGAGAAACAAGTTTAAGCTCTCCACTATTTTTTATATTAGGGAGCGCAGTGGCTTAGTGGTAGTGTGCTTGACTCGGGATCGATGAGCCGCGGGTTCGAGCCTCAGGGCGTAAATGGGACGTAAAGAATCAAATCAAACAAACAAAAACGGTTATATGACTTAATGTTCCAGAACGGTGCATCCTTTGGTGATCTTTATTGTGTGTGTCTATACCTTCTGTGGTGTATGTTTATTGTAGCCCTGTGCTGATCTGTTGAGAAAGGCCTGGCATCTTGGCTCTCTTGTGTATGAGTTTGTCTTGTCTTTTTGTCACTTTTCAATATGGTGTACTTGGTCAGGTGTGGTACTTTATTGTATCGATTCCTGATCTTTGCCTCCTCACTTATTTTAAAAGCTCAATGGAATGCTACTTTCTACTGAATCATTGGATCAGACACTAATAAGTTGCTATGTTGTGTGGCACCAAATGAAACTTTATATAAATCCTAAATTGTCGCCAGCTACGATCGTTAGTAACACGTGGAACTACATTTGAATACTTAAGGACTTTGAAAACGCATTACCCAGATTAAATCCTAAAGTATCTCACAAACTCTTAGAATGTCAGCGAAATCATTGCTATTGCATATCATAGTCTGACCAGCTTGTAGTGTGTAATAAATAAATCATGGTTGTATATTTACTTTAAGGTACTGAAAAAGTATCCGTTTTAAGACAGAGGTGGTCGATTTTGAAGGGCACAAATTCAGCTGCAAGTTTTGATTCCTGACTCAACTGATTCCCGTCAATTGCTTCTTTCACGATTGCACATTCATCGTTGAACGATTCAAAACGAATTGACAGTTCGGTATGCTCAAAATTACATCCCTTTAAAGATACCAACATACCCCACCCACCCTGATTACTATAGTCTGGTAATAAAATTCAACGTCTTGGGCCTTTCAAAGTGTATATTGTATTACGTCAGGTTTTGTTAGAAGAGGCTATGGGCATACACAAATGGCAGATTATGCATCAATTACGCTTGTATCACGTGTCTTTTGTATTGTGCAAGTGACGTTAACGTATTTTTTTAAGACGTTCTCGCTCACATGACAGCAGATCTGCTGCCATGCTTTTCATCAAAATGTCTTTCCCACATGACTGTCAGTGTATGTAGTCAATATCAGTAGTGAAAGCATGCATAAAGGTAACTTATGGACATGTTTCTAAAAAAAGCTAAAGATTGATGCTCAAATTTGACATTTATTTTCGAAATATTGAAGTTATCAATTACTTTTAATTAGAAAAAGTCTATAAACTGTTTTGCTGTTATGGTATTATACACGCCACAGTTTAAACATAAAAATAATAAAAAAAAGCTTCATTTAACTGAGTGTGTAATTATGGGTTGCACATTAAAACCTGCGTGTAACTTTTCAATTCGCATATACGGTTTCCAAAAAAGTGCAAAAATATGGTGATGCGTTTTCAAATTCCTCTAGTATAATATTTTTACGATACAATGTAAAAGAAATGAAAACAATAATGGTTGGACTGTCCAGTATATTTCTTAAGGAGCCACAGGTCGGTATTAACCAATAATAATACGTTTACCATAACAAACAGTGTAGATCCTGATGAAATATCCCATTATGCGACATTTCATCTGGGTCTTCACTGTTTGTCAAGGTATCCGTTAAGAGGTTTCTACCAAACAAACGTTTAGCTAAACTATTACAAACCTTTTGAAACCAGATCAGGTTCGTCCAAGGATCGGTCAAACCTGGTCTGGATCCATTTAATTTTTAACATTCTGATGGCAATCCTGAATACAATATATCATAATGATGTTTCGGCTGGGAGTGGTAATGCTAAGCAATACAATCGATAACCCACCAGTGGTTTACGGATTTTCTGGAAGCGTTATGACGGTCATACATGTTCCAACGTTTCGTACATAATGACAAAGTTATAACTTTTTACGCCAGAAGTGAGATTTCAGTGCTCTTATGTAATATGATAAAAATAATCTAACTTTCGTAATCAGGTATTTTTGAGTTATTCAACTCGTTGCAAAAAAGATATAAAATGCTTGGCAAGCCTCGCATTTTATCTCTTTTCCCCAATTCGTTCAATAAATTCAATAAAACACAAACCCTCATATAAGATCCTCAATATAATGACGAAAGTATGCGTTTTTCATGCATCAGCACTTGTCCTGACCCAATGGAGCTATTTGAGCACGAGGTGGAGTGAAGGAATTTGAAAGAAAAGTTAATGCAAAACACAGCTTCAGTGACGTCATTACTAGTCAATGTATTGGCATGAACTATTTATATAAATGACACCTTATAACTGTTGTCTGGTGTTGTTTTTCTTTTGACATCTCATGTATCATCTTAGGTCATGTTATCATGTTGGTCAGTTTAACTAGTCATAATTATCTGACAGCTCATGTATCATCCTAGGTCATGTTATCATGTTGGTCAGTGTACCTAGTCACACTTATCTGACATCCCATGTATCATCCTATGTCATGTTATCATGTTGGTCAGTGTACTAGTCACATTTATCTGACATCTCAGGTATCATCCTATGTCGCGTTATCAAGTTGGTCAGTTTACCTTGTCATTATTATCTGACATCTCAAGCATCATCCTAAGTCGCGTTATCATGTTGGTCAGTGTACCTAGTCACACTTATCTGACATCTCATGTATCATCGTAGGTCATGTTATCATGTTGGTCAGTGTATCTAGTCACACTTATCTGAAACATATAGGTCCTAACCAAGAAAGCTACCCGACTTGCATTGGCCGCAAAGAGATGAAAACATACGGTAATGTAGAGAGGGAAAGACGTATCCATATTAACATTAGCACAATTTAAGGTTCGCGTATTCGAAGCAGCTTCTGATTAAAATGACATGTTGACGCTTGTCGTAGAGCTTGAGATCATAATGTTGGTCCTAGTCTTAAATAAACGTTCATAGTTTGCCCATGAGAGCAACAAATGTTCCTACGAGTATTAAGCACTTATAACGTAGGCGGGCAACAAATGTTCCTATGAGTGTTAAGCACTTATCACGCATGCGAGTAGCAAATTTCTCTACGAGTGTTTAGAACTGTATCACATAGGCGAGCAGCAAATGTTCCTACGTACGAGTGTTAAGCACTTATCACCTAGGCGGGCAACAAATGTTCCTACGAGTGTTTAGAACTGTATTACGTAGGCGAGCAACAAATGTTCCTACGAGTGTTTAGCACTTATCACGTAGGCGGGCAACAAATGTTCCTACGAGTATTTAGCACTTATCACGTAGGCGGGCAACAAATGTTCCTATGAGTGTTTAGAACTTATCACGTAGACCAGCAACAAAAGTTCCTACGAGTGTGTAGAACTGTATCACGTAGGCGAGCAGCAAATGTTCCTACGAGTGGTTAGAACTTATTACGCATGCGAGCAACAAATGTTCCTACGAGTGTTTAGCACTTATCACGCATGCGAGTAGCAAATTTTCCTACGTACGAGTGTTTAGAACTTATCACGTAGGCGGGCAACAAATGTTCCTATGAGTGTTTAGAACTTATCACGTAGGCGGGAAACAAATGTTCCTACGAGTGTTTAGAACGTATCACGTAGGCGTTCCTACGAGTGTTTAGAACGTATCACGTAGGCGAGCAACAAAACCGAAGGGCCGCAGGTTCGAGCCTCACAGGCGTCACTACGTTGTGGTCCTTGAGCAAGACACATTTATCCTAGCTTAGTACAGGTACTGGTTCAATCCAGGAAAACCCGTCCCCGTTTAACTGAAAGTTTTTTTAATGGGACGTTAAAAATCAAATCAAACAAACAAACAATCAAACAAATGTTCCTACGAGTGTTTAGAACTTATCACGTAGGCGAGCAACAAATGTTCCTACGAATGTTTAGATCGTATCACGTAGGCGGGCAACAAATGTTCCTACTAGTGTTTAGAGCTTATCACGTGGGCGAGCAACACATGTTCCTATTTGTGTTTAGAACTTATCACGTAGGCGAGCATTACATGTTCCTACGAGTGTTTAGAACTTATCACGTTGGCGAAAAACAAAGGTTCCTATGAGTGTTTAGAACTTATCACGTAGGCGAGCAACACACGTTCCTACGAGTGTTTAGAACTTATCACTTAGGCAAAAAACAAAGGTTCCTACGAGTGTTTAGAACTTAAACGTATGCGGGCAAACGTTCCTATGAGTGTTTAGAACTTATCACGTAGGCTCGCAGCGAAGATTAATACTGTAAATCCGGAAGTTTTCGCACCTGCGAAGTTTCATGAAAATAAAACCATCTTGTAATGCTGAAATCATTCTTTCGTTTACTGATATAAGTAATGCATGCCCTAGTCGAGAATTTTTAACATAGCAACTATGTCTTTTAAAAACATGGAAGCAGGAAAAATCTTACTAAACGGTATATTTCAAGTACCTATAGGTACGTCAAGAGGGGCGTTTCAAACATACTTTTAGTATAATTTTGGAAAAAAAATGAAAACTGATCTAATGCTGTTGCATGGCTTTTTTCTTTGACGATTTCAAGGCCAAACACAAACGCCATTCGTTTCATTAACCTCGATTGTAGTCTTACCGACAAGGTCACGTGCGTGCGTGCGTGTGTGTGTGTGTTAAAACACTAGTGTAAGACTATATCATAGACTATTTTGCCCATGTAAGAATCGTTCATGAGTGTGAGGGTATGATAGAAAAATACTTCCCTAGGATCATCGTTTGACATCACGAGGCTTGTCGAGTGATGACAATCGGTGATCACGTGAGGGGAATTTTCTATCTAATCCTCACGAGAATATTAGACTCTTTTTCTTTCTCACTATTAAAACCACATTTTATGTTTAAAAACAGCTCCCAGATGTTACTGAATACGCCAATATACGTGATGTTAACATAACAAGGACATCACTTGACGACTCACTGTTAAATACCACATTTTATGTTTAAAACAGCCCCCAGATGTTCCTGAATACGCCAACATACGAGATGTGAACATAACAATGACATCACTTGACGACTCACTGTTAAATACCACATTTTATGTTTAAAACAGCCCCAAGATGTTCCTGAATACGCCAACATACGAGATGTGAACATAACAATGACATCACTTGACGACTCACTGTTAAATACCACATTTTATGTTTAAAACAGCCCCAAGATGTTCCTGAATACGCCAACATACGAGATGTGAACATAACAATGACATCACTTGACGACTCACTATTAAATATCACATTTTATGTTTAAAACAGCCCCAAGATGTTCCTGAATACGCCAACATACGAGATGTGAACATAACAATGACATCACTGGACGACTCACTGTTAAATACCACATTTTATGTTTAAAACAGCCCCAAGATGTTCCTGAATACGCCAATATACGAGATGTGAACATAACAATGACATCACTTGACAACTATATACAACCAATGTGCAACCTTTGCGTGACAACCTAGGTAAGATAAGTTTTTCTATCCCAGGGTAAATTCTCAGGTTTCACTATCTGGTGTGCAAGAACAATCTCTCTATGCGAATTTCTTGCTGAGATCTCTACAATTAGCGTTTGTGCATTGTTTCACAGATAAGAAAGCACAAGTGCCAGAAAGCTGCGTTACAGAGGGGGTTAGTCTGAAGAGACTTTCCAAAGCATTGTACAGCACGGTTTATCTCCCCTCTATCTCTGTGGACATAACCAAGAAGATTCAAACACGTTTCTCTATGGCATACAGTCTTAGAATTCAACAGTCTGATCATCTTCTTGACATCTACAGTGGCTTGAGAGTTCTGTCCAAGAGCTCTGTGATTAAGATACAGAAGAAACAGCTGCAGGAAATGTCCATCAACAACACCCCATCTATACCACCAAGGATAGTTAAATTGTTCTTGTAAGACCTTGAAGGGCGTTACATAGGACCTTATCATCTCGTAATTTATAGCAACTGGAGTAATCTGTTGCTCATGTGCAAAGAAATGAACACAAGGCTGGACAAAATCTCGCAATAGTTCAATTGTTGTGATATCGTGTCTGTCTTGTGTTGCTTGTACCAGTATGCGTATGGCTGGAATATATAATATCTTAGGACAATAGCAGTCACACATGCATACTTTTTCTGTGATGGTAAATGATGATAAAACATCTAAAGACAACTGATGGTACCCCAGCATTGATAGTGCAGATGCCTTCTTTAGATTAGCAGATGAATAAATAGGATCAGCTAGGAACCAGGCGTTGTCCTCGCGAATATACTGTACAGCTTCTGTTGGTTTATCTATCCTTTGTACAATTTCACATGATAAGAGACTAAGATGAAGAAAGGGTAAGATCAATGATAAGGCTCTTCTTGTTTCTTCTTCAGTATGAATTGTTATTCTTCTGGTTCCAGCTAATTCTGAAATATTGTGTACGAGCGCTTCCTTCATGTGTTTGATTCTAGAATCTCTATCATAACGGAGACATTCACTATATTGTTGATAAACACATTTGAAAGTTATCACAAGGCGGATTCGCGATGTGTTTATTAGAGGAGATCTTAGAGATATCATTCTCACATATAGTCTTACCAGAGGATCTATTCGCCTTATTGGAAATCTCATTAAATAGTAACCTATATTGTCAGTTTGCAAATTACAAAGTGCATCGCGTATATCACAGTTCAAGGTCCAGTCTATTCTGGCAGCTAGTTTTCGCCTCAATTCTGGTGTAGTTATTCGGTCAAGCATATTTTCTCCAGGGATAAAATAATTCGGTATCTTCTCATCTCTGATCCATAAGTGAATCTGTCGTAAGCACATTATAAGACAGCCAACTAAGTTTTCAGGTACCCATAGTTCACTTGGTGTGTTTTCCAGAATATATAACATACATGTTTTGAGGTGATAAGATGTCAATGTGTCCTCTTTAATATATTGCTTTACGAGCTCTTTCTTAATGATCTTAAGAAGAATGTAACATTTAAGCTGTACTGAGTTAAACTGAGTGACAAGTAAACGCTCCTGATGTGAGAAAGATATTCTCCATTGGAATTGTTTTTCATCACTGGCTGGGTGACTGGCGGATACGACAATAAATCCCAGAGATTTACATTGTTTTATCAGTTCCTTGGAAGGCCAACCATAAATACGTCTCCTTGATAACCATTTGCGTGCACATTCTGGCCAATCTGAACACGATAAGGCATATACAAAATCTGATGATGCTATGCCTTTTTTAGCGTCTATGTGGATTGCTGGGCCTTCCTTTCGATGCAATTCTCTCAGCGTCAAACCTTCAGAGCCAGAGTTTTGGACCAAACACACCCTATTGTTTATGTCAACCGACAGATGATGATACTTATGTAACTTTAATTCAGGACACCTCTCCCATTGAACGTCTCCATTATGTACTAGTTGTAGTCTTACATAACCAGGTTGCTCAACTGGCACCAATAGGTAACTGTTATAACTTGGACAGTTAGCAATATCAGTGATCACTGGCATGTCAGGAAGTATTACAGCTACATCATTGTCTGGTAGCAAACCTTCTGTAGAGGTGCCTTCATAATGACTACCAAATCTATACGCTGAAATAGGCGCGCCTGCAATTGTACCTAAGATTTCACCTGAAATAGCTGCCTCCATCTTTATATTTCTAGTTTCAATTGTGGCACCAAGATCTTCCATCAAATCAAAAAGATCGAGAGATAATGATCTGTGATGTTTCAATTCGTCATTGCTTGGTACTATATTAGGATCTGAAATAAATTATATAAGATATTATGGGATTTATCACAAATATTTTAAACAACTTTTGTAAAAAGATATGAGCTACGGAATGAGATTTCCAACAATGTGGTATGTGCGACCAGCAAAGGCTCAGACCAGCCTGCGCATACGCGCAGACTGATCAGAGCCTTTGCCTGTCGCTTGGATATTCTATGACTGTTTAGCTACTGATTAAACATCATTTTGAGTTTCTAAGCTTAAAAAAGGCTTCACAGGCTCGTCTGAGTCTATTCATGTCAAAATGCCATATTGTTTGAAAACACGTGTTACGGACAATGATCGTGTCTTGGAAAAATATAACGCTATATATTAGTGTCAATGTAAAACACTAATGTGTTTCCCGGTTTTAAGTGACCCCCGTTTTTCTTTTTTTTTTTAAACAGCTTTAAGTTGAACTTAGACGAACGGCACTAAGTTTGTGGAATTAAATGTACACCGCATAACTAAAACTTATTTTCGGGTGACGCCCTTATTTGTAAATGAAGCCCATATCCCCTGTACAAAAGAATAACTTAGTTTTTTACCCTGTCAGTATACCCATGTGTACCAAAATACACAGACCCAAAATGAAAACTTTACATAGTATACAAAAGTATATATTTTGATGATAAATTAATTTTGGGGGTGGATTATTTCGGTCATCGAATCTTCCATACCTTATTGATGTCTCTGAAAAAATTACTGGATGAAAATCAGGAATTGCATAATTTTTATGAAAAATTTAGTTCAGAGGGGTTAAAATAAAAATTTCTAATATTAAAACCATCACACAGCATTTGGAAAAAAGAAATTACTGACTGCGTGCTTTAATTGATGTTAAAAAGATCATCAGTACAGTCAAAACTCTTTATAACGTCACTCGTTATAACAGAATATTCAATATCCGCCATAAAGTTGCTTGGAACGGATCTGTTTTCATTAAAATTCCCTCTTTATAACAGAATATTCACTTAGCGACACCGACAGTAAGTTCTGGGAACAGATATATAATTTCTATTGAAAATAAATTCATTATAACAGAATTGTTACAATGTGTTGGACAATTTTGTGATCAAAACAAGGTCTTTTGGCATGAATAGGTTTCTGTCTCACTTGATAAGTGGGAAGCTTTGTGCATTTTGATGCAATATGAAATTGAACTGATGTATACATTTGGAATAATAGCATTAAAATAATTCATTTGACTGTACAATATTTTCTTTTACCAAATGATTATTATGTTGAAATCTGGTAATGGTCAGAATTTCTTTATTTCAGCGAAGTAACTTTAACATCACAGATGGCTTGGAAGAAACAGTGTCGTTATAAAGAGGGTTGACTGTACATGTAACCAGTATGACGTCCATTTTTACGAATGCTTAGCAAAACACGTCGCCGCATTAAATTTACGTAACGTTGTATGAGCACGTTATGGATACGTATGCCATGCTAAGAGAGGTACATATCGGGGTCACTTATCGCATCCATTTGATGATTCGACCCAGTCCTCCGACCCAATTCATCCTATACGTGTTCTACGGGGTTCATGAGTGGGGATGAAGCAGGCCAATGCAAGACGTTGACGCTATTTGAGCATGGACTGTGTGGTTATTTAAGCTTTGTGTGGCATACTGGAAAATGCCAGGTCCGTTATTTTACATGAAATGATTAATTATCTCTTGTGCACAAACCCCCTAAACGTCGATCAATAATGGTTGCAGGTTAAAACGATTTCATGGGTGTGTTAACGTGTTAACGCGATAATGACGTAACATTGTCAAACGTGCGCGACCAGGTCTTGCACGAACTCTTAAAGACCCAGTACTGTTGTACCGGTTCATAAGATTATGAATAGTCCGTCTAGAGCAGCCAAAATGATGCGCGATATCAGTTACCGTAGACCCCGCATTGAGCATGTCAAATGGTTTCTTTATTCTTCTGAAAGACGTGTCGTCACTAAATGCAAGCGTTTTGTAACAATAAATTAACTTTTTATTATCAGTAATCAGCTGCAAATGTCTTCTTGTCGATTTGAATGTCGCACGTTGATGCATATGACCTGGCTTTGCACTGTTCAATCAGGTCGATCAAGAGGGGGTCGGGCGAAACTATTTAACATCATTCCCGTATTAGCCATTCCTTAATGTAGATACAAGGCTCACCTAGTTTCAAGCAGTTTAGATCCAGAGTCTGACATTTTACGACCTGATCTACATCCAAACTGCTTATAAATATTACCAGCAGCCATCGCTTGTGATCTTTACATATTTGTTAATACCAGGCCGTGTAGCGCAGTCGGTAGTCTAGCTCCAAGACCTTGATGTTTTTGTCAATTTTACTTAACTTTTCATTCAGTATATAGGTCACTGGTTGCAGTCAGGAAAAGCCAAATGTATATGCACGAAGTACATTGTACTTGTTGCCGCTTGTTCAAGCTTTGTTAGGTGAACTGACCGTCCCGATATGCTCGTAGCTGCTGACTGGGACGTTAAACAACAAATCATAAACTTCTTGTTAGGATACAACACGTCTCTTATCTCCCATTTATGCCTAATAAAATGTCCTGAATTGGACCAGTCCACATCCGCTGTTGGGCGGTATTTGTCCATGTCTATTTAAATTTTCAAAGAACATTATGTTTAGCAAACTGTGGCGATCCTGATCAGACGGTGTACCATGTTGCGTCTAATCTGGATGAGCACTGTTTGTCAATTTCCCCAAATAAGGGTGTGTTAACCCTACCTATCCAGGCCCTCTTACCTCTTGACTAGTAAATTTTGTTATCTTCCCCCTGGAGTCGTTATAAAAAGCATTTAAACACTTTCTTAACCGATGGAACCTTCCTTCTTCTTTGTAAGAGATTCAAAGTTTTCTGAATTACCGAGACCCCCCCCCCCCCCGCACTTACTCCTTCCCCAATATAAGTTGGGTGTTCAACATCATGCGCTGCGCGGATCCAGAGGGGGGACAGGGGGTCCGGACTCCCTGAAATTCTCAAAGCTAACGAGCTATTAAATGGCGTTTCGCTAGCCCGCTTTTAGTGGTATTTGGATCCTCTCTCCCCTAAAAAAATATATTGTCAGTGTTGCAGAGTTGGACCCCCTCTGACAAAACTTTCTGGATCCGCGCCTGAAAAGATTCAATATATCGATAATTCGATGCAAAACCGGCAGGCGCATTTCTCGAGCGTGTCCAAGTGTGTAGACCAGACGTGTAGAAAAATGTATATACTCATACGCACTAAATGTTATCTTAAAAGCTTTTTTGCATCAACGGCACCAAATTATGAGGGGTCGAATTTATGTACCGATTAAATGTCAAGCTTGCTTTGGACCAAAATGTCCCGGACTTGCTTACAAACCGTATTGTTGGTTTTATTTTAGGAGAAACCCACGCTCAGGGTCGTTCTACACACCTACGTCCCAGTCAGCAGCTACGAGCATATCGGGACGGTCAGTTCGCCTAACAAAGCTTGAACAAGCGGCAACAAGTACAATGTACTTCGTGCATATACATTTGGCTTTTCCTGACTGCAAGGTCTGGTCAATAAACAACGTTTCAGCTGCGTTTAGGCGGCAAGTAGTGAAAGTTTAGCGTAAGATAAGGACTCAACAGTAAATAAAACAATAAAACTGAATACCGGAGCAAAAGAAATCCAATAGGTAAACCCGGCGGGCCTGACAAACAGCCAAAGCATCAGGCCACTACCGTCTCATCAATTTGTAAGTATTTAACGTGAGATCAGATCAAAATTGAAAGCTAGAGATCAGAAGCCTATCAGCTAGTTTTCATTGAATAGTTCAATAAAAATAAACTAACCTGTAAAATTTCGACCATGTTGCTACATTTCGCGTGATTCCTTTTAATTTGATAGGCAACATGACCATGTTCTGAAAAAAGGTGACTTTGACCTATTGATATTTGAATATTTGATACAATGTCACTGTGTTCATGATTCCCTTTAAAAACGACGATGTGTTTTGACATATTGACCTCATTCCCAAGGGTCGTGGGTGGAGGGGGCTGGGCAAAATATTTGCTACCATGTTGCTGCATTCCTAATTCCATGATTTTCGGCCTTTGACCCCTAGGGTCAGGGGGGCTGCGGGCAAACCATTTGCTACCTTGTTTTGTGATTCCAATTAATTTGATATGCAACATGATCATGTTCTTAAAAAAAGTTGAATTTTTTACCATTTCACCCAAAGGTCAAGTGGGTGGGGTGGGGGATTTATGGCCAAAATTTACTACCATGTTGCTATATTTCGTGATTCTATTTAATTTGATATGCAACATGACCATGCCCTGAAAAGTTGAATTTTGACATATTGCCCTAGTCCCCAGGGTGGGGTTGGGGGGGAGGGTGGGTAGGGGAATCTGCGGGGAAATATTTGCTACCATGTCAGTGCATCCGTGATTCTCTTTAATTTGATATGCAACGTGACCATGTTCAGAAAAGATTGAATTTTGACCTTTGATCCCTAGGGTCAGGGTTGGAGGGGGGGTCTGAGAGCAAAATATTTGCTACCATGTTGCTACATTTCCTGATTCCATTTAATTTGATATGTGTCACGGGTTGTTTACTACTCTGCCAGGAACCATAGTGGGCCCGTACACCCGTTCCCAAGGGGGTTCAAGGGTCAATAATTACAATGACATGGATATCGGTTCACTCAACATTAATTTGACCTCTCGGCACACCTGAAGATATATATTATTGTATCCTAAATAATAGGAATATCCTTATATAAAACTCCTGAAATTGATATATCCCTTTGAGAGTTATCGATCTGAAACCAAAAGTGTGACGCCACGGACGACGACGACGACGCCACTGCCGCCGATGACGGCGCAGGAGTCATGATCCCGATGTGCCATCCTTGTTTCGCAGGCGACACAACACCAACTACAGGTAAGACAATTACGGAATGATGAATGTCACCCTCGAGGTGTTTATTTTGTCAATTGTTGTTTGTCAATGTTTCGGTTAATGTTTTGGTTTGACATCCACGACAACTGTTGTGTTCATATCGAGTAGCCTCAGTAGGTCACATTTTTCGCACGAAACTGGTCCTAAAAACGACACGTCCCCCACTTGCATTTGCAGTATATAGAACAAAAACACATAATAATGAAGAAACGTGCAGGACCTATTTATATATAAATCAGCACATGTCTATGAAACGTCCATACCGACGTATACAGTGAGATTTGAGCTTTTAAGTTAAACCAAGTCCATATCTTTGTTTATACTTTGTGCATCAAATGCTCTGATCATTATCTGCATTTGGACAAGATATACTGTATTCTCACTGATCGCACAATCGATAAGTATCTATTTCTCTTGCACTTGCTCTAAATATAGCATACATGTATCGACAAGACCAAATTGTATTTGATCATACTTTAAGACTTATTTGCTTAACATTTAGGATACTTTCAATACAATAGAGAAATAATAGAATGCAAGTGTTTCCTGGGAAGGTTGATTTGTTAGAGCGCCTTCCACTGGACATTCAACAATCTATTTTACGTAGCTAACCCCTGAAAAAAGTGAGAATGATCAGGAAATACCACAGTCACACACTACATACCTATACTAAAACCAAGTTCTAATCGGCCACCTTACATTTTACGCTAGTTCAAAAATTGAAACGAAGGGTATACAAAATTCATCTTTTTTAAGTGAAGCTATACTTTGCCGAGACTCTGCAAGTTATTTCATTTAGAAATGACGTATCCTTCTTGCACGGATGAAGTTAGAGAAAAGGTACCCTCATTTGAAAAAGGCACACGTTTTCTACGATATAAACCATAACACAGAACCCTTTTCAATTAACGTTTTGTTTGTTTGAAGATATTACTGGCTACCATGATATAAGAAGAATAAACCTCAAAAGGTTTGTCTCCATCGGACTCGTCGTTTTCGCTACTCAACAACATCAAGACAAACATTTTTAGCAGGTTAATCATTGCAATACAGCTTTAAGCTTGCAATTTACATAGATACTTTGCACTGCTCAGTATGCTTTATTATCAGCGACAAGGCATTGAAATCTTCAGCGATTATTCAATATCAACAGACGTCACCGTTCTTCTTTCAAAATTGAAAAACAAAAATATTATGCTACCAAATCGATTTTTTCAAATCTCACATTGAAACTGGAAGTGTACAATAGTTGTAAAACTTTAATCGCAAAAATGGACTAATCAAGTTCAACTGTGTTTCGCCTACAGTGTTCAAATAAAATTAAGCGTATTTAACAATTTTACCAGGAATTACTGTTGCAACATTTAAAAATGCGCAAAAATTCCACCATAAGCAAAATTTCAAATGTTTGGTGTTTTTTCAAGTCGGACAGACCAGTTTGTAACCACTTAAACGTCAATTTTATAAAAAAAAAACTTCTCTCAAAACTATTTATTCTTAAAAAAAGTATTTTTTTTTGCATATTAAACCAAAACAACTTTGAAGAAAAAGAAAACTGTTAAAACACTGCTAAACGTTTGCCCATTAAAATGCACATATATAGGCAAAAAATCATTTCAATTTTATAAGCGTTCGGGCAGAAATAATGTGTTTGAAAAATGATTGATTAGAATATGGTTTTAGTATACTTCCTATAAATTTAGCTTTAAAAAGAAGCATAACAAATGTTCACATTTACATAAAGCTTTACACGAAGATTTATGGTAGTGATTTCTTCATTCTAATTAACAAACATCATCATAGATGGATCACAAAACTATTTGTAAGACAAAATATGCTTATCTTTTATAACTATTTCCCTCGCAAATGATAGGGTATAAGTATATTTGAATGGTGATTAATG
This sequence comes from Loripinus fragilis, assembly GCA_964019695.1. Lineage (NCBI taxonomy): Eukaryota > Metazoa > Mollusca > Bivalvia > Lucinida > Lucinidae > Loripinus > Loripinus fragilis. The sequence continues at coordinate 60,359,555 of OZ026530.1, forward strand.
GCAAAAATAAAGCATTCCTTTAAATATAAAAGGGTGTTTGTTTTTATAATAAAGTGGTTCAAATTGGGTCACTGATTGACGTTGGAGCGTAGATTGGAACAAAGTTTGAAAAGTGAAATAGTTACGGAATAAGTAATTGTTTGTAAAAGTTGATATTTCCGATTGGCCTACCATTCTAGACAACATCTGTTTTACGAGGGGTGTATAAATATGAATGCATGTAGCTTCATATAACTTTCCGGATATAGCATGCGACAGTCTGCATACCTAGTTTTAAACCCAATCACGGTTTATAACAGCTATGGTTTCCTCTTTAATTACACGACGGTGGGTCAGGCCTCAGACTCTATGACGGCACTGACGTAAAGCTTTAATCGGTGGGTTGGTGCCTGATGCTTATCTGTAGCTGGGCCCACCGTGGCTCAACTTGAGGTTTTCATTTGATCTCACGATCTGTGAGTCATGAGTCCTTTTCTTTGTTTCATCATGGTGTTTTAATTTGATTAGAGTGTTTCTCCATGATGATACATTGCGTTAGTTAGATGGCCTCCATGCGAGCTGAACATTTCGTGTACTTCAACAACAGCAGAATCTAGGGCTAAGATTTGATACCAGTAAAATGCATGTAAGCTCCCCGGTCACTTAGGCTGCTGTCCGTTCTAAGGCGGTGGTTGTGTTGTTGTTGATTTTTCGTTTATTGTTACTCCCATTCTGGGAGTCTATAATTGTTTTATATTTTGTAGTACGTTACTTTATGTCCATTTTAGTATAGCAATCATCTTGGTGGGAGGAGAGAGCTGGTTGCTTTGCTTAATTTGTCTTCCTGGTGTCTTGTGAATGTTGAGTGGCTCTTCCTCGCGGTGCTATTGGGTAGTCTGCGGTTTGTGATTGTGGTATATCCTGATCATACTCACTTAATATGTTATATATACACGGAACAAAATTTCTAATTGGTCACTTTTTGAACTCATTGTTTCTGATCAAGCGCTTATTAGCACTTATTATTGAAATTATTTTTTGTCTATAAATGTGCAGTTTAATGGGCAAAAGCGGTCTTTCAGAAAAGTTGTCTTTCAATCCACGTATTTTTGGTTGAAAATGCAAAAATATGCTTATTTGAAGAAAAATGGTTTTGATTGTATCAAAGTTAAGTTCAATTGGTAATAGACTGGTCTAGTCGACTTCAAAAAACACCAAACACTTGAAACTTTGACTAAAGTGGAATTTTTACGATTATTTTTAAATATCACATTTTTCGAGATTTTTAAAATTCATTAATGTCTATTAGTAGCTTTTGCAAAAATTGTTGTATACATTTTATTTTATCTGGACAAGATAGCTTAAACAGAATAGAAATTGATTCGTCCAGTTTGCGTTGACAAACATTTAACTGTTGCTGCGCACTTCCAGGTTGAATGTAAAACTTAAAAAGTCAATTTGACGGTACTTTGCCTTATCTTTTTTTTAATTTCCAACTAGATTAGTGGCGTCAAGTAGTAATACATAATCGCTGAAAATTTCAATGCCGTATCACCGATAATAAGGCGTACAGAACAGTGAGAACTTCCTATGTAAACTGCATGCAAAAAGCTGCATTTCAATGGTTTAGCTGCTGGTAGTGTTTGCCATCATGTTGTTACGTAACAGAAAAGAGGAGTCTGTTTCAAACGAATCATTTGAAATGAGTTCGTCTTTAATCAAGGGAATCAGAAACATTTTCATGCATACAAAAATACAAATGGATGGCATTTCTGTGGAATAGTTCATATTGTAGGAAAAATGTGACTTTTTGCAATGAGGGTACCTTTACTCTGGCATCGGCTGTGGAAGACGTACCAGTCATTATTAAATGAAATGACACGCAGAGTTTCGGCAAGGTATTAGTTGATTTTTATAAGCATGAATTTTGTAAAAATGGTGACCAATTAGAAATTTTGCTCAGTGTATGCTACGTTTCTTGTAAGGACTATATGCGACCTTTAAACTGGCACTAGACCTAATGAGAAACACAGTATACATATCGAGTTATAGTCCTTTGAATAAGGGTCACTCTGGTTTACTAAAAACTCAATGCTTCGACCATATACCATTCATAAAGACGAGCGTATAATTCTTAAATAAACAGTTCAAATTTATTACATTATCAAGAAAGTAAGCCAATGTTCTTATATAATGAATCTGTGAAAGTTGCGAACATCCGACACGTTTTTGTTAAATTGCATCAAATCGTTTTAACTAAGTTTCTTCATGCTTTCAAATAAATGGTAAACAAAATGCCACCTTTCAGTTTTTAGTTAAACTTATCTCTAACAAAATGCACGAAGTAGCATTAAAACTAGAAATTATGTTTTTGAAACACTATGCCCCCAATCCTTTGCTTGTCAAGAAGGGTTGAAATCTTTTATAGCACAAGGGCCATCATCCTCTATCAGCTGACCTAATCTAAACTAAAAAATAATTTCACCCAGTAATAAGCTGACAAAGTTTGAAGCTATAAAATGCTTCAAGGTATCTTTATCTAAGTTTTCAATGCCCATTTTTTTACGAAAAGCATTAACTTAAATATATTTACTTACTTTTTTTAATTTTTCACCAGGTAATTTACTCATCATCTTCCACCAACTGACCATGTTTGTAGCTGCTAGCTATAATTATATTCTAGATATCTTGATTACAAGTTTTCATTGCCTAAACTTGCAAAAGGCAATAACTCGAAAAAATAAAAATAATAATAACTTTTTTGTAAATTTTCACCAAGTAATTTACTAATTATCTTCTCCCAACTGACCATGTTTAAAACTACTAGCTGTAATAGTTTTTTGAGATATCTTGATTACAAGTTTGCAATGCCAAAATTTGCAAAGTGCTATTACTCGAAAAAATAAATAGAGTATACTTACTGTTTTGAGGTGAATACCAAATATATTTCATCGAGTGTGCTGAAAACATCAGCAATTTCATAAGATGACACATATTTGGTATTTACTAAAAATAAGTAAATTTTCTTTTTATTTTATACTTTTTAGAAGATGTACAGTTAATAAATTAACGGTGCTTCAAGCCGAATCACAATAATGTAAAAGGAGACGAAGGATTATTTGTGACAGAATACCTGGATCAATCTATAGTCATCAGGACTTACAGATAAAATGAAATTTATTCAGCGTCAAAGTGCGAGACAAGTGAAGTCATAAGCGACGTCATAATTTGTTGATGACGTTACGTAGCATAGGTTACATGCATTGCCTCACTCACTGAAGCGGGAGGTGTTGAAAATGCAAAATCAAAACATTTAAGCATCTTTGGAATATCTTGGTACCAAAATGTTCGTCGTGTTCTAACTAAGAAAATGCGTAGCCACACTTGATGTATTTGTTCATAAGTAAAGAAAGTTATAGACGTTTGAACTTTCGAAGTCAGCTGCATTAAGTGAAAGGACAAGTCAGAGGTGATCCAAAAACGCTACAGAGAAAATATAGGCTGATATCAATCACTAGTGATTGATATCGTATTATTTCACTAGTGATTGATATCACTTTATTTGTTTTTGATTTGCATTGATTTCACTGCTAAGTATAAAATAAATAACATTTTTTTTATATATTTTCACCAGATTATTTGCTCATTATCTTATATCAGCTGACCAAGTTTGAAGCTCCTAGTTGAAATAGTTTTTAAGATATCTTGATTGCAAAATTTCACTATGACCCTTTAAAAGGGGCATGACTCCACAAGGGAGATATTCCAGACTTAAAGAAATACTGATCAGTTATTTTTTTGATGGGGAATCTATGAAATTTAAAAACCCTAGCTTAACTTTTGTTCGGACAGATGGATGGATGGACTGACGGATGGGCTAAACCCAAAGCAATATGCTCCTTCAACGGCATTACTAGTCTGAACTCAAAGATAATTCGTTGATCAAACAGATTGAACATACTGAATTAATGTAAAACCAACATCACAAGGCAGAAAAAGCTTAGATTTATACAAAAAGTGACAGCTCTGTAAATAGAGGTCAGCCAGTCCTATGATATATTTAGCCCAAAGAAAGAGGTACAGAGATGTCCATTATTACATCACCAGTAGATAACTCAAACTGACGTTCATTTATAAAATAGTTGACGTCACAAACGTGCCTATTTACTGAGATTGAAACAAATTCCTGCAAGCAACTTTGTGAATGTTATTTAAACTTGCAACTAAACCTATTTGCAATTTTGTCTCAAACTTACAAAGATATGGCACTTTATCCGCATATGTACATTTACATGTATTGCAGTTTGTTTAAGAAAAAAACCTCTAGTATATATAAGAGGCTCTTATATAAGCGCATGTTACTTGAGAAATATAGCAAGTTCTTATTTATTATAGGTGTCATTTGAAGGTGATAAACAGTTCTTTCCAGAAAGGTAAGACATTTTATCCTAGCATATATATGAAGAAAGTCATGAAGCTATTTGCATTCATATTTGACCAGGACTCGTACCATACTCTTTGCGCCTGAAACTTCAGTTTGGCGTCAATTATATAACCATAGAAAAGCGAAAATTTAGACCCATGGTTCTTGAGCGTCGGACAAGTTTGATTACTTTTTTTTCTAGCTAGTATGTATAGTCTTATTAATTGTTCATATAATTTGCTGGGCTATACTCGCCAAATTTATTAACTAGGGGCAAAATTAAGGAAGAAGGCAAATAAACTTAACTACTAAAGATACCTGACACATACTGTGTGTCAATATTTTGGTAGTAAATGAATATGGTACAAATTGTCGGTATTCCAATGGGTACTAATTGTGCTCCTCTTGTTGCAGATTTGTTTTTGTTTTGTTATGAGAGAGACTCTATGTTGTCTCTGTCAGACAATAATCAAGCTGATATTATTGAAGCTTTTAACTCTACCTCCAGATATTTAGATGACTTACTTAATATTGATAATCCTTATTTTGAACAAATGGTAGGTCACATATATCCCACTGAACTTCAGTTAAATAAGGCGAATTCTACTGATACTGAAGCTCCGTTTTTGGTCTTGAACTTGTCAATAGCAAATGGCATAGTTTCTTCTAAAATTTATGATAAACGGGATGATTTTAATTTTGAAATAGTAAATTTCCCATTTCTTGATGGAGATGTTCCTCGCTCTCCTTCCTATGGTGTATATATTTCTCAGCTTATTCGTTTTGCTAGAGAGTGCTCTAATGTTGATGACTTCAACAATAGAAACTTATTTTTAACTGCTAAATTATTAAAACAAGGTTATAGATATCATAAAATTTGAAAAGCATTTTCTAAATTCTACTACAGACACTCAGAGTTAATTGTTAAATACAACATTGGGTTAAAAACTCTTCTGCAACAAGGCATATCAGAACCTATATTTTATGGTGATTTAGTCTATAAATTCAAACGAATTGTTGGTAAACCTAATTTTAGTGACCAATTCAAAAAGATAGTAAAACGTTAAATAAGGGTTGGATATAATTTGGATATAATGCGACAGTCTGCATGCCTAGTTTTAAACCCAATTACGGTTTATAGCTATGGTTTCCTCTTTAATTGCACGACGGTGGGTCAGGCCTCAGACTCTATGACGGCTCTGACGTAAAGCTTTAATCGGTGGGTTGGTGCTTGATGCTTATCTGTAGCTGGACCCACCGTGGCTCAACTTGAGGTTTTCTTTAGCTCTGACTATCTGTGAGTCATGAGCCCTTTTCTTTGTTTCATCATGGAGTGTTAATTTGATTAGATTGTTTTCCATGATGATACATTGCATTAGTTAGATGGCCTCCATGCGAGCTGAACATTTCTTGTACTTCAACAACAGCAGAATCTAGGGCGAAGATTTGGTACCAGTAAAATGCATTTAAGCCCCCCGGTGGCTTAGGCTGCTGTCCGTTCTAAGGCGGTGGTTCTGTTGTCGTTGACTTTTTGTTTACTGTTACTCCCATTCTGGGAGTCTTTAATTGTTCTATGTTTTGTTGTACGTTACTTTATGTCCATTCTAGTATTGCAATCATCTTGATGGGGAAGAGAGAGCTGATTGCTTTGCTTAATTTGTCTTCCTGGTGTCTCGTGATGGTTGAGCGGCTCTTCCTCGTGGTGCCACGGGGTTGTCTGCAGTTTGTGATTGTGGTATTTCCTGATCATACTCACTTACTTTTTTTGTCTTTCCTTTGCGTAAAGAGGAACAAAGGTCGACTAAGATGCACTGAGATTATTTGAAAAGATGAACTAATTTCAGACGTCATCTATCAAAACGTCACGTAAACCCTTAAATCAATTTTCGCAAGAACAAAGAAATCTCGCAATGTTCACCAGACACCGCTTTAGTGTGATTGACATCTTCTTGGCATTCAAATAAAGCATACACGCATTGTTCAACCAAAAAGCCTATTTTCATTTTCTTAACGTCATATTTTTTCAGCGTTTTATGAGCTTTAAAAAGCACTGCTACTTTATCAACTTTTTCACTTTGTATGATATTTTGAATGCATTTTGACAATGATTCAGTCCTTTTGAACTCCGTAGCTGCCACCTACATCCATTTAGCGACGTCAAGCGTTAGAATGACATGCTGATATGCGTATACTGCAAAGCTTGAAATTCATACGCTATTAAAGGAAAGTGTAGCCAATTGGCACTATAACAAAGTAGACAGCACACACTAAACGGCGACATACGTTGACAAAGAAAAAAAAACGGCTATTATCCATAGTTTACGTTATTCCTTAATAGACTTTGAACTTGGTTTATTCCGCTTTAACCATTTAACGTAACGCAAAACATAAGTTCTGATTTTTGAAAATGCATTTTCTTACAACGACTGGTTGACTCCAAGTCATTTTAGTTTCTAGAAATTGCTTAAACAAAGGAAAAAGCACTGCAGTTTAGATAACGTCAAAAGCAAAACTTAAAAACCCCATACCATACGCCACAGCAAGAAATTGCAAATTTTTAAAATGCACTTTTGTCTGTACTGGAATCGGCATTGCATACATGAAAACAGTTTTTAAAAAAATATCTAGACATACATTTCCGAGGCAAAAGTGATAAAATCGGTGTGTTTGGTGTCGTGGCGTCATGTTCAATATTTGATAAATATATTTTTTCGAAGAATACTTTCTAATGTCTTGTTATTAAACTAAGCATATCGGCTTAGCTCTATAATATGTTATTTACGAATTTGAGGCAAGTAAAAAGTGTCAGGTTTCTTTAGTAGTTCAGTATATTTGTATTAGGAAACGATATACACCCAACAAAGACCACCATATAGGTAAGTGACTAAAAGAGAAGAAACCATCACATACAATAGAGCCGAGAAATTAGCCCTTTCCAAGCAGGTGACCACAAGGCTGCAAGAAACATACAAGATAGTATGACAAAGATAGGCATGATACACAGAAAACAACAATAAGATCCAGCAAAAGAAGCAACGCCTTGGAACGGTCAATAAGAACATTACTGGAGGGCTTTAATTTGTTTCAAGGTAACCAAGGGCTGTCAGGTAGACCTATCACAGACAGGTCGTATCCCCTCTCGTATAGCAGAGCTCCACTAGATGACACTACACACAAATATCAAGGCTCTAGGGCTTATGGTTGCAGAGAACAACTTTTTTTCGCATTTTCCCTATATAAGACTATGTAAACCATGTGAGCCCCAGTGCGGACCCATTTGTAGCCCCAGGTCATAATTTGAACAAACTTGGTAGAAGTTCACTAGGTGATGCTACATACTGGTCAAATATAAATGCTCTAGGCCTTGTGGTTGCAGAGAAGAAATGTTTTTTTGTGTTTCTCTATATAAGAATATTTAAAACATGTGACCCCAGGGCGGGTCCATTTTCAGCCCTAGAGCATAACTTAAACAAACTTGGTAGCGGTGCACTAGGTGATGATACATACCAAATATAAAGGCTCTAGGCCTTGTGATTTCAGAGAAAAAGATTATTTATGTTTTCCCTGTATAAGTCTATGTAAAACATGTGACCCCATGGTGGGATCATTGTTGGCCCCAGGGGTATTATTTAAACAAACTTGGTGAAGGTCTACTAGGTAATTCTAAATACCAATTATCAAGGCTCTATGCCTTTTGGTTTCAGAGAAGATTTTTTCATGTTTTCCCTATCTTAGCCTTTGTAAAACAAGTGACCATCGTGGTGGGCCTTGTGGTTGCAGAGAAGATTTTTCGTGTTTTCCCAATATAAGACTATGTACAACAAGGGACCCCCGGGACAGACCCGTTTTTGGCCCCAGAGTCATAATTCGAGCAATCTTGGTAAAGGTCCACTTGATGATGCTACATTCAGGACAAGAAGAATTTTGAAGATTTCATTTTGAAAATCTTTTTTAGCCTTTATGACCTAGATATGCACTGGACAAAAACCACATGAGCAATGATTAAAGAGCGCCATATAAGGATCATTCCTGCCAAGCTTGGTCAAAATCCAGCCAGTATTATAGGAGCAGATGTCCTTTAAGGCAAATGTTGACGACACACGACGCATGACTGAAGACGGTTATCCAACGATCACAATAGCTCACCATGAGTCTTAAGTAAGATTAAGGTGGGAAAGTCTTAGTGAGAGTAAGGTGGGACAGTCTTAGTGAGGGTGAGATGGGACTGTCTTAGTGAGAGTAAGGTGGGACTGTCTTAGTGAGAGTAAGGTGGGGCCACCTTAGTGAGAGAGAGGTGGGAAAGTCTTAGTTAGAGTAATGTGGGACTGTTTTAGTGGGAGTACGGTGGGACAGTCTTAGTGAGAGTGAGGTTGGCCTGTCTAAGAGAGAATAAGGTGGGACATTCTTAGTGGGAGTGAGGTGGGGCCACCTTAGTGAGCGAAAGGTGGGAATGTCTTAGTGAGAGTAAGGTGGGACTTTTCTAGTGGGAGTAAGGTGTAACCATATAAGTGGGAGAAAGGTGGGAATATCTTAGTAAAATTAAGGTGGGACTTTCTTAGTGGGAGTAAGGTGTGACCAAATAAGTGTGTGAAAGGTGGGAAAGTCTTAGTAAGAGTAAGGGTGGGACAGTCTTAGTGAGAGTAAGCTGGGACCAAACAAGTGGGAGAAAGGTGGGACTGTCTTAGTGAGAGTGAGGTGGGACTGTCTTAGTGAGAGTAAGGTGGGACTGTCTTAGTGAGAGCAAGATGGGACCACCTTAAGGTGGGACAGTCTTGAGTTAAAAGCTTCAATTATATCAGTTGGATTATTGTCAGACAGAGACAATAACAAAACAAAAACAATTAGTACCCATTGGAATACCTAAAGTTTGTCTATATAATTTCGAGCCAAATCTTATAAATATATAGCCCAAAAGATAATGAAGCGCATCACACATTTTCTGGCATGACCACAATTTATATCTTTTAGGTTGTTCAGAAGTAAAAAAGGCATTTTTATCATTACAAGCCAAATAAAGTGAGCCCTCTCTGTTAAATGTTTGTTCAATTAATTCAGTTAATTTTTCTTTGATTAGATTATGAGGCAATGTAGTATAGAGAGTAGAGAAACCATATGTAGACAAACCAGATGCTAGAAAACCTCTAGACTTCAATTTATTAAGAATTTCACCTGAACTTTTAATAGACCAAAATAAATTTTTACCATTTCTTTCATAAACAGTTGTGCAATATTTAATGACGTGGTTTTTAATCGCAGTGAAGCAAGAAGTCAAAAGAATAGACAACTCAGTAGTTGTACATGCACTAGAATTAGCAATAAAACGCGATGCATAGGGCCTTTATGAAGTTTAGGTAACCAGTATAACGTAGGAAGCTTGCTATGGTCCTCATCAACAAACAACCCAAACTTATCTGCCATATGGCATAGATGCCTATCGACGATAGACGTCTCATCAAGCCTGTCATGCTCATATGTTTTTGCAGTGCTAAGTTCTTGCTTTTAGTCGGGGAACCAAAGTCGCCTATCGTGCAAAAACACACATTTTTTGCACCCGAAAGGTATACGGTTGGAATTTTGTATACTGATAGTCTAAATAGTGCTTGATATGAAACCACTGTATAGCACTGCGACCAGAATTGCATTTCGTGGAAAAAAAAACATTTTTGTATGCCACATAGGTCATGTTAAGCAATCTTTCATAGCATAGAAAATGTGATGTTTCACATATGAATAAGTTAAATAGTGTGTTTTAGTCTTCAAAAGTACCGACTCATTTAATAGATCCATTTAAGTACCCACAACATATGTTTTGGTTGAGAAATAACAAAAATAATATTCCATTACGCACTCTTATCTGGAGGATGGGTATGAGAAGCCGTTTGACTGTTCGATAATACAATAATACACTATCAAATGCATTTAAAAGTATGGGCAGTCATTTGTGCACCAAAATAGTCTTCTAAGGGGCATTCTTGTCTTAACAAATACTATGCGGTTACATTTCTGCATCTCAGACGGGGACGGCCAGTTTTGTTATGGTGATATAATAATAGTTATACGAGGTTTTTTTTCATATTTATTTTACCACTGTTAAATGAAACTATTGTTTTCAGTAGATAAAAATCCACTTGATCCCTACAATGACCCTCTGTTTCAAAGCTGCTGTAAATATGGAAGATAAACATCCTTTAAACCATGATAAATGTCATTTGTGTGTTAAACTGCTCTTAAGTTGCCCTGGTATTTAACTACGCAAGAGCTGGTAGGGGATAAATTACTAAGTATCAAATTATCGTGGTTTCATATTTTTACTTTTCAGCTACCTTTTCTAGTTTGCCATAGAAATTAAAATAAATTGTCTTAAATTATGTCCCAAACGTCTGTCTAACTGTATGCAGTTTTTAAACACATTCAATGTAAAATTTATTTATCTATGTAAAAAAATATGCATTTCAAACCACTTCAGCGAGAGGATAAAAGTAAATAAGTAAGCACATAATTTTTTATGAGATATGCTCCCAAGCGATATATAAATAATTATCAAATACATTTTTGGGCAATAAATGTAGTTTTAATTAGATTTGAAGAAAAGAATTCTATAAATTTAATTTCAAAATGGGAGTGCCGTGATCTACATGCTTTAAAAATCAATAAGCAGTTTTCTTAGATGACCACCACTGCTTCTGAGGTCTACGCCGATGTTGTATTTTTATATAAACTCAATATTTTTCAATCCTGATCTTTTTTGATAAAAATATATAACATTTTGAAAAATCATATTTTGATATGTTCTTGCTGGGCTTCCGTAGAAAGTTGACTGCTCTGACGTAATGCAAGTCGATCGAGTCTGCTATACAGTGGTTTTAGATACACCATAAAATTACCTTTGCAACCATACAAAATCCAGCTGTATACCTTTCGGGTGCAAGGGTTAGTATTTTTTCTACCTTGGTTCCCCGACTATTTAGGGTGTTAATAAAGTATCTTTTTCAAACGACCACAACATTGTTAGCAGCCTTATCTGCGGGGGCCAAAACAAACCTCCTACCAAATTCTTGTATCCCTTTCTTCAAGTGTCTAAAAGTGAATTTAGGTTTAGGTGGTAGAAGATCTAAATTATTGTAATAAAATGAAATTCTACCATCAATAATTTTAAAAATATTTAGTTTCTAACTATTTAAGGCATTAGACTCAACATGCTCTCGTTTACACCAGCGATTATAAATTTTCTTGTAAGGCACCTGCAATTTCCTCATGACATGATTTGAAGTCTATTGGCACAGGGAACCTATATTTGGGTCCCTTACATATAATAGACCGAATTCTTGAATCAGTTATGATTTTTAAATCCCCTGTGACTATATGACTAGCGGGTTGATAGTAATACTTAGAGTCTTAACAATCTCAAGAGTCAGGAATAGAATTATCGATATCAAGTTCTTTTACTAATTTGTTATAGTTAAAAACAGTACTATAAACAGGTTTATTACACTTATAACAAATGATAGGGGATTCCTTATTTTCAAAATAAGTAGGAATAGAAGAGATAACAGATTTATCTTTAAATATACTGGGTAAGTTAATGAATTCACTCCCCTTGTTGACAAATTGAATTTTGATAAAATGCCTAATATGATTAATTTTGGAGTCTATGAATGGCTGAAGAGCATGTTGAGTGTAACACCGGGTAAGAATTGCTCCATCATAAATTCGATGAGCTCTATCATAGAATTTATTGGCCTCAATATCCAAATTACGAAGTGAAGATATAGAAAGAGTTACTAACCGTGAAAGGGCCATATGTCGGACAGAATGTTTTAAGATGATACTTAATTCTGAAAGAGTAAAACATGTTTATTTTTGCGTTTTTTAAATTTCCATTTTTGCGTTTAGCATGAGATCGGTTATTGCGTTTACATATATCTTAAAGAGAAAAAAACAGCTAAATCAGAAAATCTAGAAATGTTACCCTCATGGTAAATATTATCATTGAAACCAAGTGGATGTGGTGTTTGTAATAATTTTATCCACTTAATTCAAATTCATGCCTAAGAATATTTTTATATCTTTTAGTGGAATTGTTACAATATGTAATCTTTTCGAAGAATATTTCTATATCTTTTAGTGGAATTATCACAATATGTAATCTTTTACAAGGCTAAAAACGTGGTTTCGGAATCAGAGGTATAAACTTTATTAAGTTTCAATAGTTTCAATGAAAATGTTTAAAGATCAATTTGATGGCATTGTGTTATTTCTTTTTCAACTCTCAAATTAGAACAGTGAGGTCTAGTAATAATGAATAATCGCTGTAAATGTCGTTGATGTGTCGCTATAGTAAAGCGTTCAGAGCAGTGTGAATTTTGTATGTTAATTACAAGCTTTAAGCTGAATTTCTATGATTGTGTTTGTCTCTTGTTATTATGTAGAAAAAATCGAAGAGTCATATCAAACAAAAACTTTTGATTTTATATTCTTATTAATTCGCGGTAGTCAGTAACATCTTCAAACGAACAAAAACGTTAATTGATAACATCTCTGTGTAACATTTTATATCGCAGAAAAAGTGTGACTTTTTTAATTAGGGTACCTTTTCTCTGAGTTCGTCTGTGTAAGAAGTACAATTCATGTTTAAATGAAATTACTTGTAGAATCACGACAAAGTCTAGCTGTAGCTATAAAACATATCTTTTATATTCTTTTTTTACTTTCAGAACCAGCATAAAAATGTAAGGTGGCCAATTAGAACTTGGTCTCAGTATATATGAGCGGGTACCTGCAAGTGATTTATATGTACTTATCGCATCGTCAATAATAAGACTAACTTGCGAATCTGCGCAGACCCACCAGAGCATTTTGCTACTCGCACATACTAAGTAGGGGACGTAGATAAAGTCTCGAACACAGATTTGCAGTTTATATTTGTGGTATTTTCTGATCATACTCATTTACTGTCTTTGGTTCTTTTGTCCCTCCAGATAGATGCTAGTGCTTGTGTAAAGAATTTATAACTTCATAGGCGATCAATAATAAACTTGTACATTTTACACTTTAATGTGTCATGAGTAATTGTATATGATATGATAGGGTTTCAAGAGAGTGGATATTATATTGTTTGGTTAACAAAGAATGCTATCTACGTATAATAGTCAGGCGTAAGCCCAGATATTTTATACGTTGTGCAATAGTAGTTCTTCATATTTGCTGGAACTTTTAGTCCCAGGGCCAATTTTGAACAAACTGGTTACTATGGTAGCTAAATGGATAATACATACAAAATATCAAGGTTGTATGCCTAATGGTTTCAGACAAAATATGTTGTGGTTTTCATCGCATAGCCTAAGAAAAACATGTGATCACCATAGTGGGTTCTTTTTCTTGACCCGGGTTCTAGTTTAAAACATTTTGTTATGCGAATTCCTCTGTCCCTTCCACGTGGTTTGCTTTTCTCATCTACGAGGGCTGTTCAAATATGAATGCAAGTAGCTTCATAACTTTCGTCACGTATATGCTACGACACAATGTCATACCTTTCTGGAAAGAACTGTTTCTCGCCTTTCAAATGGCATCAAACATAACGAAACACACACTATTTTTTCTCGAGTTGCACACCCTTATATAAAGGCCGCTCTAGTATACTGAAGTTTTTCTGAATCAAATTGCAACACACGTTTTGGTACTTGTGCAGATATAGTGTCATATCTTTGTTAATTTGAGACAAAATGACACCAAATTTTAGCTGCAAGTCCAGGTAACAATCCCAAAGTTGCTTGTAGGAAAAACTTTATATAATCCTGTTTCTATCTCAAGTAAACAGGTACGTTTGTGACGTCATTAATTTTGTGATCAACGTCATTTTGAGTTATCTGCTGTTGATGTAATAATGAACATCGCTGTGTCTTTTTCTTTGCATTTTGCTGAAAACATGTTAAATATGTCATAAGGGAGTTTTCAAAACGCACTGTCCTCTATTTACAGAGTTATCATATTTTATATCATTTTTCAAGCATTTTTCTGTTTCTTAATGACGTGTTTACATTAATTAAAATAGGGTCAATCTGTCTACTTCTCAAGACCAGGTGAGTAATTTTATTGTAAATAACGTCTATAGAGGTCAAACTCAAAGTTTACGTTCAGATTTAGAATAAAGTCGCAATATTATGAAAACAAAATTAAGAATAAATTATATAACCCCTTCACTTTAGGCATTTTTGACTTAATAAAAATGCTTTTCAGCGTTTAAAAAGTACCAATTATCGATCAATAATATGTAGCAACAACTCAGTATGAGCGATCAACATATTGTCTTTGAGTTCAAACAAGTTTAAATGTTGTTTCGTGCATTTTATTAGTGATAAGTTTAACTGAAAACTGCAAGGTGATGTTTTGTTAACCATTTATTTGCAAACATAATGAGACTTAAGTAAAAACGATTCATTGTAATTTAACAAAGGCATGTCGGATTTTTGCAACCTTCACAGAATCATTATATAAGAACATGGTGATACTTCCTTCAAAATTTCAAGAAATTTCACCTGTTTATCTAAAAATTATACGCTCGTCTATCACTGGTATATGTTCAAAGCATTAAGTTTGTTAGTATACTAACGTGACCCTTATTTCAAGGGCTACAACTCGATAAGTATACTGTGTTTGTCTTTAGGTCTGGTACCAGTTTACCGGTGACATACAATCCTTTATAGAAACGCTTACCATTTTGACGTAGCATATATGTGAAGAAAGTTATAAAGCCACTTGCATTCATATTTGAACAGCCCTCGTACCGATGGCTTTGAGAAGACCCTCAGTCACTGTCTACAAAATCGATCCCAAATCGTTGTCATTGTTGGGGTAAGTGTTGTTATATATTCTTAATTGATGAAACAATCATAAAACATGCTTATTTTCGAGATTTCTACTTGTACATTTGCCTGGCTGCTGCTGCAAGAAGATGAATGTAAATTTTCCCTATGTAAGCCTAAGTAAAATAACTAATTAATAAAAAAAACAAGGACCCTACAAGATGAGCTATCAGAGACTATAGATACACCTTCAATGCCACTGCTATGTTGAAAATCCTGAAATTGCTCCCCTAGAATCAATGTTGCATTTGTAGCAGGCTCATCATGACGTACAAGACTTTAAGCTATCCCAGCATCGCGTTATCTTGTTCGAAATACCAGATTATGAAGACATATCCATTCACTGGCCTACAGACAGATTTAAACTCGCAAAGACTATTTAACATACTTTCCCAGGAATTTTATCCTCTGGATCGCTCTCTTTGCTAACACACCTCTTCTTCCCACCATTGCACAGTTTAGCAGTACTGTCAGCCAGGTGATGCATGTGTCTACCTATATTTGTTTAGTACCTACCCCTGATTTGTTTTCTTTTAACTATACTAACAACCCTTTTCGCAATGTACAAACTCATGACACCACTTTTTCTGTCATTTTTTTCAGTTAAACCGCCTGGCACCTGGCATATCGGTATATTCGTTTGAAACTCCACGAGGATTAAGACGAAACAGAAGATAGAAAGATGTGACTCCTGGCGAGTGTGGCCTTTTTAACCCAAGTGGCGTAACTTGACCAACTTTGGAAGAGGCTTTCTAGACAACGCTGCATACCAAGGCGCTAGTACAAGAAAATTCTTTAAGCTTTTTCCTAAATGACCCCATGCAAAATATTACAATCACTCAAGTGAAAACATGAAGGTTTTGCCATGTCTGCTCATTACTTTTCATGACTACGCAGAAATAGTCTGACAAACCTTTTACTACAAAATTCATGTGAGGCGTAATTCCTCTTGAGGAAGTAAATCTCAGTGGGGACATAATATCTATTACAGAAAAATCAACATAACTTACCGAAAGATAAGCGAGAATCTGCCATTTTGAAAATCTTTTATCTCTTTACAAAATGCACTCCATTGAATATAACAGCCTGTCTTGAGATAGGAGCAGCTTCATGACACAACCAATTACATGAAATATTAGCTTATGGAAAACTGATATCAACCTATATATATCCAGTGTGCTTACATGCACAATTATCGTTGCTCTCTACATAGAGAAACTAGGTCATTTTGTTGAGTATTGAAATGCAATCGCTCTTTTGTCAATATTCGCACAGCTACGAAGGCATTAAATTGACTTTCATTGAAAACAGTGTCGCATGTTAAAGGGAAAAACGTTACTACATGTACCATTTCATTTTCCAAACTTCGTTTGGTGCCAAGCAGATCGGATCCCAATCAGGCCTGACTAAATAACAGTCCTGATCTAGGTTCTAATGGATTGCAATATAAATGACAGCGGAAGTCACTTGCAACATTGATTTAAGCGGATTTATGCCCCGCCCTATTCCCCGAATCCCAGTTTGCAAAAAATAACAGCGGAATACACTTGTAAACATTGAATTGAGCGGACTTCTTTCCCGTCACCAATGCGCTGGAAAGTCAGAAATCGAGGTAAATTACACGGAGTAAAGCTATGTCTGACTGAACTGTATATGTCAAATTCTTTATATTATAGAACTTTTTGGTAACTGTAAAGGCAGCATCTCGTGAATGATTAATTAGGACTTGTCTACCTTAAACAAGGGTAAAAAGCTGAAAATGAGGCGCAATTAACTGCATCATCTTGCCCCGTTACGCCTCCATATTATTTAACCCTTAACATATTTTATTGAATTACGTAAGTATAGAGGCAAAAAGTGTATACCCCAGATCAGACTGCTTGCAGGGACAGTCTGATCCGGATCTAAACTGTTTGTCAAAGAGGTTTAAAAAACATTTATGCAGGCAACAAAAGCAGACTAGAGTGCGCGGTTGATGGGGCGCCATCGCAATTCCCCTCGCTTAAGTTTTTGACCCACAGCACGCCCCAAGTCCCACCCCTGGGGCATGGCCCCAGCAGCAGAATGATAATTCTGTTCTGTATGTTTTCTATCTGTAATTTGTGAAAACACACACAAAGTTTGGTATAGAAGTCTTTGAAATTGGCATTGTAACCAAAATTTAATATTTGACCTTTTGACCTCACCCCACGGTCACCAGTTTGACCCTAGGATAAAAATTGCACTTGCATTCTGCTCTGCTCTTCATCCCCGTCCTTTTGATATTCCACATGACCATGTCTGAAAAATAAAATTATCCCCTGGGCATCCCCAGCGCCCAAACGTCCCACCCCTGGGATATGGCCCAGGCTACAGAATGAAAATTCCGTCTGATATGTTTTGTATCTTTCATTTGTGAGAACACACACAAAGTTCGGTATAAAAAAATTTCAAATTGACTTTGTCATTGTGTTTGTAGTTGAAATAAAATGATATTTGACATTTTGACTCCTCCTCAGTGCCCAAGGGGTCGGGGCAAAAAAAATGCTGTTGCATGTCCTATTCATGTGAGTAACTCATACGCCAAATTTGGTTCAATTTTGTTTAATGGTTTAGGAGGAGATAGCATAACGGACAGACGGACGGACGTACTGGCGGACGGACGGAGGCGATTACTATATCCCCTTCGCTTTTTTTAAAAAAAAGCGTGGGGATAATGACTTCTTTCAGTGTCAATAAATGAGGATTCAGTGTGTATACGGTCACGAGTTTCATGCACGAGTTTATGCGGCTCAAACAACATTACAAAATACAAATATAAAACCCGATTGTCCTTCCTTTGCAGATGATATAGCCGAACCACGCCCAGATATAAATATTAAAGTTGCCGCCTTTACAGCGATCAAAGAGTTTTATTATACCCTGTTCTACTTACCAGATCAGTTAAATTGATCTCTACCCCTATTTCACACAGACCACGAATCCTCCGAATCACCAAGAATCAATAAATGTTAGGAATCAGCTGGATTCGTGGAGAATTGTAAATTTTCAACCAATTCTGTGATGTTCTACGATTCAGTTACGAAACAGGTAAGAAATAGTAAACGAATTTTTGCGGGATTTGGCTCGATTCGGTCTGAGTCGCCACGATACTGTGCCGAATTCACTTCGATGTGCAATATCATATTTTGAAATACTGCAATTTGTTAAAGAATCGATCACGAAGTAGTTAAGAATACACCGAATGCAGCACGAGTTGGGCACGAATTAACAGAAATCAGCGACGATTCTCTCTCACGATAGTTACAAAAATGTAATTTCATGCTTCGGTGGTACATGTATCAGTTCCACAATGAATGTTCCTCATAAAGCAGCTGTAGAATTGATCCTGCAACTTGAATGTTGAAAACGGCTACTTATATAACTAGAAGAAAACACTGACTAGATTGTATTTTGTGTGCTCTAAAGTGGCATCTCATTTTAGCGTAAAAAAAGAGCTGTCACATTAAGATGGTTCTTTTGCGTACCCACCGTGCATTTTTCTCTGCGATATAAGAATATCATGCATACTACAAAAAATACTAGTTTCTTCCCGAAACTAACTTAGTACATGCAAATGGACAAACCCCGAGTTTTCCCGGTGACCGTTGAAGACTATATTGTGTTTTGTGTTTTGTTGTTGTTTTTTGTTTTTGTTTTTGTTTTCTTGGGGAGGGGGGGAATGGTATTAGCAGATGTTTGGGGGAGGCTATTTAGCAAGATAAATCGAAAGTAGCGCTCAGAAAATTGTAGAAGAGAAGAAGAAGGCATATGACGAGCATCAACAACCAAAGCAACAACCGTCATCTACGTCGAAAGTTTCACTGGATGACTTGGACCAGGGTGATGTACGGAGGACCATCGCCAGCATGTACTCCTTGGATAGGGTTCTGCCAACCCTTGATAACATCAGAACAGAGCTCAAACAGAGTATTGGTTACACTGGTGGCAAGGGTCGTCTTCGCAAAGATCTCCTTCATATGAAGTAAAATGTGCTGATGGAGAGACAAGATGTAGTCCTCAGCAAGATCAGATACCTTCGCATGGTCAGGGAGTTGAGAGAGGCAGGTTACACAGTCGTTTATACAGATGAAACTTTCGTTCATACCAGCCACGGTGTCCCGAAATGCTGGCAAGCTAGTACTACTGGACTAAATAGGTGATTTAAGAATAGATGAATTGCACGACCCTTGGGTCTGCACTATAATCACTATATGGGTTCGTCCGCTCGTCCGTCCGTTACATTGTAGCAGATCGTGAAAATGTTCACAGCTATTGACCACATACATGTAGTATATTTTGATCATTCCCTAACCACTGGCATGCTAAACAACTTTTTTATGAAATAGGGTTTCATTCAAATTGGCAAACATTCAACGTTGGCCGTGCATATTACTGTCTGTTGATTTCACTTTACATAAAATCAATTTATTCATTGGTACTTTAAATTAAGGTTAAAGAATGATTATACTCCATACTGGGTACAATGAGGGATTCGTACCCAACCCACGAAGAAATCATTTTATAACATATAAAACGTGCTTTCCTATATTAAAATAATGAAACATCAATACATGTTATAACATTACAAAAAAAAGATGTCCGAACTGAGGCTCGAAATCAGGACTTCGCGTGTTTTAGAAGAGCGTTTTAACCACTGAACCAATGAGACAATATAAATTGGATATAGCTTTTAAGGTTATGACAATTTACGGTAAATTATCTGCTCAACCCAGAGAAATGGACTCGACCGAAGGTCAATACTGAGAGGTCACAAATGAATATTAGAGCTAACGCGAATCGATACACAAGTAGTCCATCTATTATAAGTCCCTGATAACTATGTAAACAGACATAACGTC
Source organism: Loripinus fragilis (assembly GCA_964019695.1). Taxonomy (NCBI): domain Eukaryota; kingdom Metazoa; phylum Mollusca; class Bivalvia; order Lucinida; family Lucinidae; genus Loripinus; species Loripinus fragilis. Next base: position 60,379,699 of record OZ026530.1, read on the forward strand.
ACGGTCACTTGGCTGGCAGGAAAGTAATGACATGAAGGTACTTAAAACGACAGATTAATTTTGTTCGCAATGTGTTCCGCTTATTCTAAGAAATTAAGTACCCACAATTTATGAGAGAGACTTCATGTTTTCTCTTTCTGACAATAATCAAGCAGATATTGTTGAAGCATTTAACTCTACCTCAAGCTATCTACTAGATGATTTGCTTAATACTGATAATCCTTATTTTGCACAAATGGTAAGTCAGATACATCCTACTGAACATCAGTAGAATAAGGCGAATCATTCAGATACTAAAGCCCCTTTTTTGGACTTAAACTTGTTTATTACAAATGGCATAGTTTCAACCAAATTGTATGATAAACGTGGCGACTTTAATTTTGAAATAGTTAATTTGCCATTAATTATATTGATTGAGATGTTCCTCGCCCCACTTATGGTGTAAAAATTCGCAACTTTTTCGTTTTGCAAGAGTGTGTCTCCATGTTGATGACTTTAACAATAGAAACACATTTTGACTTCTAAGATACTAAAACAAGGTAATTGATCCCATAAACTCTGTTAAGTTTTTTTTCTAAATGTTATTACCGACACTCAGAGTTGATTGTTAAATACAATATTCGCATAAAGACTCTTCTGCACCAAGGCATATCAGAACCTGTATTTTATAGTGATTTAGTTTATACATTTAAAATAATTGCTGGACAGCCTAATCGTAGTGATCAGTTTAATAAGGTTATTAAACGTTATAAAAGAGTGAGATACAGCATGGATATCATGCGACAGTCTGCATGCCTGGTCGTGAACCCAATCATGGTTGAAAGCGATGGTTTCCTCTTAAACTGCACGACGGTGGGTCAGGCCTCAGATTTAATGACGGCACCAACGTAAAGCTTTAATCCGTAAATTGGTGCCTGATACGTGGCCAACCGTAGCTCAATTTGAGGTTTTCTTTCGATCAAATGTCCAACATGCTTGATGTTAGTCGCCTACTTGTGTTACAGGTGTCGTCAAGGCACTGCTGTATAGCGCAAGCCGACCCATTTTACGGTGCATTTTGACTTTTTACTTCACAACAAGTTAAAAACCAGCGTTTTGTAAAATTGTGTTATGCTGTGATAACCCTTATTGCGTTTTATGCATGCTCCTCTTCTATACAAACTTTCAAAGATTTCTAAATCGAAACGAATAGCAGTGCTGTCAAAAGGCAAAGCATTCAAGTTCTGTGAACCCATTGCCTGTTTTTGTATGTCAATTATTTAAAATGAACTATTTACAGACTTTGAAAACGTCCTTTTCAGGACAGTAGACCTAATTTTGACAGTTAAGCTTGATATTATAATTAGTATGATGTACGCATTGACAAGAAAATACGTATTTTTATTTAAAATGAAAAAAATGACTTATTTTTGGCCTGCCCTTCGGACTGAAACCTATGAACTTGAATACATAGCGCAGCGTAATAACATAAAAACCTCATATTATGTTCAAAGAATGATGGGGCATTACTTTCCGTTAAAAAATACTAATCAATTCAAACATAACTACGAGTTTTAGTCCCGAGAAGCGACCCAGGGGTACGTATGGGCCGGTTCCAGCGAAGTGACGTCACAGCGACACCTCGTACTCATACGTCTGACGTCAATTTTTTCTAAATTTTAATTTCAGTCAACTAGCTATAAATGAAAATTTATATCTATGAATTTTCATTGCAATCGATAAAAGCAATGCGATTTAATAGCACTTCTCCGGGAACTTTCTGATCACCCCTCGTACATACATATATACAGTGAGCCACTTTAGTTACTCACCACTTACAAAATGTACAATTACACGAGAAAGAAATAAAATATTTTTATTCTGAGAATACCAGCGTAAAGCGCATTTATATTTGCATTAGTCATTGAAATTTCATTGTGATCAGATTAGAAATGAATGCGAAAATGGATACTGAATGTCACTACCCTCAAAACACCATTTCACATTGCATTACATGTATTTCGAATGAAACTCAGACCACAATGCACTCTTTTCAGGGTCGAATTTCTGCTATGCTACAGATGACAGTCGGTTTATTCTTGGCACTATCTAAGACTGGAATATGTTTGTTAACGTCGTTATGTTTTAAACGTTTTACTGTTTTGGTTCCCAGCTGGCTAAGGTCCCAAAAAAGTTGGTTTTAGGACTTTTTTTAAAAAAGTAAGTTAAAATTTCGTATGATTCTGAGTAAACTAGTTATCAAAACACTTATTTTGTAATTTCATTTTAACAACCATATATCCAACGTTTATTTTCGCAAAAAAATACTGGATTTATTGGCGTCATGGTGTTGACGTAAGTGATGACGTCACTGCTACCAGGCCTATAAGCAGTGTAAATGGTAAGATGTATTAGGTTTTTGATACTTCTATGTCAATAAGTGACTCATAACAAAGCAATTTGCGAAGGAAAAAAAGTTTGATTATTGTAACTGACGTTAATATGACGTCAAAACGAAAATTTCTCAAAAAGTAACGGTGTTACTAAATTCAACGAGCAAAAACGGGGGTTTTATATGAATAAAATAATTGTTTTTGGTGTTTTTCAGTCACAACGATCACCATTGATCACCATTGATAATGCCTAGCGCAAAACGCAAATAGATAATATAGACGTTCAGGTTGCACTTGCATTTTTTGTCAAAATTGACTTTGACGTAGCAGAATGATTCGCATAAGTGATTCTGATATTTTTTGATGTCATCAAACAGATAAAATGTCAATAAGTAAATTATCATAGAGAAAGTTCGATTCCAGCATTTTTCTCAGAAATGCGGGCCTTGTAAAAGTGGTGCGTAACTAAAGTGGCTCACTGTATATAAATAGAGAGAGAGGGGATATTCACTGTTTTAAGGTGTACCAAATAAATTTGATCGAGTGTACTGAAGACATCATGATCTTATTGAGTTTGAGATGACATACATTTGGTATTGAACGAAAAAAATATATTTTTATTTTATACTTTTTATAGGTTACATGCAATGTATCACCAATTGCAAAAAGGAGGTGCTGGAAATGCAAAAACGAAAAAAAATAGCAAACCGAAATAGTTTGGTACGAAAATATTCACCACGTTCTAACTAAGAAAATGTATACCCATACTTGATGTCTTCGTAACAAATAAGAAAGTTATGAGCATTTGTAATTCCGAAGTGATATGCATTAAGTGAATGAAAAAGTAAGAGGTAATCCGAAAAACGTTAATGTGAAACTATAGGCTGATATAAATCACATCATTTCACTAGTTATTGACATCACTTTACTTTGTTTTCAATATGCATTGCTTTCACTGCTTAGTATATTTTTATCTTAATTTCTCTACAGTCTGATAAAGATGGTTCTTTTGAGTTACCTACAGCATATTCTAAAATGTTGAATAAGATACTACGTAGTTTTGCGCTGAAAAATGTTTTGAACCTGCGTATTATATGTTTAATATGTTTATTTTACAGGCATGGAAAACATACGATTTCGAGGAGCAAACCTAGAAGACAAAACCGACATCCTGATGCTTCGAGAGGACGTACACGGAGGTCGCGATATTCTACCCTCTATAATTGACCACATTTTGTCTTCACTCAAATTCATACCTGGTGTTATGCTGGATGGAAAACGAATAGTAAGTAACGCCACCCCTGTATGCATTATTGAAGCCTTCCTTATGTCGAAAATAATTGCATTTTTTTTTAATTTTACTGGTTATATATACATTGTAGCTTAGTGGATTTCATCACAATATACAAATTATTTGTCCAGTCAAATAGGATCATTTCTTTATATTGAACAATAGAGAAATAGGTCAATACTTGGTATGGATGGCTATCTCCAAGAGAAGTGAAAATATGAAACCACGGAAATGTACAAATTAGTTTAGTTCATACCAGCTGGCGCGTAGTTAAATACTATGGACAACTAGAAACAATTTAACCCATAAAGCGCCAATCACGACTGCAGCATACGACATATTTTTCAACATCTTTCCAAGTGCACAACAAAAATATGGTATGATATTTCATGAGAATCGTCTGTCAGCAGACGATTCTCATGAAATATCATGCCTTATTTGTTATTTTTTGAAAAAAAAAAGCAAAATTTGAAATCGTCGTCTGCTGCAAATTATAGGTGGCGCTTTAAGGGTAAAGTCACAAATGAACTTTTTCATGGTTTAATGGACATTTATCTTCTTTATTTAAATAGCTATTGAAAAAAAAGCATTGACGATTGAAAAAGCTGGCAAAACTGTTATAATATTACCATACATGTGAAAGCCTGTCTCTCCGTTTGAAATTCAGAAATGTATTTGCATAGCATTTTCAAAGAGGAAGACTATGTAGGTGCACAAACGGACGTTCGTACTTTAAAATGCATTTGATTAAAGAAATGAATTCAATTTTTTGAATGTTCATGGAATCTATTCATGATTCCAAGAAAATTCCAAAAATGAATTTATTGCTGATATTAACATTCATTATAAATATCTCAAATATAAAAAAAATATTTTTAAATAAGGAATTAAAACAGTTTTGTATTCAAATTATCGTTTAACGGCTTTGTCGGAGTGTAAAAAGGAAAAGTGGAACAGCCAGCTTGAACACGGACATCCAATGGAGCAAACAATAGGCTTGTTTTGCACGTGTCACTCAGGTGTGGCACGCTATCAATCACAACACCAGCGTCACTTCTGGCGAATGAGTTCGATGTTTGAAGCATATTGCACGGGCAAGTGAGCTTGGCAGCTGTCAATTAAATTATTTTAATTCATTAAGCTATAAACGGTTTCAGAAATCTCAAGATTTATTAAAGGATTGCTTCGAAAGTGTACATATAGTGCATTATTGTATTATTGGACAGCCAAACAGCTTCTCATTCCAGGTGGGTAATGGAAAATTAGTTTTGTTATTTCTCAACCAAAACATTATATTGAGACGGTTCTTTTTGTAAACCAAACACACATGTTTAAACTGATTGATAAGGAACAAATCACAATTTCTAACGTCTATCAGAGTTTGCTTAACTTCACCAATGCTGCATGCAGAAGGCATTTTGCCGTGAAATGCAATTCTTGGCGGATTGCTATACAGTGGTTTCATATCAAAAGGTGAGTGAGTATGATCAGGAAATACTACAATCACACACTGCAGACCAACCCACAGTTTAAGGAAAGTCAATGCAATATATGTTTGTCAAATGAAAATCCTGATTATATTTATAATAACGGCATGAAATGCGATCAAGGGGGACTTTTTACGGTAACCAAGCAGCGCAAACACCAGAGTCGTGACATCAAAAAGTAAGTAATTATGATCAGGAAATACCACAATCACCATATAGACTAGCAGTATACACATATCCAGCTGTATACCTCTCGGGTGCAAAAATGTGTTTTGTAAGCTACACGACGTCGGTTCCCAACTATATTGTTTTCGTCTACTTTTTAGTAGGATTCATGAACTAGTGCACATTGTAAAGAAAGTATTTTACTACGTAAAGCGGATTTCATCATCCTGAATTACGTATTAATATACTTTTCGCATACTGTAAAGGTGACAATTTTAATATTCATATCTGGGCGTGGTTCGGCTATTTCATCTGCTAAACAAGGGAAGTCAGGTTCTATCTATAATTTGGTGAAGAATAAATAAGTTGTTTTGGCCGCGCAAAAGTACTGGCATATCATGAAAATCCTAACCGTAAACATACTGAACTCACATTTATTTATCCTTAAATCGCAAAATCACAAAAAGTATGATTTTTTGTCGTCCACTAAGATATTTGAAGCCTCACAGACAAACAGAGTGGACCCAGATCAGACTGAGCAGTCTGATCTCGGTCCACAATGTTTGCCTCTATGCTTATGTTAAAAAGACATTTTCAGATGCAGTTGTTTTGCTGGCGTTTTAAAGACTAGTTAATGTGTTTTGCGTCTATAGTGGGGTATTGGCGCAAGATAACACAGTTACTTTTGAATAAAACCACGGATCATTTTCAGTTTTAACTTATGTCTAAGGTTCACCAGTCCTAAATACGCATTTATAAGGCGCCGCTTTAACAGTAAGCGAAAAGTCAAATAACACTGAAATACGTGCAATGCCCATACAGCAAAAGTAAGTGCACATATACATATTGACCCCGTATACCTGATTTATCAGCTACCTCATATATGAGCCGCGACAAGAGATTTCCAACAATGTTGCATTTTGACAAGTGTAGACTTAAACGAGCCTGAGCAGCCTCATTTTAAGCATAGAAACTCCAATTGATATTCAGTCAGTAGCTAAACAATCATAAAAAAGGTCAAGCGACTAGCCAAGGCTCTGATCAGACTGCGCGTATGTGCAGGCTGGTCTGAACCTTTGCTGGTCGCATATTCCACATTGTTGAAAATTTTATGCCACGGCTCATATTACATGTAGCTGTATCGTTGACCTAATAAACGTTGCCTACCAGGCATTTGCCTTTATCAGTCATGATGTCGTTGCACGTTTTGATTGATGACGCTGAATCGAAACAAAATCAATAAATACGCCATAATCGCTAGTTTGAACAGTGAACCAACTTGTAAACTGATAAGAAGAATACGCGGTTCGCGTCTTTTGATATCAAAGAATTTCTAGCGATAAAGCGAGCAATCTCCCTAAACGAGGCGTTCGTTTTATTTTGTTGAAATAATAACTAGAGAAACTAGGCACATTCAACAAATATATATAGACGAGCCGTCGATAACAGCCACCAGTTTTTTTTTGCCACACCAGAATTTGGCAAAATCACATCATCTTTCTAGTGATGCAAAAGACTCAAAACCACTAAATTACATAAATACAGACATAAGGAAGCAAAACATATATAATTATGACTAAAAAAATATATGCCATCATGGTGAAAAAAATGGTCAAAGTTAAAAACCCCGCGGGGTTTTTCAAAAACCCCGCGGGGTTTTTCCAACCCCGCGCGGGGTTTTTCCCCCACATTTTCAAATGGGGGAAAAACCCCGCAGGGTTTTTTCAAAAAAATAAATATTAAAATTTGTTCAAGAAACAAGTTTGTTTGATTGTAATTATTGCAGAAAATGATTGATATGGCTTAATTCCAAACTTTGATTTCCCCTGCGGGGTTTTTCTCCCATTTCAGATTGTGGGGGGAAAAACCCCGCAGGGTTTTTTGAAAAATTCAAATTGACTTTTTGGAATTATTATTCATCACAATGCATAATAAAAGGTATATCAAAAACTTTCAGCATTATATTGTGCCTCTAGAGGAAAAAGAAAATTCCCCCGCAGGGTTTTTCCCCCACAAAATAAAATGGGAGAAAAACCCTGCGGGGTTCTTTATCCAAAAATAATAGTTTCAGTTTTTAGCTCAAAGAAGCATTTTACACTTTGTGTTCAAAGTTGTGAGAGTTTTATATCAAAACAGAGAGATTTCAATTTCTCCCTTGGTGAGAAATCCTAAATATACGTTACCGAAATGGCAATGTATCATTGTTAGACTGATGGCTGAGAATGTTTTGCTCCCCGTTAAAGAATTTTGCAGACACATCGTATCTAAAAAGAATATTTCAAGTTGCGTAGAACAAGAGATGTTTGCATGTGTACGATTGGGTGTTTGCCTCTGACAGTCTGTTACATATGTTACCATATAAAATTCAGAAATTGAAAAGTAAAAGTCTGTGCAATAAGAAGGCATTAAACTCCCGATTAAACTCACTATTTAAATTACGCATATAGTTTGCCTACTGGATACCTTGAATACTTATAAAAGTTTTAAAGCAAAATAACTGCATCCTAATGTGTTATGTGCGTTACTTAAATTAAACTACCCTTAAAAATGGTAATTGTGACCAATATTATTTGCTTTTACAGCTGATTTGTGCTTTTTTAAAATGCTTTTGATCTAGTTGTACTTACACACTCATTTGGCTCATAGAAAAAACAAAGTGTGTTAATCTATCTTAAATATGGTGCATTATATGAGCAATTAAACAACACTACCCTAAGTTTTAAGGAGCCCAATTCGGTAGGTATTATTCAAGTAAAAATATATGAAATCTTCCATTATTTGATAGTCTTGCTAATATAATAAAGAATGATAAATTTTGCAAGTTCAACAACAAGATAGGAGAACTTGTTACAGGTTGTTACTGATGTTACATAACATTATAAATAAGCCAGGGCATAGACTTGGTGTAAGAGATGATATTTCAGGGTGAAATGAATATTTTTTACATAGTTTCCTATAAATCTCTAGGTTTTGGTGCTTTAATCTTAGGAATTAAATTATTACTGATTATCAAGACCTTTTTACAGATGTTATATATATACCAACTTTTTCAATATTCCTTGTGTGTATAATACTAAAAAATAGATAGAGGGACGTGAAAAATAATAGTTTATATTTTAACATGACAATTAAGTATTTGTTTTGGTTAAATGTAAATATCTAAACTAATCCTTATCCAAGTCATATACAATATATATCCTTATCAAAGTGACCCAAAATGATATTCACCACTCCGCCATCCCAAGAGGAATCAAAACACCAAATTTGGGATTCATACATCAAATAATATAGGAGATAAGATCCAGACACGATTATTCTAGAAACTAGGTCATAGTTCAAGATCGCAGTGACCTAAAAATGGTATGCCACACATCAGCATCCAAAGATATATCCATACAGCAAATTTGGGATTCCTCCCTCAAATAATATACGAGATATGCTCCTGACAGGATTATTTTAGATATAAGGTCAAGGTCACAAAACTGAAACATGACACTCTGCCAGCCCAAGATGCAACCACATACCAAATTTAGGTTTCCTAGCTCATACAATATGGAAAAAATGCTCAGAACACGGTTATTCTAAAACTAGGCCAAAGGAAAAAGTCACAGTGACCCGAAAAGTGTATACAAGACTTGGCCATCCCAAAATGCATCCACACACTAAATTTGGAATTCCTACCTCAAAGAATAAAGAAGTTATGCCAATTCTAGAAACTGGGTCAGAGTTCAAGGTCACAGTGACCGGAAAATAGGACGGGACAATCCACCATTCTAAGATGCATTCACAAATCAAATTTGGGATTCCTACCTAAAATGATAAAAGAGATATGCTCCATATATTATTATTCTAAAAACCAGGTCAAAGGTCAAGTTTCAGGTCACAGTGACCCAAACATGGTACGCAGCACTCCGCCATCCCAAGATTCATACACATACCAAATGTGGAATTCCTATCTCAAAGAATATAAAAGATATGCTATGGGCACAATAATTCTTAAAACTAGGTCAGAGATCAAGGTCAAGGTGACCCAAAAATGGTATGTGACACTCCATCAACCCAAGATGCATTTACACACCAAAATTGGAATTCCTATCTCAAAGAATAGAGGAGATATGCACCAGACTCAATACAGTTTCTAGAAACTAGGTCAGAGGTCAAGTTCAAGGTTACAGTGACCCAATTATGGTATGTGACACTTCTTCATCCCCAGATGCATCCACACACCAAATTTGAGATTCCTACCTGAAATAATATGAAATACATGCTATGGGCATGATTATTCTAAAACTAGGTCAGAGGTCAAGGTCACAGTGATCCGGAAATGGTACGAGACACTCCACCATCTGAGGATGCATCCACACACCAAATTTAGATTTCCTACCTCAAAGCATGTAAGAGATATGCTCCAGGCACAATAATTCTTAAAACTAGATCAGAGGTCGAGATCAAGGTCACAGTGAACCAAAAATGGTATTTGAGACTCGATCATCCCAAGATACATTTGCATACCACATTTGGAATTCCTCTTTCAAAGAACATAGGAAATATGCACCAGACTCAATGCAGTTTCTAGAAACAAGGTCAGAGGTCAAGTTCAAGGTCACAGTGACCTAATTATGGTACGTGACACTATGTCATCCCAAGATGCATCCACACACCAAATTTGAGATTCCTACCTCAAATAATATTAGAGATATGCTCCGGACACAATTATTCTAAAACCTAGGTTAGATGTCAAGGTCGCAGCGACCCAAAAATGGTATGTGACACTCCGCCATGCCAGGATGAATCAACACACCAAATTTGGAATTCCTACCTCAAAGAATTTAGGAGATATGCACCGGACACGAAGCGGGACGGACGGACAGTGCGATTACTATATGCCTTCCTAAGTTCCTTTGGGGGCATTAAAATGTAAAAAAAATCAACATTTTTTTTTTCCTTTAACCAAACCACAACACATGTAGTGTGTTTGTTTGTTTGTTAGATTTGATTCTTAACTTCCTATCAATAATCTTTCAGTTATAGTATAGTGGGTACTTAAAAGAACCATCTCACTGAGACCATTCTTTTGAGCACCCAAAACATATGATGTGCTGCTTAGAAAATTTCCAAGTAAATGGAGTAAACATCATCCAGACCACCTTTAACCAAACCACAACACATGTTCTGGGTTCTCAAAAGGGCCGTCTCAATGAGACATTTGACTCTTGAACAACCAAAACTTATGATGTATGGCTATTAAAATTCCCATTGCAAGTAAATTGAGTAAACATTAACCAGACCTCCAGATAAGATTGTGTGTTGTAAAATCATTTTTCCTTTTACCAAACCACAACACATGTTTTGGGTACTCAAAATAACTGTCTCACAAAGACAAATGTTTTGAGCACCTAAAACATATTATGTGTGCCTTAAACAACTTTTAAGTAAATCGAGTAAACATCCACCAGACCTCCAGATAAGAGTGCCAGATGCATAATCACCTTTCCTTTTACCAAACTACAGCACATGTTGTGGGTACTCAAAAGAACCCTCTCACTGAGGTCACTTTTTTTAAAGAAGCAATCTATTCAGGGACAAGTATTCTTTCTTTTTGTATTTTATCTATTGATAGCTAATATGTATTATAGAACTTTTTGATCTCTGTAAAGGCGGCACCTCATGAATGCTAAATTAGGCCTTGTCTACCTTAGACATAAGTAAAAGCTGAAAATGAGGCGTGGTTTTCTTCAAAAGTGACTATCATCTTGCGCCATTACCTCAGTTGAGACGCAAAACATTATTTAATCCAGCTTAGTGACTTCATCCGAAAATGTCTCATTATTGGTTAACGTAAGTATAGAGACAAACAGTGTGGACCCAGTATAGACAGCTTCCAAAGGAGCCATCTAATTTGGGTCTACACTGTTTGTCAACGTCGCTTCAACAATATTTTTATATTGGCGCTCTAGGGGTTAATAAATGTGAGTTCAGTGTATAAACTGTTAGGATTTTCATGAAACGCACGCACGTTTACTGGCTCAAACAACTTAAACTCTTAACCAAATAGATAGAACATGATTTCCCTTCTTGAACAGATGAAATAGCCAAACCACACCCAGATATGAATATTAAAGTTGCCCCCTTTACAGTGACTGAATAGCTCAATAATATAAGACCAATTCCCCAATTGGATGATTCCATTTAAGAAATTAGAATCTTAAGGGGTGAATGATGGAAACTAATGTTCTCTTTCTAGGCTAGTATTGCTAAATGAGCAGTCTACTCAGGGACAATATTTTTTCATTTTTTGGCAGCTAGTATGGATTAAGCCAGTTTACCAAAGGGAAGATTCCATTTTAGAAATTTTGGATCTAATGTGGTGAAACATGGAAACATGATCTCATTCTAAGATCCACTAAAGAAACAATATATCCATTCCACAAGGGGAAACACACATTTTATTTAACCACTTCAATTGAACATATGAGTATTAAATTTCATTTAAAAATAACTCTGGACATGCATTTCCATCATTATTATTATTATTATTATTATTATTATTATTATTATTATTATTATCATAATAATAACTTAGCATCATAAAGAATCTTTCAATAATAGAGAAAACCTAAAAGTTAATAAAAAACACACACAAAAAAACAACAACAAAAAAAACCCAGCAAACTCGCAATAGGTTTCGTTAAGTTTGTATAAACACATTCCTTGTAACACATTCCTTGTAATAATCGCCAATTTCATTCTAGACTTACACATACATATCGATACAATAAACAATGATTTGCCCATTTTGTATCTGAAAGGGTCACAGGTTAAAATTTCTATATTTTAAATCTTTGCATTCTTGCTAATTGTTTTATTCTTATTCTTAGTTGTAGTCTGCTGACTTATTTCATTTTTTTCATTTTAATATCTTTCAGGAACACTAACAGAATGTCAAACATTTTGAATTCAGATCAGGACCGACATTTTATTAGTTTAGATTCAGGTCAGGACCGACAAAATGTCAGTCCTGGTCTGGATCTAAACTGTTTGCAATTTTGGTTAATAACCTATTTTATTGAACCACTTCATTTGAATATATGAAAATAACTCTGGACATTTCCATCATTATTATTATAATAACTCAGCATCAAAAAGAATCTTTCAATAATAGTGAAAACCTAATAGATTACTATTAAAACAAAAAAAAAAACAGCAAACTCGCAATCAGTTTCCTTAAGTTTATTCGGATTCTGATATGAAAAAACAAATTCATTGTAATAATAATTATAACCACTTTCATTAGGATAGATTTTTACATACATATTGATACAATATACATGGATATGCCCATTTTGTATCTGAAAGGTGTCACAGGTAGAAATTTCTGTATTTTAACTATTTGCATTCAGTGTAATTGAATATTCTTATTATTTTGTTGTCTTCTGCTGACTTATTTCATTTTTCCCCAAATAATTCTTTCAGGAACACTGACAGAGTGTCAAACTGTTTGAATTCAGATCAGGACCAACATTTTATCAGTTTGGATCCCGGTCAGGACTGACAAAATCTCAGGCCTGATCTGGATCCAAACTGTTTGCAAAGGTTAACAGCATATGACATCAAGCTAAAGTGTTACTAACTGTCCCTGAAGAATGATTGATTTATGTTTTTGTTTGTTTTGTTGCTTTACGTCCCAAGTCAACAGCTATAGTCATGGCGGGACGGTCAGTTCACCTAAACACACTTTTTTCCTGGGCAGGCTTGAAAAAGCAGTTAACCAGTACTTCGTGCACATACTTTCGCTTGTAACTGACAACAACCCTTCTTGAATGATTCAGTGGAAGGGAGGAGAATGACCTTAGATCAATCTACATGAAAGTATGTAACCGGGCCGGGATCGAACTCGCAATCCCTGGGTCTGCAGTCAGACTCTCATCTGTTGCCAGACACGTTACCGACTGCGCTACGCGGCCCGGTGATTGATTTAGTCACTGCAATTTCGAAATATTAACTCAATGGATTCCATAACTGCATTGCTCAGTTAAATACAAGACCAGCTTGAATAGTCCTAGACCAGCCTGCAAGGAGCAATCTACTATGGGACAATTATTCTTTTTATATTTCATTTACTGATAGCTCCTATGTAGAAATTCGGGATCTTAAGTGGAGAAACTAGTAAAGGCTGCTAAATGAGCAGTCTGTTCAGGGACCAATATTTTTTTTTTCTTTCATTTATTTGCAGCTAGTTTGGATTAAGTCAGTTCACCAAATGGAAGATTCCATTTTAGATATTTTGGATTTAAAGGGGTGAAACACGGAAAAATGTCTCATTCTAAGTACCGCTGAAGAAACAATATATTCATTCCACAAAGAGAAATGCACATTTTATTTAACCACTTCATTTTAACCCTTAAAGCGCCAAGAAAAAAATGCATCTGAAAATGTTGTCTGCTGAAGTCGTCTGCTGCAAATAATTGCCTAACATTACTGACAAGTTAAGTATAGAAGCAAACAGCGTGGACCTAGAACAGACTGCTCCTATAGGAGCAGTCTGATCTGGGTCCACACTGTTAGCCATAGAGGCTTCTTAAACATTTCAGCAGATGAGAAAAGCAGATGACTTTTGTTGCGATTGGCGCATTAAGGGTTAACAATTGAAAAATAGACTTCTTTTTAAAAAATAACTGGACATTTCCATTATTATTAGTAGTAGTATGATTAAAGCTGCATAGTCTGTAACTTTTGATCTTTTAATTTTAGAACTAATGTTTCTATTTTTCAAGAACACATTTAAAAACTACAATTCAGGTTTACATTTTACCAATTTCGTAAATCTTAACAAGTTATCAGTATCAAAACAATAGCATTTGAGCTAAAATTAACTGTCTATAATTATTGGAGGGACGCAAATATTACCAACAAGAGAAAAACACACCTGTTTTATAAGATAATTCACTTTTCCGTGCAGTTTGCAGCTATAGTGAACAGATTTATTGTGAAAACATAACTTAATTCTACTTTTACAAATGATTTAAAAAGAAAATAAAAATTTCGAAAAATATCAAAAGTTACAGACTATGCAGCTTTAACTCCATATAAACATCATAGTTAGCTCTGAATAGTTAGACTGTGGACACAGTGCGCTTATAGGGTGGAATACAGCTAATACTTGATTTGAAAGAGGACATATAATAAGTCACCTGGCCATAATGAGCTCTGTAAATTAACCAATCTGTACTTTTGGTTGCATGAATGTGCAGATACTGCAGAGCATAGATAAGAAACCACTTATACTTAGATTAATCTAAGATTATATACTCAGAATGATACTATCAAGGTTTTTTGGGTCCTGTAAATAAAGGTCCTGTTAATTTCAATAGGAAAAGGTTGAAAATATCTTGAAATCAAGCCTGTAAAGTAGATTTTTCAGCAGGACAAGGGTAAACCATGGTCAGGTTTTTCTGTACTAGCAGCAACTTTTGTCATCTGATGACATTTGCAAACAGCTTGGAGCCAGATCAGGACCAAAAGAATGTTGGGCTTGATCTGGATCCAAACAGTTAATCACCTTGGTTTTGTTCCTGAAAGATTTTTTGAAAAGAAGTCAGCAGACGGCAACAAAATCATGAAGAAGTATCCAGCATGTAAAGTATAAATAAAAATATAAAATGCTAACAATTCCTCCTCTTTTGTGCTTTTGTCCCAACTTGTGTCAACAATTTCTCCTCTTTTGTGCTTTTGTTCCAGCTTGTGTCCCAGTCATTTTAAGGATTCCAAGAAATGAGCATTAGCATATTATGTTAACCAAGATCAGAATATCCATAAAACAGAAGTCTGGTCAGACTATACAGGAATTTGAATGTAGGACAAAACATCCCGGGACAAAACATCCCATGCCATTTTTTGCCACCCCGGACAAAACATCCCACATTGATTTGCCACCCCGGACAAAACATCCCATGCAGTTTTTGTCACCCCGGAGTGGCGAAAATGGCATGGGATGTTATGTCAGGGGTGACAAAAACAGCATGGGATGTTATGTCCGGGGTGACAAAAACAGCATGGGATGTTTTGTCCGGGGTGGCAAATCTTTGTGGGATGTTTTGTCCGGGGTGTCAAAAAATGGCATGGGATGTTTTGTCCCGGGATGTTTTGTCCAGCTCCCCAGGATTTTACATTCACTGAATTTGGTCACAGTTAAGTCCTGTTCAAAGGGTTTGATATGTAAAATGTGTAATACCTGCAGGTGCAGATCCAGGCTTTCTGGAAAGGAGGCTAGTATGTATAAAGATTTGAGGGAGGGGGTTTGCTTTGCTGATTTTATTTCATTTTTATTAAATATCCTGTAAAACGAAATAATTTGGTCTCAATGAAAAATACATTCAAATGATATTTAAAAGCGGGGGAGCGGAGAGGGGGTCGAGCCAAACCCTCTGGATCCGCAACTGAATACCACCATAGGGATCACACATTTCAGGGTTTTAAATGAAATCCACGACCATGTAATTTTACACCTTGTAAGCAGTTTAGACAAAATGTCCAGCCTGGTCCTGATTCATGCTCAAATCAACTTAGCATGTAATTTATCATGCTCATGTTAAAAAAATGAAAAGTAACCAATAATTTTTTTCGCCATATTTTGTTGAATTTCATCCCCAGTTGAGTTTTTGAAAAAAAAATTAACCTCCAACCTGAGCTGGATCCAAACTATTTGCCACAAGGAATTAAACAAGTGAGATAGGTAAGCTAATTTCTCAGATTGGCTTGAGATCAGCATGCTTCAAGAAGAGCAGCCTGATCAGGGACTTTTTTTCGGTTCTGTGAACAAAATAATTTATTCAATAATTTTAATTACAGGAGGCTTTCTTAAAGAATTTAACTCTTTCCTTGTTAGCTGTTTATTAGTAAGCGACCAGGTGATCGCTTCTCACCATGTGGTCAAACGCATGCAATATGTTGTCAAGGTAACAAGAACATCCATCCTTCAATTTAGATGAACAATAAATGTCCAGACCAAATTATTGTTTTGAGGACTGCTGACTTTTTAGAAATTGATTTTTTCAAAAAATATCTTTTAGGAACACTTTCAGATTGTCAAATGGTTTGAATCCATCTCATTTTTCCTAAATATCCCATGAAAATGAAATAATTTGGTCTCACCGAGACCAAATTATTTCATTTTCATACGATATTTAAAAACAGGGGGGCAGGGAGATGGAATCCAGCGAAACACCCTGAACACCCTCTGGATCAGCAACTGCTTGACCATTTAAACCAGAAAGATTTTTTTAACCAGTTGAATTTTTTCTTGCTTTTTGTCGTCTGCTGACTTCTTTAAATGAGCTTTTTTCAAAAATTCTTCCAGGAACACTATTAGAATGTCAAACATTTTGGACACAGATCCGGACTGACTTTTAATCAGTGCTGATCTGGGTCCTAACTGTTTGCAAGGTTATCAGCAGACGACATTGTCAGAAAAAATGGACTTGATCTAGACTTTCATTGTATGTCTAATAAAATGTTGGACCAGGGTCTTTCTACACATTTCTGACATTATCTGTATAGAATTATTAAATGCAAGCTCCACCTTAATTTCATCCCTTAAAGCAGCACCTATATTTTGCAGCAGAGGACAATTGCAAATTTTGCCACTTTTTCAAAAAAATCAAATGAGGCATTATATTTCATGAGAATCGTCTGCTGGCAGACGATTCTCATGTAATACCATACCATATTTTTGTCAAAAATTGGGAAAGGTGTAGCGAAATTTGTAGTCTGCTGCAGTAGTGATTGGCACTTTAAGGGTTAAATACAATACAAATAAACCAGAAAGATTTTTTCTATTATCTTTTTGTCATCTGCTGACTATTTTTTTCAAAAAAAACTTTTTTCCATAAATTCTTTTAGGAACACACTATCAGAGTGTCAATCGGTTTGGATCAAGATCAGGAGTGACATTCTTTCCGGTCCTGATCTGGGTCCTTACTGTTTGCAAAGGTTAACAGCACATGAAAAAAGTCTCTGCTAATAAGGAAAGTTAAAATGTTAAAACATCACGGAAACGTCTCCGTGCAAAAAACACCCCAGATTCGCACCTAACATATAGTAAAACGAGGGGATCGGTGGGGTTCAAATAGCAAAAAGATAGTGCGTCTAAAAATGAGCTATATTTCCTATAAAAAAAAGCAACTACAGCACCCAAAAGATTAAATATATATAGAAACTAGTTAACGATTTAATTTATTAGATTTTTAATAAAATCAAAGCATTAAATTGATTTAAAATTATCTTCGCACTTTCATTAATATTACCCCGCTGACTCGGCGATTTCCGGAAGCAGACGTGTGGTACGATCGGTTTTTAGCCACACCATGGTAAAAGGTCATAGAGTTTCCAACCGTATAGAGCGCAAACTGGTCTGATCAGCTAGGATACTTCCAAATTCAATTTGAAATATTTTCATGGATACCAACAGTAAGGCTGCAAACCATTTTGTGCAACTGTGTAGGCTAATCTGCACCTTTGCTGTCCTCATAAAAACGATCTCAGTTTTCTCAGGGGACGATTCGCCGTTCGTCGCACCGTTCGAGCGCTACAGAAAAGGAGCGCTGTCACTTATTTAAGTACTAATGAATTAATATACAATGTAGTTCAAAATCTGTCCGAAAATGCCTGTTGTGTCGGTGGCTGAGACATCTGAGTCGTCATTGTTTGCCAAAGTAGATATTTACTGGTATCCAGAATGAAAAGGATTAATATTTTCTCGAAGTCCACAAGTAGGAATGTGTTTTTCATTTGGTACGGCTTTTGAAAACAGGAAGTCTTCAATACCCCGAGCAATAAAATGACATCTGGTTAATACCTCAGTACTAATTTTATAATCGTGTAATGTCTCTTAATATTCACATCACCGAAACTGTGTTTAGATCTCTGTCTACATTGTATTACCCCTTTAGGCACTAATAGATTATTCCTTCTGGTTAGGGATGGTCTATTGTGTCACGGTACTGAGGTGTCACGTGTTATAATTTGCATTTCTATTCCTGAAAAACATTTTGTCTACTAGTAGGCAAACAGTGAAGACCCTGATGAAATCTAGGTCTTTACTGTTTGCCAAAGTACACGATAAGGAGTCATAGGTATAAAAGGGTTGAAGCCCAAAATGGATCCTTCGCAAACAGTGCAGACCAATAACAATGTGGTATGTGCGACCAGCAAAGGCTCAGACCTGCCTGCGCATACGCGCAGTCTGATCAGAGACTTTGCTAGAAGCAGTATTTAAGTTACTGACCGAACATCATTTGGAGTGTTTAAGCTAAAAAGGTGGCTGCATAGGCTTGTTGCATTCTATTCAGGCTCGTTGCATTCTATTCATGTAAAAATGCCACATTGATGGCGGCAATCTTATGACACGGCTCAAATGAGCTACCGCTCGAGGCAGGGTCAACATAATTTGCTGTAAAAAAACACACAAAAAAAACAAACAAAAAAAGCATGCAGCAAACGAAATGACTAGCAATTCCGTATATACAATTTTATCCCGCATAACTGTGTTACATTGCATTTTCTTCAAACAGCAAAGGGGTGGGGGCGCAGTGGCTCGGTGGTAGAGTGCTTGACTTGAGACCGAGGAGTCGCGGGTCCGAGCTTGCATTGTGTCCTCGAGCAAGACGCATTGATTTTGCTCAGTACAGGATCAACACAGGATGACCCGTCCCGACATAGCTGATTTTTTGACTGGGACGTAAAGAATCAAATCGCACACACACACACAAAAATCAAACAATAACAACTATGATTAGACTGGTTTGAATTTGTGCTAATTCTTAACATAACAGTCAACAATTTTTACAGTCATGTCGGGACAATTTCCCCGTCATCGCGGCTTGAACCAGTACACAGCAGCGGATAAAGTGTCACAGTCTTGCCCAGTGACTGGTGAGTCTCAGACCCTTCTATCCCCAGTTAGTGACGTATATAGGTCACTGCCCCCCCCCCCCCCCCTGCGTCTGACGCTCTACCAGCCAAGTCACTGTGCCAGGTGCAATGGTTTCCAGGCTGGTTTTAACGAGTGTAGGACATAAACATGTTAAAGTTTTCACTAGGCACAGCTAGATACGGTCTGTCTGTCGGATGGATTATATTAGAAAAGAGTCAAACGACTTTGATCAGTCGCTACTTCACAAATAACTCTACAGATCGAGCAGGCTCGTTACGGCAAAATTCATGATTTTGTTGTATGCAACAAACGGGTCAGCCTGCACACCCATGCCATCTAAAGATTTTGTTGGTACTAACCAGTAAATGCATTATGCGTCATCTGGACGGAGTCTGACCTGCCCGTTAGATGTTCATCGGTGGTATTGAATTATACATAAGGTACTATTTGAACAAAGATTTTTAAACGATGGATGTTGTCTCTCTGGGTTTTCGCTAATAACGAAATGTCCCGAAACGGGAATGTACAAAACACATAAACTGGTAAAATGCACACAGTGAAGACACAGAGCAACTGTCACGCGTTGATGCACATGACCTGGCTTTGCACTGTTCAATCAGGTCAATCCAGATGAGGTTCGACGAAACATACCCGTTTTAGCCATTCCTAAATGTAGATATAAGGCTCACCTAGTTTCAAGCAGTTTAGATACAGAGCCGGACATTTTACGACCTGAGTTACATCCAAACTGCTTCTATATATTACCAGCAGCCATCTCTTGTGATCTTTACATATTTGTTAACACCAGGCCGTGTAGCGCAGTCGGTAACTACAGATGCGTGTCTGATGACTGCAGATCAAGGGGGCAGTGAGTTTGATCCCGACCCGGTCCGATACTTATGTGAAGATTGATCATGAAATAAATTAATTTCTACGGTCATTCTCCACCATTCCGTTGATTCTTTCAAGAAGGGTTGCAGTCAGGAAAAGCCAAAAGTATGTGCACAAAGTACTTGTTACCGCTTGTTCAAGCTTTGTTAGGTGAACTGACCGTCCCGACATGACCGTAGCTGCTGACTGGGACGTAAAACTGCAAATCATAAAACGTTTTGTTAGGATACAACACGTCTCTTATCTCCCGTTTATGCCTAATGAAATGTCCTGAATTGGACCAGTCCACATCCGCTGTTGGGCGGTATTTGTCATGTTTATTCAAACATTATATTTAGCAGACTGTGGCGACCCTGATCAGACGGCGAACCATGCGACGGATCAGCACTGTTTGTCGATTTCCCAAAATAAGGGTGGGTTAACCCGGCCTATCCAGGCCCTCTTACCTCTTGACAAGTAAATTTTGTTTTCTTCCCCTGGAGTCGTTATAAAAAGCATCTAAACACTTTCTTAACCGATGGAACCTTCCTGATTCAAGTTTTTTTGAATTACCGAGACCCCCCACCTACTTCTCCCCCAATATAAGTTGCCCCGGCTCAACTTGAGGTTTTCTTTAGCTCTGACTATCTATGAGTCATGAGCCCTTTTCTTTGTTTCATCATGGAGTGTTAATTTGATTAGAGTGTTTTCCATGATGATACGTTGCATTAGTTAGATGGCCTCCATGCGAGCCGAACATTTCTTGTACTTCAACAACAGCAGAATCTAGGGCGAGGATTTGGTACCAGTAAAATGCATTTAAGCCCCCGGTGGCTTAGGCTGCTGTCCGTTCTAAGGCGGTGTTTCTGTTGTTGTTGACTTTTTGTTTATTGTTACCCCCATTGTGGGAGTTTGTAATTGTTCTATGTTTTGTTGTACGTTAATTTATGTCCATTCTAGTATTGCAATCATCTTGATGGGGAAGAGAGAGCTAATTGCTTTGCTTAATTTGTCTTCCTGGTGTCTCGTGATGGTTGAGCGGCTCTTCCTCACGGTGCCACGGGGTTGTCTGCAGTTTGTGATTGTGGTATTTCCTGATCATACTCACTTACTATTTTTTATGAAACAAGTTTAAAGCAAAGACTGTAGACTCATTCGAACTGCCTCCATGAGATTGATGAGATGACAATCCATGAAGTAGAGCTATGAATCAAGTATTAAGCAAAGACTGGATATTCATTTGAACTGCCTCCATCATTTGGTTGTAATGAGTACACACTATCCATGTTGTGCACAGAGTTATAAACCATGTATTAAACGAAGAATGGTGAGCATTTGAACTGTCTCATGGGAGACAGTTCTTATGAGTGCATACAGTCCATGTTTGGACTGAAATTAGAAACAAAGAGTAATACTCATTGGATCTGCATCTCTGAAATGGTTCTTATGACAGGAAAAGAAACATTATGAAATACAGACTTGGGTCTTTATTTGAATTGCCTCCGTGCTTTGTGCGTCAACCTGAGAAAAAACACACGAAAATATCACTAGAATGGAGAGGCGGTTTATTATTTATTAAGGAGCTAATGTCTGAGACAGGCTTAAGGAGCTAACCCCTACATGTAAATACCACCTGTCAGCATCAATATAGACTGGCTCCAGTCCTTAAAACAATTTTTCATCAATGTGTCATATCATATATTTGTAGCCAGTCTTACTCTGATGGCTCTGTTCTAAAGGACTGGAGCCAGTCTAGCATCAATATTATTTATAGCCCTCTCAAACTCACTTCCACAGCTATTTGTTTACCTTTTCAAATTTGAAAAGAAATCACAAGAAATTTTTATAACTGGATTAGCATAACAATACGCATCTGTGCATTCATAGGACAAATAATGTAAACCAATTAATGCTCGCGGCCTCGATACTGACATTTTTTTCTTAGTGTAATGCCCTTCAACGTTATTGTCTATTCTCATAGGGGATAAATATTTTTTTCCTTTAATAGCAGCCCCTTTTAAAATGTGTTCTTCTCTACGTTGAAACATATTCAACCGTTCAAATGTTGATTTTAATGATACGGATTACGGATATACTAAGCCGAGGTGTCTGTGTGAAATTGAATTCAAATCTGTTTTTCGCAGTCTCATATTTTGGCGATTTTTGTTTTAACCGCCAATAGCGCAAAATAAAAATATCCACCAAATATATTAAAATTAAAGTGCTTTGCGATACATATGAACTTTTATTCGTAATTTATTCCTTTAAATGCCAAAACCCCTTCAGAAGGAAGGCAACTGTCTCTCTATAAATGGCCACGTTACTTGACAGAAATTAAAAAGCAACGATTGCGATAGACTGGCATCAGTCCATTGAATGTATATAATTACATGAATTTTTATAACTATATTTAACTATGAAAAAATTATCTTAGTATAATTCTATCCTCTCTGATAGTCGAATTTAGTGATGTCCAAGCCAAGAACTACTCCAAGTTCCTGTAATATTTATAAATTGCTATCTAGTATCAGTTTTACTACAAAAATTACATTAGAGACTGGGGCCAGCCTACGATTGCGAATGTGGGCTCAATTAATGTGCATTCAGTACAGAACTTTCATCAATAAATGGATAGTCAACATGGGCGATCCTTGACCTGATTACCGGGATATAAAAATAGGTTATCCTCCACAAGTAGGATCGTCGCTGTTGCTTATAATAACGTAGACTGGCCCCAGTCTCTAATGTCATTTTTTTCAGTAAATCTGATAATCTCTCTAAGAAAGCAATTAATAAACTTTATTTGAAAATAGAAGTTCTCAGCTTGGACAAGAGAGGATAGAATTTTTAGAAGATGATTTTTTTTTCATAGTTAAATATAATAATATAAATGTAATTATATATATTTATTGGACTGATGCCAGTCTAATAATAACGAAACGATTCATTAACAGAAAGTGTAGACGTCATTGTTATTTTACATTAACATGAAACCATTTTGTTGAGCTGTCTTCAATTTTTCTTTGCAACATTCCTCATACATGTACAGTAAAACCTGTGTTAAGCGGCCACTTAAAATACAAAAACAAAGGTCTTAAAGACAAATGGTAACTTAATGAAGGTCGATAGTATTGCAGAATGCTCCCTAGGAGCATTCTGCAATACTTTTGACCTGCATTAAGCGATAATTGGTATTGAAAACCAATTTTGGTGTTCATTTTGAGTGGCCGCTAAAGACAGGTTTTACTGTACCAACAGAAGAGTATTTCTATCCAGGTCACCTTGAAAGAAAGTCGTATGATAAGACAGAATTACCAGGTTATTGGTTAAATTCTTCAGCTATCTTATGACATCTCAAAATCCAAGCAAATTGCATGGTCATCTTCTCAAGTTTCTCGTCTAATATTTCTGCAAGTCTATCGCATACCACTGGTGTGATATCGCACGTTGTAGTGGAATTGATACGGTCACTCTAGAATTACAGCGACATTTGAGCCGCGACATGTGATTTCCATCAATGTGGCATTTGGACAAGTGTAGACTCGGACGAGCCTCTGCCGCCTCCCTTTAAGCTTAGAAACTCCAAATGGTGTTCAGTCAGTAGCTTAACAATCATAGAATACATGAAATGCACGGTGGAATTATCAGGGGGTCCGGACCCTTCCTCAAAAATCACAAAAATATAGGGTTTCTTAGTAGCACTGGTCCGGATCCCCTGAAATTCTCAAATCTATCAAGCTAATAAATGGCGTTTCGCTGGCGGTCCGATGTTTGCCCGCTTTTAGTGGCATTTGGATCCTCTCTCCCCTAAAAAATATATTGTCAGTGTTGCAGAGTTGACCCCCTCTTACAAAACTTTCTGGATCCACGCATGGAAAGAATCAATATATCGATAATCCGATGCAAACCCGGCAGGCTCATTCCAGGGGTTACATATCTCGATCGTGTCCGAGAGTGTAGACCAGACGTGTAGAAAAATATGTATACTCATGCGCTAAATGTTCTCTTAAACGTTTTTCGCATCAAATGCACTGAATTATGAGGGGCCGAATTTATGTGCCGATTAAATGCCAAGTTTGCTTTGGGCCAAAATGTCCCGTACTTGTTTACAAATCGTATTGTTGGTTTTATTTTAGGAGAAACCCACGCTCAGAGTAGTTCTACACACCTGTGTCGAGAGACTCTGGCCAATAAACAACTTTTCAACTGCGTTTAGGCAGCTAGTAGTGAAAGCTTAGTGTACTATCAGACTCATTTTTTCTTTTTATTTATTTTTAAATAGCCATTGTACATTCGAGCATTATCAAGCCAGTTCTCGACATCTACGAGGATAAGACCCCCCCCCCACCCCAGTAACAATTTAACCTTCGAATATGAAACGAATATACAGGAATCTGCACACTCTGATGAGAGTTTGTTATTACAAAAAACACACAATAATATAGGGAAATAAAGTAAAAACGTGCACAGACGATGTATTAATGTTGCAGCAAACTGCTCCTGGTATTTCAAAAGCTAAATGACTGCTATTGGTTTAAAAAGCCAATACTTGTTCTAATACACTCGTTATCGGGTATATACAGAAATATCCGATCAGCAGAAAGTAGTCCCGTAAATATTAAATTTCACACGGAGCCGTTTCCGTAATGATGCGGACAGAACATCAGTCCTGATCTTGATATAGACCGTTTGACACTCTGATAGTGTTCCTGAAAGATGCTTTGAAAAAGTTTATTTTGAAAAAAAAATCAGCAGATGACAACAAAAGTATTAAACTCACCCAGCGTGCAAGGAGTTATTTCGGCTTATTGAAATTATATACGTTTCTATGTGTGTGTATTTGTTGAATAAACATATGCCAGATTCAAAAAAATATATCCATGTGTACACAAAAGCAAGAATAAAGACGAAGAAATTAGCAAATTTAAAAGAAAGAAGAAAAGAAATGAAATGCTACTGGACTCGAACCCACATCTTTATCCATTAGGCTATCAAGGAATTTTGATTTTTTCATTCATAAAAGAAATCATGCCACAATCTAAAGCACCCATTTTACGAAGATTACCTAAGATTGGAAGAAAGGTCATAGAATATTCATGTCTCAGCCGTAGACAAATAATGAAGGAATAAAAGTGTCCCATTTAGCATTGGGAAGTAAAACTGATTCAATAGCTAGATCCTTTGAAGGGCATAGCATAAAGTGTCCGAATATTTATGGTTTACATATTCACGAAAGCTACCTAAATGAGATAATACACTTAGCAGTTTTAAAACTCTTAGCATGCCAGCAGAGAATTTTGTCGTCTGCTTATAGCCTTTGGAAACAGTTTGGAGACCAACAGAATGTCAAGCTTGATCTGAATCCCAACTGTTTGACAGTCCGATAGTACTCCTAGGTGATTTATTTGTAAAAAATCTTGATTTTGAAAAAAGCCAGCAAAGAAAATGAAAGCATGAACAATTACCCAGCATGCAAACAGATTAGTACAGGACCTTTGCTATAGAATGTTTTATTAAATAACAGCGAACTTTTTCTTATGAAAAATGCATAAACCTTACTAATTCTACTTTTACACTTTATTTACTTCAAATTAAACTAGCACAGAATACAAATCAATTTAGGAGGTTGGTGCTAGAGAACTTCAGTGCTGTCATTATTTCTTATTTGGTAGAAAAGGCACTTTTAGGGCTTAAGCCCTGGTTTTTGCGGCTGCTTAATGTCTTTGAAGCATTTAATATGGAAAATGGATTTCACTGTCAAAGTACACAGGTCAGAGTAGCTTCACGGCGACGAAAGGAACCATTGACAAACTTTAATTTTTACTAAAAACCATAGGCATTTACCCATAGCAGGTGTCAATGATCCTCCAATTTCCAATGCTTATCAATTGAACCCATCCCTCTCCTGTTAGGATTATAATTTCACTCAAATATTTAAAGTACCTAATGTAAGGAAACAGTGCAAAACCTTATGAGGGCCACATTCTGTCATATCTGATCTGGCCGATGTCCCATTAAATGAACTCTATGCTTATAGTATCCTAGCTTGGTACTGGTTCAACCCAGGAAGACAGGTCCCTGATTAACTGAAAGATTGTTGATGGGATGTAAAGAATCAAATCAAACGAACAAAAAACAAACTATGCTTCTATGAGTGAACCCTTGTCCAGTTGAACCAGGATATGTCATCTTTAGAAAAGAGTGTTGATGAAGAATCAGCTGGCTTAATCTAGTGAATCCATCTGTGGACAGGAAATCTAGATCTGCACTGCTTTCCAGACAGCATAAGATTCATCTGTATTATATTGCAATCATACAAATGAACTGGCTGGAAACAGAAATCAATGTGCCATATCATTTGCATTGTGTCATATAGAGGCTCTTGAAGGGCTATTGAGAGCTTTACCTGTACATGTGTACTATATGACTAATTTCCCAGTATGGAGCCCCTGTCAATCGATCTGATTTCCTTGATTTGGCTGCAGGCAGTCTCTTATCAGTTGAAAGGGAATGGCTAAATACACTTTAAGTATCCAGGTGAAAGTGCTTAAAAATCATTTTGTTATTTCTCAACCAAAAAACAATTTTCTTGATGCTCAAAAGAGCCGTCTCAATGAGACGGTTCTTTAGAGCACCCAAAACAAAGGTTCAAATGGATGAAAAATTGCAAGTGTACTCACAATTTTGTCTATAAAAGTTCACTTATCTGGACCTATGTTTTACCAAACTCCACTTTGAAAAATTATACAACTTAAAATTTTGCATTTTATTATAACAGATGACATTTGATTATATCAGTCTTTTCTATTTAAACCTTAAAGCGCCAATCACAACTGCAGCAGACGACAAATATGGTGACAACTTTCCTAATTTTTGAAAAAATAAGGTATGATATTTCATGAGAATCTCATGAAATATCATGCCTTATAAGCAGCAAAATTTGAAATTGTCGTCTGCTGCAAATTGTAGGTGGTGCTTTATGAGTTAACTTTTTGCCCACTAATGTTGTCTGCTGATCGCCTCTGCAAAATCTAGAGGGTGCCACCAACCCACTTTTGTATCAAATGGCCCCTTGCTAATTAAAGCTTCAACATCATGCATATGGGCAAATATTGGACAGTGTTTAATTTCCATCTAAAATCACATGAAAATGACCACCGAAAATTTCGTAGATTTAATACTGCTGTCGGTCCAAAATCTGGATCCAAAATGTTTGATTATGGATGATTTGTTTCTTCAACCAGTGAACAATTTTTCAGTCATGTTCAAAAAATATCTTTTAGGAACAATTTCAGATTGTCAAATGGTTTGGATCCATCTCATTTTTCCTAAATATCCCATGAAAATGAAATAATTTGGTCTCACCGAGACCAAATTATCTCATTTTCATACAATATTTAAAAACGGGGGTAGGGAGGAGGGTTCGAGCGAAACACCCTGAACACCCCCTGGATCAGCAACTGCTTGACCATTTAAACCAGAAAGATTTTTTTAACTAGTTGAATTTTTTCTTGCTTTTTGTCGTCTGCTGACTTTTTTAAATGAGCTTTTTTCAAAAATTCTTCCAGGAACACTATTAGAATGTCAAACATTTTGGACACAGATCAGGACAGACTTTTAATCAGTGCTGATCTGGGTCCTAACTGTTTGCAAGGTTATCAGCAGACCACATTGTCAGATAAAATGGACTTGATCTAGACCTTCACTGTATGTCTAATAAAATGTTGGACCAGGGTCTTTCTACACATTTCTGACATCATCTGTACAGGATTATTAATTGCAAGCTCCACCTTAATTTCATCCTTTAAAGCGGCACCTATAATTTGCAGCAGAGGACAATTGCAAATTTTGCCACTGTTTCAAAAATTTTAATAAGGCATTATATTTCATGAGAGTCGTCTGCTGGCAGACGATTCTCATGTAATACCATACCTTATTTTTGTCAAAAATTGGGAAAGGTGTAGCGTAATTTGTAGTCTGCTGCAGCAGTGATTGGCGCTTTAAGGGTTACATACAATACAACTAAACCAGAAAAAAAATTTTCTATTATCTTTTTGTCATCTGCTGACTATTTTTTTTCAAAAATAACCTTTTTCCATAGATTCTTTAAGGAACACACTATCAGAGTGTCAATCGGTTTGGATCAAGATCAGGAGTGACATTCTTTCCGGTCCTGATCTGGGTCCTTACTGTTTGCAAAGGTTAACAGCACATGAAAAAAGTCTCTGCTAATAAGGAAAGTTAAAATGTTAAAATGTGGACAGAACATCGGTCCTGATCTTGATAAGACCGTTTGACACTCTGATAGTGTTCCTGAAAGATGCTTTGAAAAAGTTTATTTTGAAAAAAAAAATCAGCAGATGACAACAAAAGGATTAAACTCACCCAGCGTGCAAGGAGTTATTTCGGCTTATTGATGTGTGTGTATTTGTTGAATAAACATATGCCAGATTCAAAAAAATATATCCATGTGTACACAAAAGCAAGAATAAAGACAAAGAAATTAGCAAATTAAAAAGAAAGAAGAAAAGAAATGAAATGCTACTGGACTCGAACCCACATCTTTATCCATAAGCTATCGAGGAATTTTGATTTTTTCATTCATAAAATAAATCATGCCACAATCTAAAGCACCCATTTTACAAAGATTACCGAAGATTGGAAGAAAGGTCATAGAATATTCATGTCTCAGCCGTAGACAATTAATGAAGGAATGAAAGTGCACCATTTAGCATTGGGAAGTAAAACTGATTCAATAGCTAGATCCTTTGAAGGGCATAGCATAAAGTGTCCGAATATTTATGGTTTACATATTCATGAAAGCTACCTAAATGAGATAATACACTTAGCACTTTTATAACTCTTAGCATGATGCCAGCAGAGAATTTTGTTGTCTGCTTATAGCCTTTGCAAACAGTTTGAAGACCAACAGAATGTCAAGCTTGATCTGAATCCCAACTGTTTGACAGTCAGATAGTACTCCTAGTTGATTTATTTGTAAAAAACTTGATTTTGAAAAAGCCAGCAGAGAAAATGAAAGCATGAATAATTACCCAGCATGCAAATAGATTAGTACAGGACCTTTTCTATAGAATGTTTTATTATTAAAATAACAGTGAACTTTTTTCTTATGAAAAATGCATAAACCTTACTAATTCTACTTTTACACTTTATTTACTTCAAATTAAACTAGCACAGAATACAAATCAATTTAGAAGGTTGGTGCTAGAGAATTTTAGTGCTGTCATTACTTCTTATTCGGTAGAAAAGGCACTTTTAGGGCTTAAGCCCTGGTTTTTGCAGCTGCTGAACATCTATGAAGAATTTAATATGGAAAATGGATTTCACTGTCAAAGTACAAAGGTTAGGGTAGCTTCACAGCGTCGAAAGGAACGATTGACAAACTTTAATTTTTACTAAAAACCATAGGCATTTACCCATAGCAGGTGTCAATGATCCTCCAATTTCCAATGCTTATCAATTGAACCCATCCATCTCCTGTTAGGATTATAATTTCACTCAAATATTAAAAGTACCTAATGTAAGGAAACAGTGCAAAACCTTATGAGGGCCACATTCTGTCATATCTGATCTGGCCGATGTCCCATTAAATGAACTCTATGCTTATAGTATCCTAGCTTGGTACTGGTTCAACTCAGGAAGACAGGTCCCTGTTTAACTGAAAGATTGTTGATGGGATGTAAAGAATCAAATCAAACGAACAAAAAACAAACTATGCTTCTATGAGTGAACCCTTGTCCTGTTGAACCAGGATATGTCATCTTTAGAAAAGAGTGTTGATGAAGAATCAGCTGGCTTAATCTAGTGAATCCATCTGTGGACAGGAAATCTAGATCTGCACTGCTTTCCAGACAGCATAAGATTCATCTGTATTATATTGCAATCATACAAATGAGCTGGCTGGAAACAGAAATCAATGTGCCATATCATTTGCATTGTGTCATATAGAGGCTCTTGAAGGGCTATTGAGAGCTTTACCTATACATGTGTACTAAATGACTAATTTCCCAGTATGGGGCCCCTGTCAATTGATCTGATTTCCTTGATTTGGCTGCAGGCAGTCTCTTATCAGTTGAAAGGGAATGGCTAAATACACTTTAAGTATCCAGGTGAAAGTGCTTAAAAATCATTTTGTTATTTCTCAACCAAAAAACAATTTTCTTGATGCTCAAAAGAGCAGTCTCATTGAGACGGTTCTTTTGAGCACCCAAAACAAAGGTTCAAATGGATGAAAAATTGCAAGTGTACTCACAATTTTGTCTATAAAAGTTCACTTATCTGGACCTATGTTTTACCAAACTCCACTTTGAAAAATTATACAACTTAAAATTATGCATTTTATTATAGGAGGTTTTAGGAATTCCCAAAGTGACGTCATTTTCGCGCATGCGCATATCCTTGGCCGTCAACGGTTCGCCCAGCTCGCTCTATGTAATCTGTGTTAAATGCGGGTTTATATTTTGAGAAAATGGGCTTTTATAGCCAATGTCATATTAAAACTTGTTTGTATTCTTTGATATACATTCAAAATACATCTTACCGATAAATAATGGTTCCGAATAACAAACGTTTATCCATTTAAAAGGCAAAATATGAGGCTGCGGGAAGTCCAGAAGTGTCGAGCAGAACGCTGATATTTTCTTCCAATATAACCCATAAAAACTTTAAACATGTAAAATTTTGGTTTGTTTATGCACTTTTATGATGAACAGAGTGAATTCACCTGCTTGTTTGTCAGTTCTTACTATCTCTCTCTCTCTCTCTCTCTCTCTCTCTCTCTCTCTTACGCATCCGTGATATCATCTCAAAATCATTGACAGTCCAAAATGTAATTAAAAACAGGTAACTTACGATTAATTTGCCCCAAAGAAATAACTAAAATTCCATGTTAAATATTTGATTTTCACGGTTGACACACACGTTCTTACAGATCCGTTTTATCACCCTCTGTTGAATAAATGAACGACACGCCCCGCGGACTGGCGGAATCAGAGTGTTTTCACAAGTGATTGTCAATGGTGTAATAAAAGAGGGGGTCAGAAAAGATCTTTAAAGGATGCCGACATGCTGGACCCAAAATTACTGGGTCTGAGATTATAACACATTTTAACAAGTCTGACATAATGCAACGACACTGAATTCGTTCTCTATATCAGTTACATTTTAATTCGTTGCCGTGTTTTTGTATAAACACTAGCTAATATATATTGTCTGTCTGTCTGTCTGTCAGACAGGCCAGTTTCATTTTAATTCATTGCCTGTTTTTTTTTTGGAAAAGCACTAGCTAATATATAATGTCTGTCTGTCTGTATGTCTGTCTGTCAGGACATGTGTATTAATGTTTCTATCCGTCTGTCTGTCTGGAGATGCACACGGAAAGGAACATACATGTGCATGTTCATACAGACAGACAGACAGACAGACAAAAAGACAGACAGACAGACAGACAGACAGGCATTATATATTAGCTAGTACTTTTCCAAAAAACAGGCAATGAATTAAAATGAATCTGGCCTGTCTGTAGATGCGCATATATGTAGGTTTATCAGTCTGTACGCATATGCACACTTATGTTTCTATCTGTTTTTCTGTCTCTCTGTACAAGCGTATGTATGCACAAAAGCTTCAGTTAACACATATTTTGTCGTATAACTGTCCACTTCTTCTTCTGAATAGCCATCTTCATCTTACTTATGCTCCCGCGAATCTGCACAGGTTCACCTAAGGCAATGCAACAAGTTGACATTGTGCAGTCTCGAATGAGCCTTCGCTGTTCGAGAGGAAAATGTAATTATATTTTAGCGCCATCGTGTGCGCATTCGCTACTCGAGAAGAAAGTCAACATTATATTTTTCTTTTTTCAGCCCCTAGTTTATGTCCACAATCAAATGTACAAGTAGCGACTGCTGATAACCTTTGAAAACAGTTCAGGCCCAACAAAAGGTTCTCGCAAGAATGCCTGCATGTGCAGACTCGTAAGAGCCTTCGCTGCTCAAGAAAAAAATGCTCTGTTTCTTTTTCAGCGCCCATTTGTGTCCTTAATCATCTGCTACTAGTGTCGTCCGCTGATAGCCTTTTCAAACAGCTTGGACCCAGGTCAGACCCGGCAAAACTTTCTTGCGAAAATGGCGCGCATTCGAAGTCCCGCATGAGCCTTTGCTACTGGAGAGGAAAGGTTTTTTTTTTTTTTTTTTTTTTAAGTGCACATTTCTGTTCTTCAACTTCCTCAGTTATTTTATAGCGCTGAGTTTTCTTGCAGGAATACGCTTAGGCTAAGTGCAGTCTCATATTAGCATTCTCTGCTTGAGAGGAAAGTGTTGTTGTTTTTTCAGCGACCATCTCATTCTGTCCGTTTTTTTTTGTAAGTTCCTTTCTTTCCACAATCATCTATTCAGGTTTGTTGAAATAGCTGTTTTAGCAGTGTGTGTTCTTGCGAGAATGCACACATGAGCCTTCGCTGCTCGAGTTTTTATATATATATATATATATATTTTTGGGTCAAGTTGCCCTGCACCCAAGATGAATTCCTACACGATGCGACATGGTGAAATTTTGTACATGCAATTAAATAATGCAATGTTCATATATTTCAAAATGTGTTCCATTTGTAAGTTTTTCACAATAATATAGTTGAGTATATCTACATTCGGTTTCAGAGTCTAGTTACATAAAATAAATAAATAAAAAATAAACAACCGCCATGTTTATTGTTAGCAAACACTTTTTAAAGAAAATTAATGAAGTGTGTCATTGACAAAAGTTCGTTTATTCAAAATAGTTGCCTTAAAATGGTTAATTTTGTTGTGTTAAATTGAATTGAAAAGTTTAACGGCTCCCGATTTATTCATTTCAAACACAACGACAGACAAATCATCTCAATAAATGTTAATATTATTTGATGAAGTATTTCTAGATGCATTCAAGATGCATTTACAATTCACATTTATATAAATTAAATAGCAAATTGTAACGAGGGAACTTAAAATCGGTGGAAAATGTTGAAAATTCTACTGCTTTCCCTATCTAGACAATACACAGTTGACGGCCAGTATATCCCAAGTCTATTTATAGAACCGGAAGTACGTCACGATAAAACCTCCTATAACAGAAGACATTTGATTATATCAGTTTTCTATTTAACCCTTAAAGCGCCAATCACAACTGCAGCAGACGACAAATATCGTGACAACTTTCCTAAATTTTGAAAAAATAAGGTATGATATTTCATGAGAATCTCATGAAATATCATGCCTTAAAAGCAGCAAAATTTGAAATTGTCGTCTGCTGCAAATTGTAGGTGGCGCTTTATGAGTTAACTTTTTGCCTACTAATGTTGTCTGCTGATCGCCTCTGCAAAATCTAGAGGGTGCCATCAAACCACTTTTGTATCAAATGGCCCCTTGTTAAAGGTTCAACATCATGCAAAAAGGCAAATATTGGACAGTGTTTAATTTCCACCTGAAATCACATGAAAACGACCACCGAAAATTTCGTAGATTTAACACTGCTGTCGGTCCAAAATCTGGATCCAAAATGTTTGTTTATGGATGATTTGTTTCTTCAACCAGTGAACAATTTTTCAGTCATGTCCGGATGGGTCTTCCTTTGTTGAACAAGTACCAAGCAGTCTCAGTACCACTCCTGATTTCCTGCTGACATTGAAGCTGGCCATCATTCGACAAGTCAATCAGTTTGTCCAGCAGAACTTGTTTCTTATTTAACACATCCAGAAATCATGGGTTAGGGATTCAATCCTAATGGCCAAGTAAAATGTTATAGGTTCAACTCTTGCTGAGACCATACTGAGTAATTAAAATTTGGCTCAGTGAGTAACAAATCTGTACTGTTATCAAACATTAAAATGAAAGAGTTATAATTCCCTTGATATCACATCAGATATTGCTGTATGTTGATAACTGTGGTCAATGGACTCCTAAGAACTGGACTTTCTCTGAGACCAAACTATCTTATCTGCGAGATGCTGTTCACCCTGAAAAAATTATTGCACAAACCAATATGACATATTGTTATATGACTAGAGAGAATCCTGTCTCCTGCTTCAGTGCTATCATTAACCAAAATATACAGAAATCACCAAAATCACCAGAAAATCACCGAAATCACCAGATAAAAGTAAGAAATCACCTTTTTATTGTTAACTTAATGCAATAATATGATAAGAATTAGTATAATATGCTTATTTCTAGTCCGTTTTTAAAAATATGTTGATAAAAAAATCACTTTTAAATTGCTATAATGTGATGCTATATTTTGTATTGAAATATTTATTTGCTGGCACATTAAAATATAAGCCTTTTGTAAACTTATCAATTATTCTACTATTATTTATATCTTATAAAGGTATAAAATTAACATTAAAATGGATATTTCCTTTTTTTCTGGTGATTTTGGTGATTTTGCCATGCCTTGAATTGGAAATTGAAATGTACATTTTTTTTCATATTTTAATCAAAGTAGAAATAAGCTTATTATACAAATTGTTATCCTATTATGGCATTAAATTAATAATAAAATTGTGATTTCCTATTTTTATCTGCTGATTTCGGTGAATTCGCTGTGCACTGAATTTGAAAGTGAAATCATAACATTTTTTCATTTCTTTTTAAAATCAAAGTAGAAATAAGCTTATCATACTAATTCTTATTATATTATGACATTAAACTAACAATAAAATGGTAGTTTTTCTTATTTTTATCTGGTGATTTCTGCTGATTTCAGTTAATCCTCGGACCCTCCTGATTGACTCAATTTGTCTTCATAAATCTCTATGTCTACCTGAAAACCGGTCTAAACTGGCCTACAAGTTAATATTGCATGAAAACCAGCTCAAACTAGTTTCCAGAAGTTAATATTTTGACACTTTTTGTAGAGCTAAAAATAGCATGATTAATATAAAATTAACATGTGCTGCATGAAATTGACATGATTTGCTGTTTCACATCCCAAAAGGTAAATTAAAGACTTTCATGATTTTTTTAAAAACAGTTTTGTATTATCTTGTTTGTTAATTTATATCTTTGTTTTGAAAAAAAAAAGTATAAAAAAAAAGTTTTATAGCAATTAAATTTTACATTCCACTCTCAGAGAATTAGTATACTTTTCAACATGCAAAATACTATATGTTTAAAAATTTAATAACAGTTGATAAAACTTGTGAGAAAGTCCTTAGGCTGAAGGTTGAACATAACTAAAACAACAAAACAAAAAATAGAAAAGTTTCATTCTTAGTTGAAACGCCATACAACAAAACAGTTATTGACTTCAACTTTGGTAGACATAAGGATTATCTACCCTGTTTCATTCCCTTTAATTTGATATGCAACACAACTAATTCACACTGGGTAGGCGGCAACATCGAACGCTGAACACAATCGAGGAACTGCGATCAATATGTACAGTCGCTGTTATAAATAAGTCAGTTTATCTGTTTTTTGGGTTTTTTTATAATTTATAGCAGAATTTTAATAAAATTGGTTTCGCCTATCTATTCTGAAATGAATCGTGATTTGTTCTATGCAGGTGTTGTTTCTGATTTCCAATTATAAATGATCATTTTTTACAATGTTTTCAAGATGAAAATTCAGTTTAGTGATGTTTTTTCTCTTTTTGAAAAGGGATAATACACAAGTGGCTGGTCGGTGAAACATTTGAATGTCTACCCTAAATACCAGACAAATTTCACCATGCAATGTGCAATTTTAATTGAGCTACATATGATTTAAAAACGGAGAGGTGAATCAAAATGGCAATCGAAAACACCTTTTCAAAAATTCATTTTCAATTGGTGAACGCTGCTCATAGCAATCGATGAACTAAACATTAAAATAGCCAAAATGTCCTAAAATAAGCTTTAAATGCATTATTTTGGACCCAAAGGCAGTAATTTGGGTCCCAGACCCAGTGGACCCCATTGAATGTAGTGACATGCGTATACTTCATATGATTTTAACTTTTCATTCACATGAATGGGGCGTGCAACAGCGAAAAAAAAATGCCCTGGTCCCTGGGGCCCGGGGAGGGGTTAAAAATCATTAAATTTCAGTAAAAATTTACTGTCAGCCAAAATTTCTACAATGCAAGGGAAACAACTCATTGCTAAAATGCATCACACTATCATCATACAATATGGGCTGCAGGCCCCCCAACTGAAAATTATTTATCTTATTTCGCGACCCAAACATATGTTGTGGGTACGCAAAAGAACCGTCTCAATGAGACGGTTCTTTTGAGCACCCCAGGTAGGAGCTTGTAGCTGAAAATTATTTATCTTATATCTCAACCAAAACATATATTGTGGGTACTCAAAAGAACCGTCTCAATGAGACTGTTCTTTTGAGAACCACTGATATGAGCGGGTAACTGAAAATTATTTATCTTCTCTCTCAATCAAACCATATGTTGTGGGTAGTCAATACAGTCTTTTAATACTTTTTCAGAGCCGTCTCAATGAGACGGTTCTTTTGAGCAACCAAAACACACTGCTGCAGGACCCCAGATAAGAGCCTGTAGCAGCTGAAGATTATTTATCTTATTTCTGAACCACAACATATACTGTGGGTACTCAAAAAGACCGCCTCAATGAGACGGTCAATGAGACGGTTCTTTTGAGTGACCCCAAAACACACACTTTTACTGATGGATAAAAAAATAATTGCAATTTCACGCTGCTGGCTGGTATAATGGCACATGTCAGATCGTGTGTTCGGGTTTTTGCACCTAAAAATGAGCATGTCTTTTCTTACGGTTTCAGTGGAGACTCTGATTGCTACAGACTCCTTCATACTAGAAGGCTATGGGACATGTTGAATGAGGTTTTTCACCAACACCAGCAAACAAGCCCTTCCTGTAGTGGACGGTTAGATTTTGATTATGCAAGTGAACAACAGAGAATGCTATGTTGGAGAGAAAAAGTAATCTGTGATCGCTGTCAGTACGAATCGCAGATGTATAACCTGTATGAAGAGATAAAAACCGGAAAGCCCGGAAGAAAACCTGCCACGGCCAATGTCGGACTGTCTGCAAAAAATGTGCAAATGCAGTATGCAAAATTATTGAAAATGTCAACAAGAGTGACATGAAAGCAAGGAGAAAGTCTCTGAGGACCATAAATTTATTAAGATGACAGCCAGAAACAGATATAGCCATTCAGTCTGATGGAATGTTTAACAACCCTCTATATTCAGGGATAGGGAAGACTCCATTCCAGCCTGCAACACAGTGCAGCTACTCGGTTGTTGAAAATGTGACAAGAAAGAAGCAAGTTATCGCCATGGAGAATGTAAGCAAATTGTGCAGTAAACATGGTTACCACTCTTCAACAGATGAGATACAGTGTGACATCAAGTCAGAAAAATGTAGTGCAACCATCCCAATGGAGCAGAGTATTGGGGATGAGAGACAGTGGGCGAAATCCTGTTTACTCCAGCTAAAAGAGGATCAGCTACAAGTACAATACATCACTACGGATCCAGACACCAGTGCGTTTAAAGCCGCAGAAGACCTCCATCTTGCAAATATGTCGTCTGTTGCCCCAGTGCACCAAATTGATACACGACATCTTTCACAGAATCATCGAAAGCATATAAAGAGTAGAAGGTCTCTTCTTAACATGATGCCTGGGGTGACAAAAAGATGTAGAGAGAAGAAATTAAACAGCTTTGCTGTTGATCTAAGCATGCGCTGCCAATCGGAGTTTCAAAACATTCATAGAAAAGTAAACGGTGACGCGCTTATGCTTCAAAAACACATAAATATGAATTCTGACGCCATCATAGCATGCTATCAGGGTGACCACAGGCTATGTCTGTCACAGTCTACTGTCTGTATGGGAGACAGTGACAACAATTGGCTTGTTAAAAGTGAATATTTACCTTACTTTTTCAAATTGAAGGTGAAAATAGGTTCGGAAAAAGTATTACGAGACTGTATTGACTATTGTCTTGGGGCGAGCATTGTGGAAAAGACCAAACTTAATTCAAACTCACAAAAAGTTGAATCTGTGAATAATGTTATAAGACATGCATTGCCTAAAAATGTGACATTTGCCAGGAATTTTTCAGGAAGGGCTCATTGTGCAGTCTTCAAATGCAACAATGGTCCCGGAGAGGCAATATTGAAGCTTTGTGAAGCAATTGGCTGTTCTATCCCTTCAAATAGTAAAGTGTCGGCTGGACTTTTGGCCGAACAGAAATGTTTTGAAAACAACCAAGTGCGTTGTGGGTCCGCAAAAAGAAAAATCAAGCGTAAATTTAGGAGAAATAATCTTTACAAAGTTATATGAAAAGCACCAAGAGAAAATATCTTATAGAAAAGCCCAATTGCTTCTTAAAAAGGCCAAAACAAGGCAATTGAGAGCCAAAGTAAGCAAGGACCATTGTTACACTTTGAAGAGCTGCACATTGAGACAAACAACTAAAAAAACAACTAAACAGGATCACACTTACAGTATAACAACAAAAAGCAATCATCCTATCCCAAAATGCAAGATGGAGAATGCTCCGTCGTGCAGCTTCCAAGTCTAAAACAAGCATCACGTGACATATTTTCTGAATGACGTTCGAAAACCAGGTGATCTGGGTTTATGCACAGTTTCTCATGGCACAGGTGGCTGACGTCCATTAAATCACCAGCATCATTGGTACGGGGAAGCTCTGTTACCTTTTTATGTAGCATATAGGCCACTCTGTGAGCCAGTTCAACTTTTTGCTTGCCTGTTGTGCACCAGGTTACTGTCTTTCGACCATATCCGTGGCGGTCAGAGCTACCCGACCACAATATGCAGCCCCCACCCCCCTTTACAGAGTACTTTTGAAGGCTCCTTTCAATTATTTCCCAAAATATGTACATGTGTTCCATGTTTAGGTATTAATTTATCAGCAGCATGCTCAAAGCATTCCTAGAAATGGACAATTTACCTCAAAAGCAACAAAATTCATCCACTTGAAGAAACAGTATAGGGCACCCTGAACTAATTATTTCTCCCATAGACCCCAATGGTGAACCCCTAGTATTCGACAGTTTATTCTGCATCTCACAATACATGTGGGGCATCACCATATGCCTTAAATTCAAGCCAAACCATGAATAAGGGGAATAAGAATTGAAAAAACATACATTCACCTGCTTTTTTTTCAACTGTTGCATGTTGATTATTGGCTGCCATATTTTTGGAAAACCCCGTCCCAGTTCCTATTAGAAATCACTATTTTTACTTTTTGCTCTAAAAAACAAAATATAAATGCATCTGGTAGTAAACTATGTACCAATTTGAAGAAAATTAATTTTTGCATCTGCTAGAGAATAAAATATATTTTTACTTTAGCCTCATCATCCAATCAGATGCATCCATTTGCCAGATGATAGCATCGGAGTTCCTCTCAGCTTTTGACTCCTGGGATATGTTGATATAATTAGTTCCCAGTCCCCTTAGAGGTGATGCTACATACCAAATATCTAAGCCTTGTGGTTTCAGACAAGAAGATTTTTTCAGGTTTTCCTTTTTAAAGCCTATGTAAATCATGTGACCACTGAGGCGGGAACATTTTTGGCCCCAGGGGTATAACTTGAACAAAGTTGGTAGAGGTCTACTAGGTTATACTTTATATCAAATATCGAGAGTTTGAGAGTTTTGAGAGTTTTATTCATTGACCAAAACCCCTAACCGGGGTGCAAGTCAAAACATACTAACAAATAAACATTTGAGGAAAGTTTAAAATATGATTACGAGAATCAGCATTTTCTCCTCAGTGGGTATTCATGTCTACTTGAAGCAAACTCCAAGCAATTAAACACCACTTTAGATGAGAATAGCCAGGCCTCCAGATAAGAGTGCGTATTGGAATATTATTTTCTTTATTTGTTATCCAAAACATATGGCGTGGGTACTCAAAAGAACCGTCTCAATGAGACGGCCCCCTTGAGCACCCAAAACACATATTCAAATTAATGGGTAAGAAAATTAAAAGTTTGCGCAAATAAAATTTCCTTATCTGGATCTATGAATAGCAATACAAAAC
Source organism: Loripinus fragilis (assembly GCA_964019695.1). NCBI lineage: Eukaryota > Metazoa > Mollusca > Bivalvia > Lucinida > Lucinidae > Loripinus > Loripinus fragilis. The sequence goes on from OZ026530.1 coordinate 60,419,871, forward strand.
ATATGGTGTGGGTACTCAAAAGAACCGTCTCAATGAGACGGTCCCCTTCAGCACCCAAAACACATGTTTAAATTAATGGGTAAGAAATTAATTAATAGTTTATGCAAATAAAACGGCCAGGCCTCCAGATAAAAGTGTGTATTGGAATATTATTTTCTTTATTTCTCATCCAAAGCATATGGTGTGGGTACTCAAAAGAACCGTCTCAATGAGACGGTCCCTCGAGCACCCAAAACACATGTTCAAATTAATGGGTAAGAAAACAATTAAAAGTTTATGCAAATAAAATTTCCTTATCTGGATCTATGAATAGCAATACAAAACATATGGTGTGGGTACTCAAAAGAACTGTCTCAATGAGACGGTCCCCTTCAGCACCCAAAGGGCCAAAACACATATTTAATTTAATGGGTAAGAAATTTATTAAAAGTTTACGCAAATAAAACAGCCAGGTCTCCAGATAAGAGTGCGTATTAGAATATTATCCTCTTTATTTCTCATCCAAAACATATGGTGTGGGTACTCAAAAGAACCGTCTCAATGAGACGGTCCCCTTGAGTACACAAAACACATGTTTAAATAAATGGGTAAGAAATTAATTAAACGTTTACACAAATAAAACAGCCAGGCCTCCAGATAAGAGTGCATATTGGAATATTATCCTCTTCATTTCTCATCCAAAACATATGGTGTGGGTACTCAAAAGAACCGTCTCAATGAGACGGTCCCCTCGAGCACCCAAAACACATGTTCAAATTAATAGGTAAGAGAATAATTAAAAGTTTACGCAAATAAAATTTCCTTATCTGGATCTATGAATAGCAATACTTCAGTGCAAAACATGAAGAAACCCTGAGAGATCATGCAGAATGTATATGGTTTCAATACTCATCAGAGTATCTTCACTAGTTCCATGATGACTAGACGCAAAAAAATTCGTTAACATGTATTATAATGGCTGTGAGATCCATAATATGTCAATGAGATCTATACGAAATGGTGTAACAAACACCTATATATTCCTGAAAATTTCTTGAAATGTCTTTAGCACTATTTTACAGTATTTTGCTATCTTGAATAGTTCCTGAGTATCACCTGAACACATAAGGCGCCTAAAAGTATTTGGTCTAGCAAGCAAGTTCCTTGGCAGATAAACCCTTCTAGCATCACTAAAGTAAGAACACTCAATTAAATAATGATATTCATCACCAATTTTGTTATGAAAACATAATTCACATATCCTGCAGGGGTGTGGAAATAGTAAAATTTTCTACTTGTCCAGGGACAAGTAAATGGCCATAATGTACTTGTCCAAAGAAAATTTTACTTGTCCGATAGTGTCAGATTAGCTTAGGCCTAAATGAAATATATGTGTGGTTCCTGTTGCATACCAACAAAATTTAGGGTAGGTAGGTAGGGAAATTATTAAATTTTGTTGTAACATTTAACAAAGAAAATAGTGATAAAAATCTGAAAAAGTGCCCATTTTAGGTATTTTTCTCAGAAGACCATTTTAATGTTTAGGGGGTTGAAAAAAATAGGGTAGATAGGCAACAGGAACCACACATATATTTCATTTAAGCCTTATTCCTATCTGTGCTTAAACAATTTACACTTTCGAAAACAGTATGAAACCATGCAGATATCAACTCTCTTGTAAAAAGTGTAGATCCAGATCAGCTGGCTTCTGAAGAAGCCAGCTGTTCAGGATCCACACTGTTTTCAATGCAACATGTGAACTCATAATAATTAATCTAAATATGAAATACAAAATTTTATTAACTTGATGACAAATTTTGCACTTGTCCAAGGACAAGTAAATTGAAATTTTCAACTTGTCCTGAATGAAATGGGACCAGGTCGGACAAGTTGGGCATGGTATTTCCACAGCCCTGCATATCCTGTCATCCCTAGATGTATCGAGGCTCTATGATTTGTGGTTCCATACAAGAAGATTTTTTCATGTTTTCAATAAGCCTGTGTAAAACATGTGGCCCCTTGGGACAGGACCATTTTCGGCCCCAGGATCATAATTTGAACAAACTTGGTAGAGGTCCACTAGTCTTGGTGATGCTACATACCAAATATCAAAGCTCTATGCCTTTTGGTTTTAGACAAGAAGATTTTTTATGTTTTCCCTATAGAAGCCTATTTATCACATGTAACCCCAGGGACAGGCCCATTTATGGCCCATGGGCATAATGGGCATAATTTGAACAAGTTTGGTAGAGGTTGACTAGATGATGCTACAAACCAAATATCAAATCTGTATGTCTTGTGGTTTCAGACAAAAATATTTTTTAAATTTTACATCTTGAAAATCTATTTTTAGCCTGTGTTGACCAAAATCATTTGAACAATTATCAAAGAGGGCTATATAAAGATCATTCCTGCCAAGTTTGGCCAAATTCCAGAAAGTAGTTTAGGAGATGTCCTTTGATGCAAATGTTGACCACAGACGACGACAGACTTCTAACGATCACAATAGCACATTAAGTGCTTTGAAGCGGGATTTCTGTGAAGTTTGGTGAAATACCACCAATTGGTATAGGAGACATTATTTAAAGGAAATTGTTGACGGACGACGGACATCTTATGATCACAATAGCTCATCTTGAGCCTATACAATTGACTAGTAGTACTTAGTACATAACCATTGGTGACTTGCAGTGCTCTGGAAGAATGTGGGTAGGGGATTTGTGCTAAACACATCTGTTTTACTTATTTAGATAATTGTACAGCTACCTAGATTCTGGGTCAGTCTCTTAATGTATGGCAGTAATCCAATCAGCTCAAAAATATTTACTACAGTACTTAGGTCAAAATCTTACCTCATTTATCACCATTCAGCATGTTCAGCTGAGGGACCAAACTGCCTGCCTGATGTCCCTCTTGTCAGTGAAGTATGTGTTCACCATAGAAGCCTCTACAGCCTCCTGGCTACTGAAAACCATGTTAATCCTGCATTTCTGACATAGACTGCTGGATGGCAGCTGCTGCATGTTGATGCTCTGAAGAACATTTAAATATAAACCAAGTCCTGCTGAGTCTGCCCTGTGGATTTATCCTTTTTTTCAAATACATGTACTGTCAATTAAGATCAGCTGGTGTCTGTGGAGCTATCTGAGCAGAATCCTTACTGTTTTTCAGTCTGACTGAAAATATACAAGGCTCTATATTAGGTCAGGCTAAACAGTGTTTAATCTAAAGCCATTGACCCCTTGCTGAAAAGCTAAGGTGGGCCATCTTTAACAAATATATATGAATGGGGAAATATTGAGTTATATTATCACGTGAAATCGAATGAATATCACCCAGATTTCCAAGATTGAAGACTGGAAAAGTATTATTAGGCCCAACATCCAGCTATGAATCTTAAATGATTCGGCAGTTTCAATTGGATTAAATATTATATTTTATTCAAATTAATTTGTACATGGTATATACAGCTTGAAACAATAAGATAAAGATATGAGCACTTGAATTCCGAGAATCTGATGTGTCGCCTCAATCAAGGCAAATTTGTCGAATTTATATCCTGGGCGAAGGGTTACTTTAGAGAAACTTATAAATGACAAAATATAAATCCCATTTCTCCAACCCCTAAGTTCACCTTGGGTATCATACAGATCAAAGTTATAAGCCTATCAACTAGTTTTCAGCGGTTAGTTCAATAAAAAATAAACTAATCTGTATAATTTCAATATCTGACTTCAACCTGACCCAGAGGTCAGGGTTGTGTGTAAGGTCAAAGTGTTTGCTTCTATGTTAGTCTATACTGCTTTACCCTAAATTTGATATGCAACTGTGCCTGCATGGTGCTCTATGCTCCATTCCCTGTAATTTGTTATGCAACATGACCATGTTCTAAAAAAGTTGAATTTAGACCTATTGACCCCACCCCCAGGGTCGAGACGGGAGTGTAGGGGGAGGTCTGCAGACAAAATATATGCGACCATGTTGCTGCATTAGAGATTCCCTTTAATTTGATATGCAACATGACATTGATCTGAAAGAGTTAAAGTTTGACCTTTTGACCCCTAGGGTCAGAGGGCTGGGGTCGGAGAGCAAAATATTTACTACCAAGTTGCTGCATTTGCGATTCTCTTTCTTAATTTGATATGTTCTGAAAAAGTTGAATTTGACCTACTGACCCAATCCCCAGGGGAAGTGGGGGGGGAGGGGGTCTGCTGCCAAAATATTTGCTACCGTGTTGCTGCATTTTGTGATTCCCTTTATTTGATATGTAACAATGACCAAGTTCTGAAAAAGCTTGAACTTTGACCTATTGATCCCATCCCCAGAGTCATGGGAGGGGGACTGCAGTCAAAATATTTGGGACCATGTTGATGCATTCTTGACTCCAATTAATTTGATATGCAACATGACCATGAAGAAACTCTCAAATCCATCTATTTTATGCCCAGGTCACACATTCACGGATCACCTCGTAGTCCGATATGGATGCACAACGCAAGTACTACTACGTATGATTACGGATGCAATATGGAAATATACATACTAATACGGATTGCCACGGATGATGCAGGATCGTATCCTTGGCTAAACCTGCGTCAAAACCGTGAATGTGTGACCTGGACATAACATTTGTCCTGGATGCTCAAAAGTACCGTCTCCAAGGAGATGGCCCTCGTGAGCATCCATGACATTTTTTTCCATTGTAAACAAGAAAACCGCCCTCCAACTAGGCAAACTGGAGAAACTATGATCCCATCCATCAATTTCAATTTTAACACCTGTTTTGGGTGCTCAAAAGAACCATCTCAATGAGGTGATCCCCTGAGCATCCACAACATGTTTTCAATCACAAATATTAAAGCTAAATTTCAATTACTCAAACAGTGAGACCATTCTCCTTAGCTATTCTCCAATCTACCACAATTCCATCAAATTTAATACTTGTCCTGGGTGCTCAAAAGTTGTTAACAGCCCTTTGACTGTATTGTCTCGCAAGTAGTCAACTCTTTCACTCAACTCAACTCAACACAAATTTATTTGCAAATCACAGTTAATCACTGGTTATTTTCTGTGTACAGAGGCAGGGCCAGGGGGTGGGGAACTTGTCAGCTTTTAAGCAAAATGAAAGAAGCGGGTTAGTCTTATTACCCCAGGACACCCCAGGATACCCCAGGACACCCCAGGACCCATAAAGACACTCAAAGATACCTCTATTCGATCATTTTTACTATGTTTTAAAATCAAATTAGGGTTATTTTTATTGAATGTGTCATAAAATCAAATATTACCATTCAAAAAATATTGAGTATGTTTTGTCTCAGTGTGAATAACCAAGAGATTACCACAGGACACCTCAACATACCATATAACCAGCAGGATACCTAAAAGTTAACTCAGTATAACTTTATTTGTATATTTAAGCATACTTTGATCAATTTAAGATGTATGATTATTAAATACATTATGAAATTGAGTACTAACATTCAAAAAGTTGAGTATGACTTTGTCCCAGTATGGATAGCCCAGATGGTTCCCAACAGGACACCTCACTATATATACAAAGACACTTCAGTGCCCCCAAGAACACCCATATTATATAATTATTTGCTTGTTTTATCAAATGTTTGATGATTAAATGCTTCTATCTTAAAGTTTGAATCTCCATCTAGGTTTCTAGAAGCAAATTTGAGAGAGTCCTGGGGTTCGGCCTGGGGTGTCTTCAGTAGTATACACACCTCTTATACTGCTCGATTCAGACTTTAATGATATTATATAAATGTTAATTCATATACAATTTTGGGTCAATATTATTTTTTGGTATAAACTTACATAGTTTTACCAAAGGATTATGTAAATAATGGATATTTGGACGTCTTGGGGTGTCCTGGGGTGTCCTAGGGTGTCCTGGGGTATTAAGACTGACCGGAAAGAAGCTAAAAACTAATTAACAAGGCAAAATCAATTTACCTTTCATCAGCTAGTTGTCAAAGTGAACACATTCCGGTAATACTTTTCTTGTAAATCTCCATACTTTTGTAATAAGTAGAAAATAGATTGCCAGGCAGATTTAGTAATCGTGTCTGCCATCTTAGTTTTTTTTTTATTCCCAATCCGTACTCCCCAGGAGTCTGGTGCATTGCTATAGGCGCGACCCACGTCATGGACCGTTGGATACATGGAAGACACTGCGCGGAGCCGGAATTGGTACATCAAGATCAGTGAAATTGGCGTGCTTTAGACCAGGATCTTTCTATAGGATACTCACAGGGTTGTAGAAAAGACCCAAATTTCTTGAATCATAGAATGGGTTGGGTATCTTGTCTTCCGCACAAGACAAGATGCCCAACCCATTCTATGATTCCTAAACAATCAATGTAGACCGTGATCAGATGCTACATTCTGCTGCATCTGATCCTGGTCTGCACTGTCTGTCAATGTACTACATATTAACTAGTTTATAAGATTGCAGTTATGTATGACCCGTACTGCAATGGCCGTTATTAATTTTATTGCCTTTATCTGCTGTTAGAACTGTTTCAACCCATAAGACGCATCCTAACATGACGGATAAATGGTTGACTGGGATGTAATGAATCATGCTAAACAAATAACATCAGTGGTACCTGAACAATATTTTTTGGGCAGTTCGGTGGTGCAAACTTGGTAGTGATCATGGCGGACAAGGGGGGGGCATCGAGGGAATTGTTTTATGGCCTTTAATTACTGTAAAAACTTAAATTATATGAGCTGTAACTGTATAACTGATCTCAATCATTAATAAAACTGATAATTACTCTTTGGTGAAAACCCCGCAGGGTTTTTCTCCCATTTCATTTTGTGGGGGAAAAACCCCGCGGGGGTTTTCCCCCGCGGGTTTTTTTATATTTTGCTTGAAAGGCTTCAAATGATGAGAAAAACTTCAATTCAGCTTCTATATTGTTTTGTAAAGCAATACAATTAAAAACAAACCTTTTTATTTTTTTAAAAAACCCTGCGGGGTTTTTCCCCCACAATCTGAAATGGGAGAAAAACCCCGCGGGGGAAATTAAAGGTTGGAATTAAGCCATACCAATCATTTTCTGAAATAATTACAATCAAACAAACTTATTTCTTGAACTTATTTTGATATTAATTTTTTTGAAAAAACCCTGCGGGGTTTTTCCCCCATTTGAAAATGTGGGGGAAAAACCCCGCGCAGGGTTTTAAAAACCCCGCGGGGTTTTGAAAACCCCGCGGGGTTTTCGAAAAACCCTGCGGGGTTTTTAACTTTGACCTTTTTTTTCACTATGACAGAATTTTTATTTTGGGGTCTAAATGCATATGTTTTACTAATTTAAGACTGTATTTATGTATTAAAGTGGTTTTGAGTATTTTGTACCACTAGAAAGGTGATGTGATTTTGCCAAATTCTGGTGCGGCAAAAAAAAACTGGTGGCTGTTCGATGCAACATTTCCCCCGAATTTGTATATTTAAAACGGGGTTTCCTAAATGCATGTAATAACTCTACTTCTTATTGAACGATAATTTATTTCGATCATCAACTGTGCTTGTTATTCAGTAACCTATACGGGAACCAGACCGTTAAACAAGGGTAAACAATTGTCCTATGTTCTCGCTATTTACAGTAAAACTATTTATACAGTTGATGTACAATAAAAACGACCATCTTGCAAAGTGGTCTATTTTTGTCAGATATTTGATGTCTTCTTTCGCTTATACAACCCCTTTCCCCCCTAGACCCAAGACGCCCTTTACATATGTTATATATTTGTATAGCGACATTTTATTGTCCAGTTTCATCTTTTCAATGACAAACGTCACAATTTTAAGTATATTTCGTACGCATGCGTAGAAGGAATACCGCAAAGTTTTGGAAATAAAGGGCACTTATATCCTAAATATTTTAGCACTTTTACTTTTTGAAAACCTGCTAAGGTTTTACTAAAACTCTCGTCTAAATGGCACCCAGTCTAAAGACGTAAAATGAGGGGTGGGAGTAGAAGGCGCAAGTTTTCACGGCTTTTCAAATGATGAATCGCTTTGAAACCTATTATGATGCTTTCTATGCATATTTTACTACCGAAGCAGAACAATTTTAAAAACATTATGGCAATTTGAAAATTTAGGTTTTGTAATTATGTCATTTAGGGAAAATATACGCCTTATCGCTAGAGCTCCTTGACCAGTATCGGCTTCAAGAACACATGTTAAATCGTTCAGCAAGCCTTATGATTCAACAAGCATTCTCAAAGCATTGCCTCGTAAAATTGTGTCAAAAGATACTCCTCTAGTATTCTCTTTATAGCCGGTACCTGCTACAACTGAGTTCGTTTATATGGCAGATGATGCCATATCTGTTCTTGTATCGCTAGGTTCACATGGGGACCAATTCAAATGAGGGCAACAATAACACAGCAAATTTCCATCTAACCACAGCCTATATAAGTGATAAAAATAATCCAATGGTTTGTTGATATTTATTGTGATTTTCTTTCCAGTGGGATCCAGAAATCGCTCTATCCAGTGTACATTGATATACGGTGATTGCGTTTTAGATCGCTCAATACAGTGTACGTTGATATATATATGAGCCAGTGCATGAGATTTCCAACAATGAGCTATATGCGACCAGCAAAGCCTCAGATCAGCCTGCGCATACGTGCTTTCTGACCAGAGCCTTTGCTAGTCACTTGAATATTCTATGAGTGTTAAGCTACTCATTAACACCATTTTATGTTTCTAAGCCTAAAAGGAGGCTGCACAGGCTCGTCTGAGTCTACACTTGTCAAAATGCCACATTGTTGGAAATCACATGTCACGGCTCAATTATATAAGGTGATTGTCTTTCCGGTCGCTATATCTATTGATATACATACGGTGATTGTGTTCAGGTGGGGTTTAGAAATCGCTATATCTATTGATATACATACGGTGATTGCGTTTCAGGTTGGATTTAGAAATCGCTATATCTATTGATATACATACGGTGATTGTGTTTCAAGTGGGGTTTAGAAATCGCTCTATCTATTGATATACATACGGTGATTGTGTTTCAAGTGGGGTTTAGAAATCGCTATATCAATTGATATACATACGGTGATTGTGTTCAGGTGGGATTTAGAAATCGCTATATCTATTGATATACATACGGTGATTGCGTTTCAGGTGGGATTTAGAAATCGCTCTATCTATTGATATACATACGGTGATTGCGTTCAGGTAGGATTTAGGAATCGCTATATCTATTGATATACATACGGTGATTGTGTTCAGGTGGGATTTAGAAATCACTATATCTATTGATATACATACGGTGATTGCGTTTCAGGTGGGATTTAGAAATCGCTATATCTATTGATATACATACGGTGATTGTGTTCAGGTGGGATTTAGAAATCGCTATATCTATTGATATACATATGGTTATTGCGTTTCAGGTGGGATTTAGAAATCGCTATATCTATTGATATACATATGGTGATTGCGTTTCAGGGAATTTAGAAATCGCTATATCTATTGATATACATACGGTGATTGCGTTTCGGGTGGGATTTAAAAATCGCTATATCTATTGATATACATATGGTGATTGTGTTTCAGGTGGGATTTAGCAATCGCTATATCTATTGATATACATTCGGTGATTGCGTTTCGGGTGGGATTTAGAAATCGCTTTATCTATTGATATACATACGGTGATTGTGTTCAGGTGGGATTTAAAAATCGCTATATCTATTGATATACATATGGTGATTGTGTTTCAGGTGGGATTTAGAAATCGCTATATCTATTGATATACATACGGTGATTGTGTTCAGGTGGGATTTAGAAATCGCTCTATCTATTGATATACATACGGTGATTGTGTTCATGTGGGATTTAGAAATCGCTATACCTATTGATATACATATGGTAATTGCGTTTCAGGTGGGATTTAGAAATCGCTATATCTATTGATATACATACGGTGATTGTGTTTCATGTGGGATTTAGAAATCGCTATATCTATTGGTATACATATGGTAATTGCGTATCAGGTGGGATTTAGAAATTGCTATATCTATTGATATACATACGGTGATTGCGTTTCAGGTGGGATTTAGAAATCGCTATATCTATTGATATACATACGGTGATTGTGTTCCAGGTGGGATTTAGAAATCGCTATATCTATTGATATACATACGGTGATTGCGTTTCAGGTGGGATTTAGAAATCGCTATATCTATTGATATACATACGGTGATTGTGTTTCAGGTGGGATTTAGAAATCGCTATATCTATTGATATACATACGGTGATTGTGTTCAGGTGGGATTTAGAAATCGCTATATCTCTTGATATACATACAGTGATTGCGTTCCGGGTGGGATTTAAAAATCGCTATATCTATTGATATACATATGGTCATTGTTTTTCAGGTGGGATTTAGAAATCAATATATCTATTGATATACATACGGTGATTGTGTTTCAGGTGGGATTTAGAAATCGCTATATCTCTTGATATACATACAGTGATTGCGTTTCGGGTGGGATTTAAAAATCGCTATATCTATTGATATACATATGGTGATTGTTTTTCAGGTGGGATTTAGAAATCAATATATCTATTGATATACATACGGTGATTGTGTTTCAGGTGGGATTAAGAAATCGCTATATCTATTGATATACATACGATGATTGCGTTTCAGGTCGGATTTAGAAATCGCTATATCTCTTGATATACATACGGTGATTGCGTTTCGGGTGGGATTTAAAAATCGCTATATCTATTGATATACATATGGTGATTGTGTTTCAGGTGGGATTTAGAAATCGCTATATCTATTGATATACATACGATGATTGTGTTTCATGTGGGATTTAGAAATCGCTATATCCATTGATATACATACGGTGATTGCGTTTCGGGTTGGATTTAAAAATCGCTATATCTATTGATATACATATGGTAATTGTGTTTCAGGTGGGATTTAGAAATCGCTATATCTATTGATATACATATGGTAATTGCGTTTCAGGTGGGATTTAGAAATCGCTATATCTATTGATATACATATGGTGATTGTGTTTCGGGTGGGATTTAAAAATCGCTATATCGAGTGATATACATATGGTGATTGTGTTTCAGGTGGGATTTAGAAATCGCTATATCTATTGATATACATATGGTAATTGCGTTTCAGGTGGGATTTAGAAATCGCTATATCTATTGATATACATATGGTGATTGTGTTTCAGGTGGGATTTAGAAATCGCTATATCTATTGATATACATATGGTAATTGCGTTTCAGGTGGGATTTAGAAATCGCTATATCTATTGATATACATACGATGATTGCGTTTCAGGTGGGATTTAGAAATCGCTATATCTATTGATATACATACGGTGATTGTGTTTCAGGTGGGATTTTAAAATCGCTATATCTATTGATATACAAACGATGATTGCGTTTCAGGTGGGATTTAGAAATCGCTTTATCTCTTGATATACATACGATGATTGCGTTTCAGGTGGGATTTAGAAATCGCTATATCTATTGATATACATACGATGATTGCGTTTCAGGTGGGATTTAGAAATCGCTATATCTATTGATATACATACGATGATTGCGTTTCAGGTGGGATTTAGAAATCGCTATATCTCTTGATATACATACGGTGGTTGCGTTTCGGGTGGGATTTAGAAATCGCTATATCTATTGATATACATACGGTGATTGCGTTTCGGGTGGGATTTAAAAATCGCTATATCTATTGATATACATATGGTGATTGAGTTTCAGGTGGGATTTAGAAATCGCTATATCTATTGATATACATACGGTGATTGCGCTTCAGGTGGAATTTAGAAATCGCTATATCTATTGATATACATACGTTGATTGTGTTTCAGGTGGGATTTAGAAATCGCTATATCTATTGATATACATACGGTGATTGCGGTTCAGGTGGGATTAAGAAATCGCTATATCTATTGATATACATACGATGATTGCGTTTCAGGTCGGATTTAGAAATCGCTATATCTCTTGATATACATACGGTGATTGCGTTTCGGGTGGGATTTAAAAATCGCTATATCTATTGATATACATACGGTGATTGTGTTTCAAGTTGGTTTTAGAAATCGCTCTATCTATTGATATACATACTGTGATTGTGTTTCAGGTGGGATACATGGCGGCACGGATAGTAGACGAAGGGGAAACTGTTGTCTTATTGACTGGACGAGTCCATAAGGATTATGAGGGAAAATCGTATATAGATGTTCTAGGTCGATATTTGGGCAGTCTGGCAGTACAGCAAGGAGTTACTCTTATATTATCTGTCAAGAAGTCATCTGAATTCCTTGAAATGCCGATTGTTACGGAGCGTTACAAACATCTGTATAATGTGGTAAGTATAGATTGATGGGCATTTCTTTGCCTACTAGTACTTGATCTGGGTCCAAATTATTTATAGTTAAGTACAATATTTGTTTTAAACATGTGGTATATCTCAAACCTTACATTGAGGTTATGAGGCTTTAATCATACTTGACCTAATTATACTGTTCATAAAATCTAAAATGCTAAAAAGACTAGATAGTTTGCCGTTATGCTTTTGAGTGTTGTGCTTCTAAATGCAAATAAGTATTAGAATGCCAAAAACTATTGATATTTGGGCATTAATTAGCATGATGTATTTCATGCTCAGTTGTATAGGGTTGAGCATGAAACCGGTTTTATGGTATCAGAGCCTGGGTATTATGTACCGTTTTGTTGTTAGCTTCCTGGTGCAAGGTTTATGCCGTTGCTATGTATAATTATGTATGCAGTCTTCTATATTCTTGGAGATGTGGTTTGTGTAGTGTTTTACTTTATGGTGGCAGATTGACATTTTATGGGAAAAACGTTGCGACGCTCTGGCGTTATGTCAATGGCGACGTACATAATGGCGAAACGATGAATATTTAGTTGATATAAAAGTGTATGCTTTTTCTGGCTGAAATATTGAGTTACAAGAGAAAGCAAAACTATATAAAAATTATTTGTTAAAATTAACCCCTGGTAAATATAACGTGAGTTCATGTTCAGACTCACAATAAAGCGCAATGATTGGCTGCTTGCAGACACGTGTCCGCATGCAGCCAATCATTATGCTTTATTTTGAGGCCCGGTATTGCTTACCATGATGCTGTTCTCTCTGAGGTCTTCATCAAGCATTTAATCTCACGACAGAAACCCTGACTCATGTATTTGTACAAAAATGCTGACTGGGAGGGTCTAGAGACTTATATGTTGGCATTTCAGAAGTCCTGTATGTCTACTTGTGAAGGTAAATCAGTCAATCAACTCTTTGAGGATTTTAAGAGCGCCCTACATAGTGGTATGGGAAATATGTTCCTCAGCGGACTACCAGTACAAATTCGTCACTTTACAAGATCACACAAGACATTTAAAAGACGCCCATGCGCAAAGGGACCGTTTGTTAAACAAGTACAACCAGTACAGACGCCCTGCAGACAGACACGCTCAGCTTGAATCTAAACAACTTATCAATAAAAAACTCTAAGATGTTGACAACTGGTATTGAATAAATATTAGGCTTTACAAATTATGTTGGTCCCAATAAATCAAATACTCATCCTAAGGCTGACATTAATCCCCACAATAAAACCTTGTCAAAAAAAACGGTACACTCACAAAGTAAGTAAGGGTGCAAAGATCAGGAATCGACACAATCAAGCACCACACCCGACCTAGGACACCAATGGGAAAGCGACAAACCCACAGTAGACACCACAAACGAGAGCCAAGAGGCCAGCCCCCTCCCAGCAGGCAACCATAAAACACACACAAACAGACGCGCAAAAAGGCACAGCAAACACAAGACAGAACAAAAACATAAAAGATCCACAAAAAAAGCACCGCCTTGGAACGGTCAGTAAAATACTTCACCGGAGGGCCCGAACCGGCTCAATGGCGCCACCCCCACCCCCAACCCAGACACTGACCAAGACACACAGATATCCGGCCCGCATGAAAGACCCCCAACCTATCAATGCATCTCCTAAAACATATAAATCAAGATACAACAAGGAGACAAAGCAAGGACAAGGACCCAACAGTAAATTAAACTGAACACCGGAGCAAAAGAAATCCAACGGGTAAACCCCAGTGGGCCCGACAAACAGCCAAAGCACCAGGCCCCAACCATCTCATCAACGGAAAGCCCCCAAGCCAGAACCACCATAGAGCCCGAAGTCGGACCCACCGGCGTGCAATTAAAGAGGAAAGCAAAGTTGCCAATCATGATTGAGTTGACTACTAAGCATGCAGTCCGCTGCAATACATTTATGTTATAGCCAATCTTTTTATAATGGGAAATTATTTTAATGAACTGCGCTGGAAAAATTATTAGAGACAACAATCTTCTCCAATTTATACACCAAGTCACCATAGAAATCAGGTTCCGAAAGACCTTGGCGCAAGAGAGATTTAAGTCCAACTTGGAATTTAGAAATCAAATCATAGTATCGTCTATAAAATTTTGAAAATGTTTTGCGAAGTTTATGATACCGATAGCTTTGTTTAAGAAGTTTCTGAGTTAACAATTTATTGCGAGTGTTAGAGTCAGCAACATAGCTAGATGCTTTAGCAAAACGAATGAGTTGAGAGATATAGACTCCATAGGATGTAGAACGAGGGACATCACCATCCAAAAATGGGAAATTGACAATTTCAAAATCAAAGTCGTCAAGTTTATCGTAAATTTTGATAGAAACACTATCATTAGAAATTGACAAATGCGGCATCGGTATCAGAGGCATTGGCTTTATTCAGTTAGAGCTCTGAAGGGTATATTTGACTAACCATATTGTCAAAATAAACATTATTAATATTTAAAATATCGTCCAAATATCTGGAAGTAGTGTTAAACGCATCAATCACAAAATGGACACAAAATAACTCAAAATGGACACAAAAGGCACATCACCTCTGAAACAGAATGGCTAATTGTACACAAAAAACAATGACAAAACCAGCATTCTCAACCAGCAAATTCAGTCTGTATGCACCCCTAAAACAACACTAAAACTCAGTCAACTCTTGCATATGGTAGTACAGCACTTCACCCATCCCAAATACCCAGTGAGACCCTTCGTTATGTACCCCAAATTATGTAAGGAGTCAACGATTAGGATTTGATACAATTAAGTACCATCCCTGACCCAGGACACCACATGGAAAAAGTGATAAAACGCAATAAAACTTCACAGCTATACATCACAAAAGAGAGCCAAAATGCAAGCCATTTCCCAGCAGGTGACCACAAGGCATTATTATACAGAGGTGCACGAACACATTACAAAAACAAGACATAAATAAATAACAGAGAAAATCAACAAAAGAAGCGCCACCTTAGAGCGGTCAGTGAAATATTTACCAACCTCACCCTTAGTTCAGATATGAATCAAGACACATAGATGTTTGGTTCGTCATATACCAGATGCCCCTTGATACTTGTAGGGTGGTATGGTGTTTAAAGACTAGAGCAATGCATACGTCTGTCTTCTTTACAAGAAGGTAGATGCTAGCTGTGTATCCAATTGCATGCCAATTTATTTAACTAGCATATTGTGTAAAATGCTAAAGCATAATGTGACTACAAATGTGGTTTCTCACATGGAAAATACAACATTCTGTGCAATCTACAGCAGGTTTCAGATCCAAGCGTTCATGTCAGACCCACCTTATGAAGACGTCATATGGAATTATCACAGACCTTGTCATGGTGGACGTCTCCTTAGTAATTGACAGGGTCTGAAACACCTGGTAAAGTTGCACCACTATGGAATGAGAAGTCCAATCTTGGAATGGATACAGGCGTTCCTCCCCGTTGGACACAAACTGTTGTCCTTGGCAATGAAAAGTCAGGTACAGTGCCTGTGTCATCTGTAGTCCCTTAGGGCTCGGTCCTTGGCCCAATACTGTTCTTAAATTACTTCAATTAACTACCAGAAAAAAAAACAGATCAAAGATTAGGTTGTTCGCTGATGATGCAGCCATTTATCTGGCAGTTTCTAACCTGCAAGATGCCCAAATACTACAGCAGGATCTTGACCGTCTCCATGAGTGGGAACTGCAATGTGACATGGAGTTCAATCCAAGCAAGTGTGTGATTAAATAGATCACATTGGCTATACCTCCGGTCACTAGTAAATACCTATTGCATTGACATATCCTTTATTCAGTTGGAAGTTCCAAGTACTTGGGCTTTGAAATCAGTGACAAACTTTTCATTTAATAATCACATTCAGAAGATATCCACATCAGCAAGCTGATCACTAGGATTCATAAAGCGCAATAGTAAAATCCCAGCTATCCGTGAAATGGCTTACAAGACACTGGTGTGCCCATTAGTGGAATATTCTTCACCTGTTTCGAGTCCCTACACGTAACGCAATATTCATTAGATTAAAATGACCCAACGTAGGGCAGGTAGGTGGATACTCGACAACTATTGGAGACAGGCAAGTGTAACAGAAATGCTTAACTGCCTACGCTGGCGTTTTAAAGAACATAGAAAAATGATTCCCAACGTTGTTTGTTTTTCACAATCATTCATGGATTAGTAGCCTTTGACCTGTCTTCGTATGTTGAGATACCCCAATCTGGTGCGTGGGAAGTAAAAAAGGCTCGCCAAATAGTCTAGGGCCAATTTAGTCTACTATGCATCCCTATCCCATCCACCCACCATGATGACACTTGTTCATAGGTGCAGAAATGTTTATTAGGACATCATAAATGTTAAACAAAGTTGTCTTAAAACTTAAATCTGTAAGGGCTATGTGAAACATGTATGTTTTCTATGGCAACCCTTAACGGATGCAAGAATGGGGTAAGCCTACAAAATTACTCACATCTGAGAGACTACTGAACTTAGTACCAAATTAATGCTTAAACATAAGGCTTTTATTAATTTGAGTCATATGCAAGTTATCTTATTTGTTTATTCATAATAATTTATGAAAATATTACGAATGTGATTCAAGAATAGGGCTCAGATGCTACTAATCATAGACTACTAAATTTGGTGCCAATTTAAGTTCAGAGACAGTTAATTTAGTCCATCATCAAATATGGATACTATCTTCTTTGCATAATTTTTGTATTTACAAATATTTATAAAAACAATACAAAAAGTGGACAATCATTAAGGATAAATAAATAAGCTGTGTTGAACCGAAAAATACCACTTCGTAAATTATACAAATTGGTACCAATCCGTCACATTTGCCAAATATGAAATTGACATAAAGTTAACTTCGATAATCGTTGGGTCCAACTTTTGTGCTAAAAATTACCATATTGATACTTTCTGATGTGGGAAGATATATTACATATTTGTCAAAGCTGTGAAGAACTGCCACAACTTTTCGGTGGGTGTGAAGGATTGGTACCACTTTCTCACACATGTTAACAATTTGTACCAATACATCACACAGACCAAGATTTGAAGATTTACAGACACGCAGCGTAATACAAATATTAAACGTGATAAGCATATTGATGGGTGGTCGACTCATTGGGATCATGCTCATCGTAGTCGTAGTCGTCGTCGTCCGCGTTGTCACACTTTAGTTTCCGAACGATAACTCTTGAAGGGATGCAATAATTTCATTCAAACTTCACAGAATAGTCAAGCATCATTAAATACAGGTCAAGTTTGAAAAAGCGGGTAATTTGCAAAATAATGACTGAGTTACGGCCCCTTTTTTACTTATATTTTGGCTTAATTGTGGTTTCTGATCAATAACTTTTGAAAGGATGCAACAATTTTATTCAAATTTTACAGAAGGGTTAAGTATAATAAAATGATGCTCATGTTTGAATTTTGAGGTCATTTGCAATTTTTTTGATGAGTTATGGCCCTTCTTTTACTTATGGTTAAGCCAATGCAAAAGCTATATTCGACTTTTTGTTAAAATAAACTTCACATTTCTCCAAAACTAAAAAATCTGACAGCCATGATTACCACGTGTCTGTAGATAAGCATGACCTTTATTAAAATTTTACTCCACCTCCCTGACCCCTTAGATGGGATCAAAGGTCAAATATTTAAATTTCGCAATAACTCAGTCAGTTGTCAATATTTTACTGGAGACAGATGTACAATAAATATGAAACATATGAATCACGATTTTGATCGAAGGCCTGGGCAAGACCCCCTGGGAAGACTTAGGGGGTGGGGTCAAAAGGGTAAAATTCAACTTTTTTAGAACATAGTCATGTTGAATATCAAATTAAAGGGAATCACAAATGCAGCAATATGGTAGCAAATATTTTGGCCCGAGAAAACCCTACCCACCTCTACCCCCTGACTCTAGGAGCAGCAAGAAACAATGAATCAACAACAACAGAAACACCGCTGTAGAATGGATAGCAAACTCAGCCACATGGGTCGTGATTGCTGAAACTCATTTTACTGGTGCCAAACCTTCGCCCAAGATACTGTTGCTGTTAAAGAACAAAATATGTTAGCTCGTATGGAGGCTTCCTAACAAGAAGCATTGCATTAACACAGATAAGCAATCTTATAATATGAGCCGCGACATGTGATTTCCAACAATGTGGCAGTTTGACCTGTCTAGAGCTTGAGGAGCCTGTGCAGCCTCATTTAAAGCTTAGAAATTCTAAGTGATGTTTGGTCAGTAGCGACACAGCCATAGAATATTCAAGCGACCACCAAATGCTCTGATCAGACTGCGCATATGCGCATGCTGATCTGAGGCTTTGTTGGTGACACATAGGACATTCTTGGAAATCTCATGTTGCGGCACAACTATTTATTAACACACTACGATGAAACATAGAAAAAAATCTCAAGGCACCAATTTGAAAATAGACCAAGTTTAAGAAAACCTCAAGTTGAGCCGCGGTGGGCCAATCCAAGGACAAACATCTGTGAGTGAGGTACCAACCAGCTGATTAAAGCATTAAAATAAGTTTCCATTATAAAAGGATTGGCTATAGCATTAATGTATTGCAACAGACTGCATGCTTTGTGGTCAACCCAAGCATGGTTGGCAACTTTGCTTTCCTCTTTGATTGCACGCTGGTGGTTCGGACATCAGACTCTATGACAGTTCCGACTTATCTATTGATGAGATGGTAGGGGCCTGATGCTTTGGCTGTTTTCGGCCCACTTGCGTTGGATTTCTTTTGCTCCAGTATTCAGTTTTATTTACTGTTGAGTCCTTATCTGTGCCTTATCTCCTTTTTATATCTTGATTTATATGTTCTGGGAGATGATGCTTTGATTAGTTAGGGGTCTTTCATGCAAACCAAATATATCTATGTGTTTTGACCCACATCTGAATAAAAGGTGAGGTTGGCGCCGTGAAACCGGTTTACGACCTCCAGTGAAATATTTTACTGACGGTTCCAAGGCGGTACTTCTTTTGTGGATCTTTTTTATGCTTTTCTGTCTTGTATTTGTGCGCGTCTGTTTATTTGTGCCTTGTGGTCACCTGCTGGGAAAGGGCTGGCCTCTTGGCTCTCGCTTGTGGTAAATAACTGTGAGTTTGTCACTTTCCTATTGGTATCTTGGGTCAGGTGTGGTACTTGATCGTATGGAACACTGAACTTTGCACCCTTACTTACTTTCCTGACAGGGCCATGATTTGAGTCTGATTTGAGTCTGAGGCCTGACCCTCTGTCGTTCAACTAATGAGAAAATCATTGCTATTAACCATGATTGGTTTTATAGCAATACATGCAGACTGTTGCATGATATTCATGTTATATACAACATTTTATAACATTTGATTATCTTTTTGAATTGGTCATTAAAATCAGGTTTTCCAACAATTCTTTTGAATTTATAAACTAAATCACCATCAAATACTGGCTCTGATATGCCCTGTTGCAGAAGATTTTAACCCAATATTTTCTGTGGTAGAATTAAGAAAATGCTTAGCAAATAATTGATATATATAACCTTATTTTAGACTAGTACAAATAAGGATGAAACTAACGACTATCGACTAATGACTAAAAACCAAACTCACTGTGTATAATAGTGTACACTTTGAAACTAATTGTACTGAAGCGGAAAATGAATCTAAACACAAAAAAGCGACAACTACGTGATACAACCTTTATAGTGTAGCGGCTAGCAAACATAACTCGTAGGCTTGTGGTAACGGGTTTGAGCCTCATGACGGACAATATTTGGACCGCTTATATACATACTGATAGGGATTTAAACGAACAGCTATTATTAAAGGATAGTGTTCTCTATCCACTTTTACTGTCATGCCAGCCAAGAGTGACAGTGACGTCATGTTTTGTTTACAAAGTTATCAGGGACTAATAACCGATGGATCACTTGTGTATAAATCCTATCCGCAGGATAGGATTAATACACATGTGATCAATCGATTCCCGTTAGCTCAAGTGGAGTGTACAAATTAATGTTGAACTTAACAATTGAAAACAAAATATTACGTCACTGTCACTCTTGGTTGGCACGACAGTAGTTCGAGCGACTGCATGATTGACCAACTGTTTTAAAATGACAGATTAATTCTATCGATGTTAGTTTGATCGCCATTCAACTAAAAAGAGGATGGATAGGCACCCTAAGTTAACCTCCCCAATGAGAGCTGGAGTCTTAACTTTCATAGGTACTGTCGGGTAATGTAAAACGTATCTACCTTCTTTCTGGAGGAAAATCTGCCTTTCCAAAACCATTTGTCCGTTCCTGATAGACCAACTAGTACTCATGGTGTAACACGGGGTGCAGCGTTTGTGTGCTAGGCGTCAACTGTTTTCGTTTTATTAAAATTAAATTTGTTTTGATAGGTCTTGTTATATTTTACTAGTGAACGACTTGTAGATTATTTGGTCTTTGTTACATAGGTAAAAATAATACAAATGTATCGATGTATGTCTGAACTATTAGACGCCCAGAAAACTGCATATTGAAGTTTTTGTAGCACCACACATATTCAGTCGAAATTTCAAGATACTAGTAATGTAACATAGCAGTCTCCACATCGTGCATTAGGTCAAATATATGACAACATCTACTCATTCAAATTTGATATGAAAAATGCAAAACGATGGACCTCTAAATCACAATATGCTGCACCCCGTGATAAGCAACAAGATCAGTCTATCGGAGCCTTTAATTACAGACAAATATCCAGGTTCATTGGTTTGTTTCTATGAATGGAAAACATCGACTTCCTGAACAACTCGGCTAAATCGAAATAGGACAGAGAGACAAACTTACTCATAAGGCTCATGGTTAATTCAAAATTAAGTAATTCAGGAAGACCCTGTCTTTTCTGTTATAATTATTACAGCTCTACCAATAAGGCGGCGATCACGAACGCTCTGATTGCCCAAAAACAATGGCTTCGATCATTTACCAAAGTAGAAGAATGTTGACAGAAGTACGGCTTTACTGTGTGTGACAAGCCAGCACACAACTCAACTATCACGGTTACTTTTCTCCTAGGGTAGGGCAAAGAGTTCCAATAACTCAAAAAAAGTTCCATATATGAAATACCATATTTAATGATTATTTGGCAATATAATGATTGCATAGCAATAAAATTATTCAGAAGTTAGGTATATTAGCGGAATTCAATGCAATAAGCGATGGCCAATTGTATTTATTGAGGGGCCACAAGTTATATTTTTGGGGAAAAAATGCATTCTTTCACTGACGATCGATTTTGTCTTAGCAAACAGTGTAGACTCTGAGTAGTATGTGTGGCACTATAGCGCTTTTGACGTCACTTCCGGTCCAAGATGGCGGGCCCCACGACTTCCGGTCCAAGATGGCGGCCCCCACGACACCAAGATGGCGGCCCCCACGAAATCAAGATGGCGGCCCCTGTGACGCGTTCGGTTACACCTCGGAGGGTGAGTCAACGCCCTAGACCACGAGAAGGTAGCGTCACGTCCTAGAGCGCGGTGTCGTTCTTCTCTCAGATGCTCATTGGGCAAGCCATCCTTTTAAATTGAAACTATTATAATACAAACGCGAGCCATCCTTTTAAAACGCCACTTTTACAATCGTTTCAGCTACGTCCTTAAAGTGCACAAAGCAGCTTTCTCATCAGACTAATTATCAGACAGACATTGATCTATCCATCCATCCATGCATACATCCATACATACATACATCCATACATACATACATACACACATACATACATACATACATACATACATACATACATACATACATACATACATACATACATACATACATACATACATACATACACACACACACACACACACCCACCCACCCACCCACCCAACCACCAACCCGCCCACCCACACACCCACCCACAAACACACACACACACACACACACACACACACACACACACACACACACACACACACACACACACACACACACACACACACACACACACACACACACACACACACACACACACACACACACACATACACTATCACCACCACCACCACCCACCACCACCACCCACTACCACCACCCACCACCACCACCCACCACCCACCACCACCACCCACCACCCACCACCACCACCACCCACCACCACCACCCACCACCACCACCACCACCACCCATTCCCACCACATAGTGGACCATTGTTTCCTGACTGTACATTCACTGTATCCTCACTGTATCCCACTGTACCCCCACTGAACCCTCACTGTACCCCACTGTGCTCTCACTGTATCCCCACTGTATCCTCCCTGTACCCTCACTGTATCCCAACTGAACCCTCACTGTATCCTCACTGTGCCCCAATCTACCCTCACTGTATCCTCACGGTACCCCACTGTACTCTCACTGTACCCCCACTGTATCCTCCCTGTACCCTCAATGTATCCTCCTTCCCTCCTCCTCCTCACCCTCTCCTCCTCCCTCCTAATCCCACTGTACCCCAACTGAACCCTCACTGAGCCCCAATGTACCCTCACTGTACCCTCACTGTATCCTCCTTCTTCCCTCCTCCTCACCCTCTCCTCCTCCCTCCTAGCTCCATTATGAATTTGAACTATCATGATCACTCCATTATACTCGTTGTAGAACGTTCTATTATCGTAGGTTCACCAGTAATTGTTGGTTGACCATGATTATATAATATATTAGCGCCTGGCACCTCTGGTTAGAGAATAAGCCTCTTGATCTTGTAGCCATTTACGTATACGGTGTCTACCTATTTTAAATTTGGCTTGGGATTTGACCAGTTGATATAGCTTTTCCGGCCCTAAGTAACTGGATGGTAACTTGGGATTAAAATACAAAGAAGACAGATACTCTTTCCAGTTTGTCATCTTTATTACAAATTTAAACATTCAAGCATTCTTACAAGTACAAAACATCGATTCAACAACGACAAAAAATGAAATAACAACGACAAAAAATGAATTGACAAGGACAAAAAATGAAATAACAATGACAAAAATGTATTTGATAGTAACAAAAATTGAATGGCCATTTAGACCTTATTGTCTCTTTTTCTCAATATCCATAGGGTTCAGTATCGTAATTGTCCAATCGTCGTCTTTTTGTGTACACCATTCGATAGTTTTTCTCTTCTTCTCTATTATACAGTTTTCTTTTTCCCTTATCACGACATATTTTATGAGGATTGGTGACGGTAATGGTCGATTTTTCGGAGGGGTCTATCAATAGGTTCTTCACCGATTCAAAGTTTATAAGTTGGCTATTAGTGAAGTTGAGGGTGAACCCTCTCACTTTACACGTTTCATTTCCCTTATTGGTCTTGTAGGCGTAGTTTTTTGGTCCTCCAGACACAAACTCTATGATATGTTCTCCAGTTTCTAGTTCGTTAGTGAGTTCTCCCAGGTAGTCTCCTAGTGGTACATCGTTCTCTCCCGTCTTACTCACGTAAATCACCGAGTCTGTATCGTAGTACAGAACGTTTCTGTCTATTTTCTCAAGGATGCTGTAGAGTTTTAGTCGGGCCCAACACGTAGTAAAGGTCGCCAAGTAGATATTCGTCTTGTTGTCTTCCGGTTGACAGTCCTTTTTATAGGTCCATTCTACCTGAATGGTATCGTTGGCCACAATGTGAAAATCCTGGACGTCTTTGGTAGGATCGGAAAGAACTCGGAAAAAGGCATCCACCTCAGTCTCGTGAAAGAATTGGGACTGTTTCAGGTTCAGTCGCTGCCCGAATTTCCCCCAGAAACTGTTTAGGCAGAGCTTGGCCAATGCCCGCATTCCCGGATTCTTTTCGATTTTCTCCCCGTCGAGGGATACCCCTTCTTTTTCGAAATACCGATCGATATACTCTTTGGCATCTTCGGGAGTCTTAATCCAGTTGGGAGGGCCACTCGCCTCTTGCTTGTACTTCAGGAACGTATTGATATAAGAGGCGAACAGTCCTCCTTCTTTCGTCTCTGCATCGTATTGGGTGGTGTCCTTCCAGTGGTATACCTCATATATTTTGAGGACTCGGTATCCCAGTCGTACCGCTGTCTGAAGTTCGGGAGTACACCAAGTCCCGGTCATGGTTCGATCTTCGTCAGAACACCCGCAGAGAGATGGACTCTCTTTTTCGGCGCAGGTCTTACACAATGGAAACTTTAACTTTCCGTTCGATTTATAGGGTAACACGGGGTGATACAGTCCACGAGGAGGTAATATTCGCACTTTGGCGATTCCGAAGTACTGGTCGATTTCTTTGAAGTCTGACGTTATTACCTCCGGGTGTCCTACGGGGTACTTGCAGGTCTTGTTGACCCAGGGGTATAAGGAGGTGAAGTCCACGTACTCTATCTTTTCATCTTCTTTCGTCCTATAATACAGTTGACTCGCGTTGGTCCTACCGCCAAAGAAACTCTCTCGTGGATCCAATCTGTCCGTGATGTCTAAATTCTGGAGATAGTGTCTAAGTTCCGGGTCGTTTCGGTAGGTTTCTCTGAATTCCCACATACACACGTATTTCATTCCTAGACTTTCGATATAAGATTTCTTTTTCATGGTTAGGGCGTAGAGTTCGCTCATGGATTGTTGCGTCAGAGGGTGTTTCGTCTCTTCTCTGTCCTCGGGAAAACATCGGGGGCATCCGTGATAGACGCATCCTTGGTATTCGAAAGCGGTATTAGTCTCGTAGGCATAGCCGTCCAACCTGTATCTGGTTCCCGGGAGACGTATTTCTCCCCCATTCAGGGCGTGACGTATTTTTATATTGTCCCTTCTGGATACCCATTCTAAGTACTGGATGGACGATTTACTGTACTGGTACGTCTTATACCCGCCTGGTGGAATCTTGGCGATAGGGGAAAGAACGAATTCTTTCTCCCTGATGACCACCTCATCCTCCGACACCCACCGGTCACCCCGTAAAACTTTCATACGGCCATCCTTGTACTTGGCCGTCAACCAATTCTTGTCTTCCGCTAATTTGACCCTCCACTCTTCTTCTAGAAACTTGGTTCTGTATACGTTCATACACACCGAGGCGATGGTCACAGAGTCGAAGGGATCCACCGCCCCAGTCCACTGAGGTTTTCCTCCTTGGTCCATCACACAATCGCCGGTGGCGGACATCAACAGTTCTCGAAACTTGAGGCAGGCCTGACGTAGAATGTCCACGTCACTTCGGCAGTAGTCCAACATTTCTTTCTTAAAATCGAAGACGCAGTTCTCTTGGGATTTGAGCCATGCTAGGCATTCCTCCCTTTCCTCGTTTCCCATAAAGTTACATCCGTAATATTTAGGATCCGGGTACGGCCCGAGGTACTCTTGGTTATGCCGGGTGTTGAAGAAATGGGGGAACCAACCTTTCTTTAGTTCTTTCAATCCAAAGGCTTTGGGTAACTTGGATAACTTCATGGGTAGAAAATTCAGACTGTCTATGACTTTGATGTGAAGGTCTTTTTCTACCGTCATGTACATGATTTTGGACCCGTTGTAGATAATCTTGTCCGGTCTCATTGATTGGTCTATCAAGTACTCTAACAGGAAGTATCCGTCGTATCCTTTCATGTTGTGACAGACGGTTTTAAAGTATTTATGTTGACTCGAAAATAACCATTTACCGAACGTACGAGCTGTGTCTTGTCCTTGGAAGACGACCTCTCTCAAACTGCAAGCTGTTCCGGTACAAGGGACATCTAGGTCTTCGCATCTGGAGCAACGGGTACCGCAATCTTGGCACCTGGATTCCGACGTCACAGGTCTATCAATAC
This sequence comes from Loripinus fragilis, assembly GCA_964019695.1. Classification (NCBI taxonomy): domain Eukaryota; kingdom Metazoa; phylum Mollusca; class Bivalvia; order Lucinida; family Lucinidae; genus Loripinus; species Loripinus fragilis. The sequence continues at coordinate 60,446,089 of OZ026530.1, forward strand.
ACGTGGGACAGACCGTATGGGCCACCACGAAATTGGGTTTGTGGGTGGCTTTTCCGCACCAGGACGTCTTACATCGTTGGCATTTCGAACAGGGAGTACACGTCCTACTTGGTTGACATTCGGTACAATCGGGATTCATCAGTGGCGCGTACCCCTCCATACACTCGGATCTCTCATCTTGGCTACATTCGAAATCGGCGAAGATGAACTTGGGAATAAATTCCTGTTTGGCCGGTATGGATCTCAGGTAGCAAAGATGATCTCTCAGTACGTATTTATCGCATGACGTACAAAGGTATTCTCCGCATCGATGGTCTTTTTTCTCTCTTTTGGTCGTATTGATGACTTTGTAACAGGTTGGACATTTCCACCATTTATCGCATTCAGAAGGTCCCCTAACTTGTCCCTTCTTTGCCCCCTTCTCGTGTAGGGGTACTTTCTTGTGTTCTTGGTAACACTTCGTTGACCTACACGTCATGTGACACTGGTCGCACGTGACCGGTGACTCGGTTTTGGGACAGTTTGTCGTTTTACACACGATACAGGTCACTTCGCACTCGTGTCTCTCTTTGTTGGCATAGTGTTTCAGACATCTAGAACAAAAGTATGCTGACGAAAAGAAGCCGGTTATGTTGGAGATGGTATGAAAATGACAATCGTCGACCAAGTAAATGTAGACACAGGGTCGCTCGTCGGTGCTCGGACTAGTAAAAAATTTGTTGCCCAGTCGAGCGCTCACCACCATCACTCGGGTGTTCAGGACTTCTTCAAACGTCTCTATATCGTTCAAACTCGCGGGTCGGTCTAAAGGTACCCCGGCCAATCGGCTGATAGCCACGGCCAGGTCTTTTTGTTCTTTACTCTTTTTGTTTCTCAGGTGTTTGTAGTGACTTTCGGGTACTTTTCGGTGCTCTAACGTTAATTCCGAGTTACTCTTGGACTTCTGGTATCGGGTTAAATAGTTCCATTCTTCTTGGGTACATAAGTTGAGTTTGGCCCATCCCACTCCGATGGCTCTCGCCATACACAATTGGTCGTTATTGTCTATAGTGACGAGAGATTTCTTGATTTGTATCGAATTCTTGTCTCCCTGGAGGCTGGTAATGGGTCTTCTCCCGTTCCCTTTGGGTAAGTCTATTGTCCCTACCGTGATGTAGAAACTGTCATTCACGGACAATTCTTGATGACTGTTCAGCACCTTTTCTATATGTTCCATCACGACGTCGACGTTTAAACGGTCCCAAGGTCTTAAGGGAACCACGATGGGGTCGTGTAACCCGTCGTGATGAATCACCACACGTCCCAAATCGTTGCCGCCAGATCCCCGCGCGCCTCTTGGAGGATGTCTTCGAACATACCGTGAAGACCTCGTCGTATGTCTCTGAGGCATTGGCCGCGGTATCTATCGTTAACTTTGACTTGAAAGGTGGCCGCATTTTTTGCGTAGGTTCTCTCCCCTTTCTTTCTCATTGTATATTCCAGGGGTCTAGGTTCGTCCCCTAAAGGATCCCAGGGGCCGTCTGCCAACAGTAGACGACCGCTTTCTTGGATTTCTTCCGACAGATTCTCAGAGTTCATGATGTCGATTGTTGAAATTCTATGTTAAGAATGAGACAACCTCTTCTCACTCCTTCTTATATACTTGGCTCTCTTCAAGGTCTCTTCTGATTGGTCCGTTATTTTTAGTAACAGTGTCACTTTCTATTTTTAGTAACAGTACCGCCTTTTGATTGGTCCATTTAGTAACAGTACTATTTTTAGTAACAGTACCATCTTCTATTTTTAGTAACAGTGTCACTTTCTATTTTAAGTAACAGTACCGTCTTTTGATTGGTCCGTTTAATAACAGTTCTATTTTTAGTAACATCGTTATAAAGGCCTATGATAAGTAACAGTACCATCTTCTATTTTTAGTAACAGTACCATCTTCTATTTTTAGTAACAGTGTCACTTTCTATTTTAAGTAACAGTACCATCTTTTGATTGGTCCGTTTAATAACGATACTATTTTTAGTAACATCGTTATAAATACGTAAGCTCTTTTTCGAACTTTTGGGTCATCATTGAACCCAAGGCATCCTACATACTACTACACTTACGTGTGAGGTAGGTAGATTAACAAAGCTATTAAAACGATCAGGCGTCTTAATTCACTATCGCTACTTTTCGTATTGAAATAGGAGTACTTTCCCCTTAGCTGCTAGAGCACAAAAATGCTGTGAGCCGTGACACAAGTGTAGACTCCGACAAGCCCAGCCTCCTTTTCAGCTTAGACGCTGCAAATGATGTTCAGTCAGTAGAATACGTATGCGACTAGCAAGGCTCTAATCAGACTGCGCAGGCTGGTCTGCGCTTTTGCTGATCGTATAACATACAGAACGGAATAGAAATTTTATTTCACAACAATACATAATATACAAAACAATTATTTGACGCATGCATTTAAAGTGTATTAATTTGATAGCGAGAATCATCGCTGCTCGCAAACACAAATTATGGATGCCACGAGAAAATTTGTCCTGTGAGTTTGGGTACCTGTCTGTTTAGCTTCAGAGACTAGCTTAAATAAAAATTTGCTTTGCAAAAAGTGGACAGCAAAGGCGCTGATCAGCCTGCGCGGATCCAAAACATTGGCATGGGTCCAAACCGTTTGTGTCAAGTCCCCACCTGCATAAATCATAGTGATATCATATTGTTTTTGAATGTAGAGCATCACCTGTTTCGCACCATGTACCGTAATGTTGTCGTTTTACGATAATGAACTCAATGAAACCTGCTGTCACTGAGTCCGTGCACGTAATTCCATACTGACCAAAACCAGAAGAGACGGGCACATGCGTTTTTGGTAGGAAAAAACTTTGTGATACATAGACTGTTTGCTTAGAGCATGAAGACTTTTTAAAATTACCAATTTAACGGTTAATTATATGGGTCTTACATCTACGCCCGTACTTTGCGTTATTGTCTTTGATCTAACGTTCTATCAGCGAATACTCGTTATATTTGATCCCAGAGGGACACCCCAACTATCTAAAATGATTATCCCAGAGAAAAATCCTTTAATATCAATTATATTGCCCGTTTCATAATCAATGCTAGTTAACGAGGCTTATCAGGAAACGTTCAGCATGAAATTTCAACTATAATACTAAAAAATACATTTTTTTAATTTCAGATGTTGTATTTATCATGCTCATAAATGTTAAACAAGAATTTTACGTACAGGAGGACAAAACATGGTATAACTATTTTATACCACCTACATCTATTTCGTGCTAGAGTTGGTAAGGGTGGTATAATGTTTTAACTGTTAAATGTCCATCGCTTAGATCCAGATCAGCTGGCTTCTGGGTGGTATAACTATTTTATACCACCTACATCTATTTCGTGCTAAAGTTGGTAAGGGTGGTATAATGTTTTAACTGTTAAATGTCTATCGCTTAGATCCAGATCAGCTGGCTTCCAGAAACCAGCTGATTAATTAATATTAAGGGTTTGTAGATTAATCTAAAACTATATATAACAATTTCCTGAAAACAGAACACGTCTTGTCCCGAATGTATGAGTATAAACAATATTTCGCTCATGCGAATTAAAATGCTGAAACATGTTGAATTTGCCAGGCTAAAGAATGATTCAAAAACCATTGCTGTAATTCGCTTCCAAAATCGGAAATGAGCTTAATTGCATAGGTTCTAGATATTTATATTAATAATTAGGTTCCAGATATGTACCATTAATATTAATTATCAATGTCTTTGGTCTTATCGCTTCATTAGAGAGATTAATTAAGGGCGCCTGATTTCCAAAATTTCATTATGATCGGTCAGTATAAAAAGAGAAACCTTCGTGCTTAGAAACAAAATATGGGTATCACGTATTTAAACCTCATTAAAGAGAGGCATTTATTTGGGAGGGGTGACACCCTCTCAAAATTTCATTGTGAGAATGTCATGAAAAAGTGTATTAATATGGCACTTAAATTACCTGATTTTTCTTATAGGGAAAAAGACGGTAAATGTGTTCATATAAAACACTTTCAATTTAGTGTGGGGCACCTTGGTTTTGCTAAACGCCCCACAAATAAGATCAAAGATGTTTTCTGTATTGAACGACATCATATCACTGTCGTTTCGGCATTTCCGTGTACATAACATAAAACGTCTGTCCGATGGACAGGCTCATCTGCTTGAATAACGCACTCTGATCAGTAAATTCGATGTTGAACAGCGAAGACCCAACGCAATGATACAGCAAAGTCGTGTGTATTGAAAAGGTGGGTTTTCCGTGGGCCTGTCTCCTGAATTGTAAAATCGATAAGCGATCAAAGAAACAGCAGATAATTATATTGATGCGTATCAAAGGTATCGTTGATTTCTCCGTTTAATAACAGTTCTATTTTTAGTAACAGTGCTGTCTATAAATGTCCAGAGAAACCGAGCTGTTACAAAACGGCTTGGTTTACAATCCATATTTCATATGGTTATTCAGAAGACAATTTGAGGGTGCCAGGGTAAATGAGTGGGTGTCTGAGTACGTGATCAGGTGGCCTAGTTTGGAATTTATTAAAGGATCTAGTCGGGTCTGGGATAGTCTGGTTTGGCCTGGATAGGCGACTATTGAGTCAAGCGATCAGAATCTCATTTTTCATTTTATACGTGTATAAGTGTTACCCCCTTCTCCTGTATGTATTTTGTTTGCTGGTTTGATTTGATTCTTTACCTCCCATCAACGATCTTTCAGTTAAACGGGGCTTCCTGGCTAAGCTAGGATTAATGTGTCTTGCTCGAGGACACAACGCAGTGACGCCGGTGAGGCTCGAACCCGAGGCCCCTCGGTCTCCAGTCAAACACTCTACCACTGAGCCACTGCGCTCCCTGTATGTATGTCTGGTATGTATAATACTTAAATGTTTTCAAGGTTTTAAAGGGAAGACTCGCCCACGAAAATGCATTGTCGACATAGAAAAATTATGGATGTAGTTTATATATGAGCCATATAGGGGTGCTTAGCGTTGTTGGTTGAATTGGTAATGTTAATGTTGATGGTTGTAGGTAGAGGTTCCATAGAAAAAGTATGGATGTAGGTGAATATTGCTTAACTCGATACCACGTTTATTGCGTTGCTCCCTTAATCGTTTGTGAGTGACTCCTGAAAAAATGGTGTCTATTAAGAAATAAGATTTAACTCTTGTTATTAGCTAAATATGCTCAAAGGGCCTGGGACGGTCTGGTCTGACTTGAGCTGGGGGAAATTCGATGGTGTAGAAAAATGTCACTGTCTACCACTGAGCCACTGCGCTCCCTGTATGTATGTCTGGTATGTATGTATGTATGTATGTATGTATGTATGTATGTATGTATGTATGTATGTATGTGTGTGTGTGTGTGTGTGTGTGTGTGTGTGTGTGTGTGTGTGTGTGTGTGTGTGTGTGGGTGGGTGGGTGGGTGGCTGGGTGGCTGGGTGTGTGTGTGTGTGTGTGTGTGTGTGGTGGGTGGTGGTGGTAACAATGATCCAATGATCGTAAGAAGTATGACACCCGTATGAAGGTAGAGAAACTGAGACAAAATGATCCGGTGTTTGATCTGCAACCAGTCCTATAGTAGGCGTGATGCATTGCAAGGACATGAATACAATGTCCATGGACGGAGGGTGTAAGACAGCAACTTTGGACTGGAATTCATTGAAATACTAAAGGACGAACGGCAAATAATTGCGCAATATGCTCCTAAGTTAGCCAGACGCCATATGCATGGCGAGGAACCCGTTCTACGTTGATAGACAATCATATCCCTCTCAGCCTTTACGACCCAATTACGAAGCCGATTAGTACGCGGAAAAAGACGTGAAAGGACCATGCTGAAAAAAAAGGGTCCACCCGGGGAACGGGATAAACCGAGCGCTGCGACGCGCTACACCATTAAAGACTGGATCTCGTTCTGAACTTCGTAAAAAAACCTCAATATAGACTCCTCCAGATTCGTGTTCGTTCGAGAGGCCCCTCACCCTTGTATATAGAAGACTGACACCGCGCTCTAGGACGTGACGCTACCTTCTCGTGGTCTAGGGCGTTGACTCACCCTCCGAGGTGTAACCGAACGCGTCACAGGGGCCGCCATCTTGATTTCGTGGGGGCCGCCATCTTGGTGTCGTGGGGGCCGCCATCTTGGACCGGAAGTCGTGGGGCCCGCCATCTTGGACCGGAAGTGACGTCAAAAGCGCTATAGTGCCACACATACTACTACTCTGATCAAATGCGCATCTGGGTCTGCACTGTTTGCCAAAATACGGATTTAGGAGCCAATAGTAGATAAAGGGATATTAATGCCTGCAAATAATTTGGTCGTTTTATTAACACTTCCTACACTCAAACCAATTTAGTGAGTGAAGAGCTATCCTACAAAAGGAAACGTGAGAGCAAGGTGTGTTCGAAATGTCATGTGCGTGGTCAAAAAAAAAAAGTGAGTATGACCAGGAAATGATGCAATCATACATGTAGACCACAAGCTAACCCTTGCCACCGTGAATTAAACACAGACCACTGACAGCTACACGACGACCGTGAGACTGCACTTTAATGAAATGTTTAGGGTAATCTCTCCAGATGTAAGCGACCTCACACCGGATGGCGTGCGTGCGTGCGACCGTGTGTGTGTGTGCGTGTGCGTGTGCGTGTGTGTGTGTGTGTGTGTGTGTGTGTGTGTGTGTGTGTTACGTCAACAGCTTAGGTCAAATGGAGCCAGTGTCATGGCTTAAAGCCGCATCTGACAAACTGAAGAAGCCAGATAACCGTAGTCGAAAGGAAGTCTATAACCGATAGTTCGATAACTCTCAGCGACTGCTAATGTCAATCTAAGTAAGGGTTCTCAATCCCAACACCCTCCCCTTCCCCTACCAAAGTGGTGTTTGTTTGCATCTCCATACCCAACATATCAACGAAAAGCATTACAACTACATCACTTCGCCTGGCATATAAAAAATAGTATCGGCGTTTGTGTTGGTGCGTGCACTGGGTTTCCTTCGATTAAACTTGACTTGTCCAATGGATACCAGGGCTATTGTATACAAGGCACTGTTTGGGCCCAGGTTTCGGGTGTGCAATGACTGTTTTGACTCCCTGTCTGACAGACGCAGTGATGAAAGGTGTGAAGGTGCGGGGAAGGCTGCATGTGAGCTCTTGTACAGCCAGAGTCGTGTTGGTGTAGTGGGATCTCAGCTGTTCAGAGCTGCAGGGAATACAAAAACAGGCTTCTCTAACCTTATTTCTATTGCCTTTATAACAGCCTGGCAATCATTTATCAAAGTGGGTGCATGTCAGGGCTAGTGGGTTTCCCGTCCATATGGGTGTCGCCGCTCGAGTGCTTATTTGGACGGTTTCAGCTTGATTTGGGGTTTTGGCTGAAGATGATATTGCGGAGACGTTTGTAGGTTAAAGCTCAAATACACTACCCTCTGGGTTTTGGTCGAGTCAGGTGGTATATATTTCCCTAGGGACTTCTCATAAGTTGAATAGTTTTAACTGCAGATCGCCGATATAACCAAGAGTAGTATCTGAATGGCCACTTGTTCGAGACTCAATAGGGCCAATGTGCTGTGTCCTTTAGGAAGACACTTTATATGTTCTGTTTAGAACTGGTTTAACCCAAACATTTATGAAACCTCCCGATATGACTGAAAGATTGTTGACTGATGAGTAAACCATCAGCGCAGACAAAAAAGACATTTCAACATTATTTGAACACAGTCCTTTTTAAAAACCCAATAATGCCTAGCACCCATACATTGTATAAAGGAACTTGACAAACAGTGTAGCCCCAACATAGACACAAGGCAGATGGTGAATGAAATAATGTCTGATAAGGTCTACGCTGTTTGCTCAAATGATACAACAATTTCTGTAAAGTGATAAAGCAAAACTAAAGACCCTATAATTACAGATAATTTGAAAACTCCAGTAGGCATAAATGGATTAACCGATCTACGCTGTTCCATACTTAATCAATATTGAGTGCCCACTATTTCGTTGCTCTAATTGAGACAGCGGAGGGGAAAGGATGACCATAGAAACTATTTTTAGAACGAATTTCTACCAAAATGGGGTCTCTGAATTGGCAGCCAAGCACATTGAAGATTGCACCAGCGGTCCCACCAGTGTGTGGTGAAAAACAGGTCTTTTCGACATCCCAAAGTGTTTCTAAAACTATATAATGTTAATATGTGATATCATATAAAACACTATTTTGGGACTACATGTACATTGGCACATTCTATATACCGTCCCAGTGAAAGAACAAATAAAAATAAAAAAGCCACTTGGGCGTTAGACTGGGGATCGAAAGGCTAATGCCAGTTCGAGACTCACCACCAGCGTTACACATGTTATCCACTGCTTACTACTGGTCCAACCTACGAAAAGTGGAAATCGTCCCGACATTACTGAAAATTCTTTGACGCGGACGTAAAACAATCTCCAAAAAAGCTCCAAAAACAAACAAACAAAAACTTGAAAAAAATATATGTAAGGTAGGAATCGAACCAGCGACCACACGTTTATGAGTCAGCTGTTCTAACCACTAGACCACAGAGTCTGCTGTATTGTATGTTTCTAATTTTGTTTTCTTATTTTGAACATGTTTGTAATTTTAGACGAGTACAACTATCCATAACAGTGAATATACGTCATTGTATGCGCATGAATAATTTTCTAAGCGAGGCGGATCTAGTTTCCATTAATATTTGTTTCAATCAAAATTACAAATAAACATGAAAATTATACAAGAAATACACTGGGACTAATGATACTGGGGTTTGGGCTCTTATTTACACGAGCAGAAGCTGGCGATGTAGCAAATTTGTTGTGTTTTAAAATGTTGTTAAGTATAAGTTGAACCCGCCACCATTCCTTAGTCATAAACTTTAGTCTTAGTCGTTAGTCAATCCTTATTTGTACTAGTCCTTTAATAACCTAGAAGCCAAACAATGGTTTCTGTTGTTGAAGGCACTAACCTGATACCAAATTGATGCTATGACAAAATATTACCTGTTGATCTAATGTGCTCATTGGAATTGCACATTCGTGAATGTTTATGAAAACATTCAATTCATAGAATCACTAATATGTGTGCCTACAATATTACCTATATATCAGCTTCTAACTATCATAGACTACCATAATTGGTACTAGATTAACGATAAGACAAGGCACTCTTTCACATATGTTTCGATGAGTGTTCATGTTTTATTGAATCTACTAAACGAGTTGAGAAAAATAAATAAAATGCGAGGTTTGAGGAGCATGTTTTTCATTTTGCAATCCGTTAATCAAATTCAATATTGCACGAGCATAAATGTTAGATTCCATTTATCATTATGAAATTCAAATTACTTTGAAATCGCATGTTCGGCGTGAAAACGAAATGATTAATTAATGTCATGAACACCATTATATTCCGTTATTTAAATCTGTACACCACAAGTGGTTTATCGATTTTAATACATAGCGTTATCTCACGTCCATACGTGACGTCATATAATAGTGTCCTCATCAATGTTCGCTACCTGCAATGCTAAAACTGCGCGGTATTGTCTTTGTTGGGACGTTATGATACATGTGGTACTTATTTTTGCAACTTCCCGATTGGGAAGATACCAAACAGTTGTCAACTTCTTGCCTCCAAACTCATAGAGGGTATTGGTAAATAATCATAGTCCATTTGCATTGGAAACAAAGTAATGCTTTGGGACAAGTATGCGTTATTGTATGGTTTGTGCGTCTGTACGGAAAGATAACCCACGAGCTTAAGCGAGTGGTCATCTTCTGTACAGACGCACACACCATATAATATCTATCCTATTGTAGCATTATGCATTTGCACTTTGTGCATTGTGAGATCATTGGAATATCAAATAAGAGGATGCGCAGTGGTTCAGTGGTAGAGTGCTTGACTCGAGACCAAGGAGCCGCGAGTTCGAACCTCACCGACGTCACTGCGTTGTGTCCTTGGGCAAGACACATTTATCCTAGCTAAGTACTAGTTCAACCCAGGAAGACCCGCCCCTACATATTAACTGACATATTCTTGATGAGACGCAAATCAAATCAAACAAAATCAAATAAAAGCGCATTATGCTGCATACCGGTTAAAATATTTTTGTTTTTCAAAATTTATTCTAATTGTGACGAGCTTTAGCCAGTAGATTATTGTCCGTACAGACGCAAAACCATACAATAGAATGCTTATTGTACATGTTGTATCAGATTGCATTTGAACATATCAAATAATGTAAATCCATAAATTTTCCAGAGAATTTTATTTTCTCAAATAGGGTTAAAAGAAATATTTGCGACGTTAAAAATTCGCCACTAGGGCACGATTTACATGTACTTTTATCAGTAAACGACATAGTGATTTCGCCATTTCGCGAGTGTTTTATTTTCGCGAAACTTCGCATGTCCTCGCAAAAATTTCCCAATCGACAGTAAAGGCCAACAATGCTGGATACTGGTACATTTTTTCATTTATTTCAGAATTGTTCCGCATTTTTGCTTGATCCTGGAAGCATAACACTACAGAACAACGACATTAAATTAGCAGGGTCCCTTCATAACCTGTCTTATGGACGATTGTCTTCAAATCTACAATTGGAAGAAACACGCAAGTACCTTGCTCCAAATGGCCGCTTATTCATACAGGTTGTCCCATTAAAAGTTGAAAAGGACAACACTGAACACATCATCGGACATGACGACTCCACCGTGACGTACTATGACGTCATGGTTGAAAACGGTACACATCGGGGACTAATGTCACGTGGTATATTATATAAAACTGCTGAAAATGCTTCCTTTCAGAACGTATATTTACTTGATATTGTGGGTTCCGACATGAGTAGCATACGAAAGCACCTCGTGAAGCATGTGCTGCGAATTAAGCGGAATACACAAGGTAAAACTAAGTTGTTTATTTGTAGTTCAGAGGATTTTGATCGGTCAAGCCTTTTGACATCAACCAATGACAGTGGTATGGACAAATGGTGTCTAGAATCTCAACGTTCTTCGTTCGTTTTTGGTATAGTTGAAGTATTTAACGCCTTCAAAAGTAAATATTAAATCTTTGTATAATAGGTAATCTTATGCTTTTTTGGTCATCAGCTGATATTTTTTGTTCAAAGTTCAAATCAACTTTTTCGCAAGTTATTTCAGGAATACGTTCAGAGTGTCAAAACTTTTGACCCTAATAAAGCCTGACTTTATGTGGGCCTGATTTGGGTCTAAGCGTTTGCAAATTCATTAGCAGACGACACTAGTAAGCAAAAAGTTAACACATGCTACAACAAAATGGACCAAGATCAGGATTCCATTATTTGCCTGTCACGATCGAAAATATCGTAATGTGCATTTCAATACTTGCATAAGACCTAAACAGAAGAATAGAAACAGTTCGATGTTAGTGTTAGTGGACCTCGCAAGTTCAATGCCCATTGGAGGCACTCTGTAGTATCACTGAACAAGACACCTTACCCTCTCTTTAGTGCAGGTTCAAGCAAAGAAAAAAAGGAAACTGAAATTGATGACTTAAGCTTTCAGCATACACAAAACACGCGAATGAACAAACAAACAGTTATAAAACAACATAGTGGGAGGAAAAGCAAGAGACTCAATGAGCCTTGGCTGATCATATGAATTTTTGGCCTCATGATTTCAAAGAATATTTGAGCCACGATATGAGATTACCAACACTAAACTAGGTTTTCCAACAATTCGTTTGAACCACCATAAATCACCATGAAACATAGGTTTTGATATGCATTGTTGCAGAAGAGTTGTTAAGTTAAATCCATGCTGTATTTAACAATTAACTCTGAATGTCTGTGGTAGAATTTAGAAAATGCTTTCCGAATTTTATGATATCTATAGCCTTGTATTAATAACTAAGCAGTTAAAAATAAGTTTCTGTTGTTGAAGTCATCAACATTAAAACACACTCTTGCAAAACGAAAACGCTGAGAAATAAATACACCATAGAAAGGGGAGCGAGGAACATCTCCATTAAGAAATATGAAATTTACTATTTCGAAATTAAAATCATAAAGGACCTCGGACAGTCTCCTATTCAATCTGCCAAAATATTGCTAGCCTGTGGTTAGGATAATGAATAATTGACAACTAAATTGATGTGCTTAAATCAAACCCTTACATTTAGTGCACCTAGCAAGCTAAAAGTCTTTTGAAAATATTGCATAATGCATAATTCAAAGTTTCGCCTTGTAATTGCCTAAAGACATGCAAATATAATGTTTGCGGCATAAAATTTGAGATGAAAGGGATGCGTTTGCATAGAATACTTGCTGAGTAGATTTCATCGTTTTTTCTAAATAAGTATGTTGTACGTGACTTTTGACTACTCGTTTTACCGATTATGTTTCAAGTTCAGCCAGTTGGACTTGTTCACTGAGGTGCATCATATCTACATACTGTACACATCAGAGTCTAGATAAAGACAGTTATTGAGTGTAAAAAAGTAAATATTTTCTTACCCATCAGATTTAACCTATAATTTGGTGCTTAAAAGAACCGTCTTACTTGCAGCAATTCTTTTGAGTACCCACAACATATATTTGGTTGAGAAATAAGTTGATTACTTGGTACACAATCATAACAAAAGCCCTGATACATTCTTGTGTAGATTGATATCTACCTACAGGTTTGTACAAAATTAGTTCCTAATAGGTTTTTATGACATTTTGTTTTTGAGCATTTTGACATCGTTCCACCTCTCCCCCCTCCCCGTGACCAACCATGCCATTTTTGTATGATGTGTGAAATGTAAAACTACAACTGTATGCAACTGTATGCAAAACGATTAGTTCGGTCACAGGGTTGAAAGCACTTCAGTAAAACTTTTTTTTTATTTTCTATGTGTAAGAGAGCTAAAACAGAGTTTACAACCCATAATTTTTAATTGTACTTGGCCTATGAGAAAATCGCTTTTGCAGAAAATTTGAGGGTAGAACCTACTATCCCTTCCATGGAAAATATCGTTTTCATTTAAACTTTTCTCTGGCCATTTTATGGCCAATCGTTTATTCAGACTGTCTGAGGTATTTTTAGAATAAACTATGCCATTTGTTATGGACAAGTTCAAGTCATAAACGAAGCTTCAGTATCAGATCAATTCGCCTGATTTAACTGAAGTTCAGTTGAGTATATCTGACCTACCATCTGTTTTAAATAAGGATTATCAATATCAAGTAAGTCATCTAAAATATCTAGAGGTGGAGTTTAAAACTTCAGTCATATCATTTTGATTATTGTCTGACAGAGACAACATCAAGTCTCTCTCATAACAAAACAAAAGCAAATCTGCAACAAGAGGAGCCAATAAGTACCCATTGGAATACCTACAATTCGTCTATATAATTTGGAGCAAAATCTCATAAATATATTATTCAAAAGATAATGGAGAGCATCAGATATTTTCTGACATGACCACCATTTATATCGTTTAGGTTGTTTGGAAGTAAAAACTGCATTTTTATCATTACACACCAAATAAAGTGAGCCATCTCTGTTAAATCTTTGTTCAATCAATTCTTTTATTTTTTCTTTGATCAGATTATGAGGCAATGTAGTATAGAGAGTAGAGAAATCATATGTAGACAAACTAGATGCTTGATTAACCTGTAGACTTTATTTTATTAAGATTTCCACCTGAATTTTTAATAGACCAAAAGAGTATTTTACCATTCCATTCATAATATGTTGTGCAATATTAAACGACATGGTTTTTAATCGCAGTGAGGCAAGAAGTCAAAAGAATAGACAACTCAGTAGTTGTACATGAACTAGAATTAGCAAAAAAAAACGCGATTTATAGGGCCGTTTATTAAGTTAAGGTAAACAGTATATCGATGGAATCTTGCTATGGTCCTCATCAACAAACACCCCAAACGTAGCTGCCATATGGTATCGATGCCTATCAACAATAGGCGTCTCATCGAGCCCGTTATGCGCACATGTTTTTGCAGTGCTAAGTTCTTGCTTTAGGGTGTTAATAAAGTACCCTTATCAAACGACCACAACAGTTGAATATAATTTGGATATCATGCGACAGTCTGCATGCCTAGTTTTAAACCCAATCACGGTTTATAGCTATGGTTTCCTCTTTAATTGCACGACGGTGGGTCAGGCCTCAGACTCTATGACGGCTCTGACGTAAAGCTTTAATCGGTGGGTTGGTGTCTGATGCTTATCTGTAGCTGGACCCACCATGGCTCAACTTGAGGTTTTCTTTAGCTTTGACTATCTGTGAGTCCTGAGCCCTTTTCTTTGTTTCATAATGGAGTGTTAATTTGATTAGAGTGTTTTCCATGATGATACATTGCATTAGTTAGATGGCCTCCATGCGAGCTGAACATTTCTTGTACTTCAAAAACAGCAGAATCTAGGGCGAAGATTTGGTACCAGTAAAATGCATTTAAGACCCCTGTGGCTTAGGCAGCTGTCCGTTCGAAGGCGGTGGTTCTGTTGTTGTTGACTTTTTGTTTATTGTTACTCCCACTGTGGGAGTCTGTAATTGTTCTATGTTTTGTTGTACGTTACTTTATGTCCATTCTAGTATTGCCATCATCTTGATGGGGAAAAGATAGCTGATTGCTTTGCTTAATTTGTCTTCCTGGTGTCTCGTGATGGTTGAGCAGCTCTTCCTCGCAGGCCAAGGGGTTGTCTGCAGTTTGTGATTGTGGTATTTTCTGATCATACTCACTTACTATTTTTAGCAGTCTTTTCTGCTAAAACAAACCTCCTATCAAATTCCTGCATCCCCTTTTTCAAATGTCTAAAAGTGAATTTAGGTGGTGATAGAATATCTAAATTGTTGCAATGAAATGAAATTCTACCATCAATAATCTTAAAAAAATAGTTTACAACTAGTTGAGGCATTGTTCTCAACATACTCTCGTACGTTTACACTAATGATTACAAAACTCTTGTAAGGTGCCAAGCCAGTATTCAGTGATGGGCCACCATTGTCCCGCCAGCGAAACGTCAGTTAAATGGCGTTTTGGTTGTGGGACGATAATGACCCACTTATAGTGGTGTCAACTTAAAAACACGTAGTCAAAGTCGGACACCATCTGCAAAAACTTTCTGGATCCGCGCATGCAAAAGGTCAAGTATCATTCATTTCAATTGCAAAGTCATTTCCAAAGATTTTTATACTACACTGTGACTTTTTGTATGTTCTCACAAATAATAAAGCTATTAAACAGGATTTTTATTCTGTAGTTTGAGTCATATCCTAGGGAAGTGACTTATGGGTGCTTGAGGTAAAATATTTAAATACAGCCTTATGGCTGTCCTTTATGCTATATCCTCCTAAACAATTTCGCAAACCAATTTTAGTGTGTAAATTACTCACACAAATAAGGTTCAGAACGACACTATTTTCTTGGCTCACTCCCTGGAGCCCTCCGAAGGTTTCATACTCACTTACTATTTTCAAAAGATCAAGTATCATTGAATTTAAACTGCTTAGCCAATTGCAAAGATTTTTATGGCAAACTTTGCAACAAAGCATATCTGAACCTGTATTCTATGGCGATTAACTTTATAAATTAAAATAAATGTTGTAAAGCCTTATTTTAGTAATCAATTCAAAAAATAGTATTAAACGTAATAAAAGAGTGGGGTACAATATGGATATCATGCGACAAACTGCATGCCTGGCTGTGAACCCACTCACGGTTGATATTTATGGTTTTCAGATTAATTGCACGTCGGTGGGCCATGCCTCAGAATTAATGATGACCTTGACATAAAGCTTTTATCCGTTGTTTGGTGCCTGATGCGTGTCGTTGGCTGAGCCCACCTTAGCAGAGTGTGAGTATTTCTGGCTATCTGTCAGTCATGGGCTCTTTTCTTTGTATCATCATAGTGTGTAAAGTTGATTTGATTGTTTCTCTGTGACGATACATTGAATTAGTAAGGAAGCCTCCATGCGATCTAAATGATTTTGTGTTTAAATACAAGAGAATCTAGGGCGAAGATATTGAGTAAGTAAAATCCATTTAAGGCCCAGGGTGGCTTGGGCTGCTGTCCGTTCTAAGGCTATGTATCTCTTGTTGTTGATTTATTGTTAAATGTACTTCCCATTGTTTGTTGGATTTCTGTGTTTGTCTTTGTTTTATTTTGCATTACCTTGTGTCCATTCTAGTTTTGAAATCGTCTTTAAAATGAAGAGAAAGCTGGTTGCTTTGCTATTATTATTGTCTAAAAAGTAAGTAACGGTGCAAAGATCAGGAAATGATACAATCAAGTACTATACCTGACCCAGGATACCAATGGGAAAGTGACAAACTCACAGTAAGACACCACAAACGAGAGCAAAGAGGTCAGCCCTTTCCCAGCAGGTGACCACACGGCAGATATGAACAGATGCGCACAAAGGCATAACAAACGCAAGACAGAAAAAAAAAACATAAAAGATCCACAAAAGAAGTACAGCCTTGGAACGGTCGGTAAAATATTTTACTGGAGGGCTTAAAAGGGGTTTACTGTGCACCAACCTCACCTAGAAGGATGTCTTATTGCTATAATTGTTAAGTGGCTCTTCCTAATGGTGCCGTTGGTTGGTCTGCAGTGTGTGATTGTGGTACTTCCTGATCATACTCCCTTACCTTTTGTGTATTCTCACAATCAAATATACACTGAACAAACTTCTATTTGGTCATTTTTTGAACTCATTTTTTTCTTATCAAGCGCTAATAAAATTGAAATTAATTTTTGCATATATATATATTTGCAGTTTAATGGGCAAAAGATTAGGTGTCTTTCAGTAAATGTGTCTTTCAATCCACGTTATTTTGGTTAAAAATGCAAAAATATGCATTTTTGAAGAAAAATGGTTTTGAGTGAAGTTTTATATATAATTTAAGTGCAGTTGGTAATAGACTGGTCTAGTCGACTTCAAAAAAAGACCAAACACTTAAAATTTTGACTAAAATAGATTTTTCCGCATTTTTTAAAATATCACATATTCATGATTTTTGAAATTCATAATAAAATAATATGTAGCTTGTGCATAAATTGTTGTATGCATTTTATTTTATCAGAACATGATAGGCCGAACAGAATTGAACTTGATTCGTCCATTTTGTGTTGACAAACATTTCCCTGCTAATGTGCACTTCCAGTTTGAACGTTAAACTTTAAAAGTCAATTCGACGGTACTTTGTATTTTTTTTTCAATTTTGAAACTAAAACAGTGACGTATAGGAGTAATAAATATTCGCTGAATATTTCAATACTGTATCACAGATAATAAGGCCTACAGAACAGTGCGAACTTCTTATGTAAATTGCATGTAAAAAATTGAATTTCTATGATTTAGCTGCTGATAGTGTTTGTCATCATCCTATTACAGAACAGAAAAGAGGAATCTGATTGAAGCGAATCATTTGAAGCGTGTCCGTCTTTAATCATGGCAGTCAGAATCATCTTCACACAAACAAAAATTCAAATGGATGGCATGCCTGTTGAATATCTCATATTGTAGAAAAAACAGCCATTTTTCAATGAAATTGCATGCAGAGTTTTGAAAAGGCCTTGGTTGATTTATAGAAGCATGAATTTTGTATAACCGACTCTTACTTTCAAAGCTAACGCAAAAAATGTAAGGTGACCAATTAGAAATTTTGCTCAGTGTATAAAATATATTGAATTGGGATTTTCAGTGTGTGGCCTGGGTCTCACCAAAGGTGTTGGTCTTATGTTACAGGGTTTAAATATTAAAATTTTTAGAACATGGTCATGGGTCACATCAACTTAAAGGGGGTGATAAGTAGAAAAGACTACAAGTATACTTTTTTCCTTAGGGTCAACTTTGTGACTTTGGGTGGGATTAAATTGCAATCTATCCATCAATATCAATCGAAAAGTCAATTTCAAAGATTTAACACCTACTGTATATGTTTTCACAAATAAAAGATATAAAACACAACGAAATATTTTCATTCTCCTGCCTGAGCCATACCCAGGGATGGGAATCGTGGGTACTGGGTGTCAAGAAATTCAGTGTGGTGATTTAAGTCCCTTCTACTGTGCATTCTATTTTAAAGGGTTTTATTTTTGCAATAAAAATCAATGGAAACTCTTGATTCCAAGGATGGCACCTGTTTAGACCCCAAGGGCTAGATAGGCAGGATTTATGTAGGGGACTACTCGACGTTGCTACATACCAAATTTACACGTTATGGTTTCAGAGAAGAAGGGTTTTAATAAAAGAAATCCCATTATAAGTGTATGAGAGCGATATATTGCCATGGCAAACAGAGTCCCATTCCAATTTGCTCAAATGCAAAATGCAACCGTTCTCCCTGCCTGATGATGCTTTACTTGTCAATTGATCAAATTTGGTCGATTGGCATCAGAGATGTACTAATTCGAATGTTTGAATGGACGACGACGACAGACGCAGGATCATTGCCGTACTTATACCTCATGTGAAAATACAGCTTGATGAGCTAAAAAAACAACACATGCAGCCTAAAGTTTGATACTTCTATGTTATCAGTACATTAAAAGCATTAGGCCTGACCGCTAATGTAATATAGTGAATGATATGTATAGAGGCCACAGTAGAACCGTAAATAGACTATTTTAGACAAATTAGGCTTGTTAAATGCGAGTTTGGTACTCTGCATATATGCTAAAAATAAACTCATGCTGACGTAAAAACGGATTTAAAGATATATTTTTCTCTGAGTCTTTATCTCTATCCATACTCTGCATTTATGAGCAGTGAATGCCCTGGCGATTGCTTCCTTTATGTAGATTTGCCTGAGTCTTCGTTGTTCATTTATGTGATAAGCTCCAAAGTCTTACAAGCTGGAAAATTAGAACCTTGTTTTTTCGAAATACTCGCCAATTCGAAACATATTTGGGACACACTGAATTCAGCCTCGTGATGCCAAACAGCGATCCTCAGGACGGATTTTTCTATCCTACCTTCTCACACTTATGATAGATTCTTATATTATTCAACCAAATGGTTTATTTTGATTTGAAAAATAAGCTGATATAACAAACTTTTGAGTTATACACGTTAATGTCTGCCTACATGTAGCACTAATTAGAAATACGTCTGATAAATTCAAAATAAAATCTCCAGTCTCGCTGAATTTGAATTAACGAGATTTGACATCACAGATGTAAACTTTAATTACCTAAGATCCATATTATGCAGATGATCCTGTATTGTTCGTGCTCGATAAGAGTAAGGTGACTAAACAGATTTACAGATAGAATAATGAAAAACACATATATTTGTCCAATCAGGTGAATAAAGTACCATAACGTGACCAACTACTTAACTGTACTATTATTGAGCACGAACTTTATAAAACCTCATTCGTTCAAAATCAACCAAAACACAAAGTAAATATTGACAATTTTATGTCTATAAAATCAATATGACATACTTATAGCATGATACTGTAGTTATATTTGGGAGTTTTATGGACATACACCCCCCGTGCATCTATATACCATCAACAGCTGTGTAACCTTTATTTACCTAACATCAATGTTAAGCAGTTGCCTCTATATAAAACCATCGTTTGCAAAATGTTAACGAAATGTAAATATTGACAAGACTAGAGTATATTGAAACATAAAGGCTTATTTATGACAGGATACAGTAGTTATATATGGAATTATTTCTGGGAGTTTTAAGGACATGCATCCCGGTAAATCTATATGTCATCAACACTGGTATTACTAGATGCTAAATCTTAATTACCAAACATCAATATTATGCATTCTTTTCTATAAAAACTCAATCGTTTACAAACAATGAAAAAAGAAGTAATTATTGATAAGACTAATATCTATGGAATCATTATGGCATAGTTATGGCACGTTACTGTAGTACTTTATAGTATATACTATGTTGGGAGTTTTACGGGCATGCACCCTGGCGAATTTTTATATCATCAATGGCGGCGTCACTATGGTAGTCAGTCCCCACAACTCCTTCAATAACGATGTTGAAATCCAATGGCACGATTGGAATATACACGTCCTTCACGTACCATGTCTGTTGGCCCAGGAGCCCATAATCCGCGTGTGTATACACCTTCACGGGAATTTTGTGTCGGTGAGACAGCTGAAAGAAAAGATTTTGTTACGCTTAAGTACACTGAAAATTTGTATTGTGAAACAGAGAAGACCCAGATGAAATACCACAGAATGTGGCATCTCATCAGGGTATGCCTGTTAACTCTTTGTTCAGAGAAAAATATTTCTTTAGAAATTAGTATAACCTTTATCCTTGAATATATAGGAGCCACAATCTGTGAAAACCAGCCTTAAAGACGAAGTCTTCAAAATTTAGTATATAACACATACTCCTAGGAAGTGTTAAGAAGCTATCCTGCACATTTTATGAAGATATCTCCAATATTCATTGAAATTTGGTCTTTTGAAACTATACACTGTCTAAACTTTAACACGCAACGTCAAAAAACGTTATTACGTTACTAATGACATCAAAGCTAATTTTCTGATTTGCAAATGTGTCAGGTGCATGAAAACATGTCATTCCTTGTTAACATCCTTTTTATTACCCTTTGCATGTGTGCAATGGAATTCGCAGAAAATTTGACACTGATTTAGTTTAGCCTAGATTTTGCTCGATATGAAAACTACTGATCATACTCTAAAACTTCAGACGTTTGCTAAGGTAAAGTTGTTGCCATGGAAACATATGGCATGATAACGAAGCAGTTAAATCAGAAATAATTGCCAGTTTTATTCTACTTTCCACCTGAATAGGTGTTAAGGTAATATATAAACATGTCAAACTAGCTCTAAAATGACTGTCACACCTTACTGGATAGTACTAACAGACGCGTACAGACAGTAAAATTTTCTGTCTATTCCTGTCCGTTTGCATATGTTACATGTGCGTCCCTCATGCGGTGAATGCGTCCCATGTCAGATGATATCCATTTCGTCTGGTCCTAAGTTTTGGACATGTAGTACAAAACGCCTCCAGATAAATATGTATGGTGGGTGAACGTTACTCATGCGTTGATATGCGGTTTATCTGGTTCTCGTGCTGTTTGTCCAGTTCTCATGCGTTTGGCATCCTGTAGGTATCCTGTATGTATCTGTTGATGTCTGTTTGACCTCAATAGTGAACAGTCAACTGCCAGGCAGGTAACTGAGTTTCCCAAACAAGTACCGCATGTTCATTTTGTGATCTTTCAGTCATCATTGTGTCTGTTTCTTATATGGTACATACTAGTTTTGTATGTTATACATCTGTTACACGTATGTTTGTTGACCGTTCTTTATCCGTTACTTGTTTGGTACGTATGTGCTCCTTACTACTTCCGCGACAACCTTCACCACCACTGAGATGACTTCCATCACAGGATACACACTTTTGGCATGTTTCTGTCTGTTTGGCGTGCGTTACCTTTATCCATTGTGACAGCACCATAACACTTTGATAGGGTATCTGCTTATCTTTCAGACGCTTCCCAAAAACTCCCTATGTATAAAATATCACTGGTATCCTTTTGAAAAGGAGGCTTGATGAATTTGTAACGAATTAAGATTATAATTGTCAGGCAGATCCCTACCCCAAAACAGCAGACTTTACCAGAGGGGGTAGTGATTGCATAAATTTGACTTCATCAAAACATTTAGAAATCAATTATTTCCATGTGTAAGGGTATCATATTATCAAAACGCGATTACATATCACACTGAAAATATTTTAAAGTCTAAAATCATGAGCATTTTAGTGATTATTTGTGTTGTTGTTTCTCCTATCTAATTTGTTAAAGGCATATTTTGAAGTGCAACTGTAGTCCATAATGCTACCTTGATGACAATGTATTTACCTGGTGCAGTAGTATGAAGCAATGTACTATAACCATTCATCCCTGGGTAAAATGCATCTAGTCAAGGGACATGTAGTTTATGTGTATTTAATAAATACAGTATGTGTGCAAAAAAATCTACCGACTGATTTAAGTAAAAGGACTATTTTCATAATCTAAAGAAATATGTGCTAAAAACGTTGCAATATTTCATGACTAATGGGCTATGAAAAAGAGGCTTACTTGTACTAATTATTTCATTATACAAGAAAAAAGATTTTCAAGCGAACACACCAAAAGCCAAATTGCTAATGTTTGGGCTTGCCCAGACATCACATTTTGGGCTGTGGTATATCATTGCTCCCGAATCCCAACTAGCTTTTAACATATATTATGTAAAATATAAAAACACACTTACGTGCAAAAGGATTAGTTTTGGACTCGGGGTAATGATGTTTTAAAAATATTTTTCTATTTCCTATATGTATAGTATAAAACGGTGACAAGTTTTGCCCCAAAATAAAGCCCTGCATTCACGGAAAAAGAAAATCAAATGCAAAATCATAACATACAGACCAACAGCGAGCTTATATATGAAGATGGAAGCATTTGATCGACTTAAGTTTTATCAAAATTATAGGCAGCGATACACTGTGATTCCCATTACCACCGCCAGAGGTCCTTTTTTTGGTGGTTTTCAAATGAGTTTTACATAAAAAGTCCAAAATTTTATTAAGGCTGGTTTTCACAGACCGCAATTCTGGACAATTCTGACTTAATTGTACGTAAATGTATGTTAAACATGACTTTTCTGAAAAATATTAGAAAATGAGTATGGACAAATAGACAAATCACTGCTCAAGAATACAAAATTATAAAAATCAAGTTGTGGTTAATGACACCAATATAGAGGATCCGCAAGTTAGCTGTGACATGAGCTTTCCAACAATGTGATATGTGCATACGCGCAGTCTGATCAGAGCCTTGCTAGTCGCTTGAATATTCTATGAATATCAAGCTAATGACTGAACATCATTTGGAGTTTATAAGCTTAAAAGGGGCAGCACAGCTCATCTGAGTCTACCTTTATCAAAATTCCACATTGCTGGAAGTTACATGACATGACTCAAGTATTAAAGCAAAGTAATTAAACCTCTCTTTTCCTCAGTAAGATAAGTGCATAGCTAAACCCAGCACACAATGAGAGCAACGGCAAACAGGAATAAACAACAAGAAAATCACTACCATAGAACAGACAAAAATAAATAAAAAGGTGAGTGTTACCAGGAAATTCCACAATCATATCAAGCAAGTTTAAAATACAAAGTGCGCACGTGAGAAACAGGCTGAATGCATTCAAACATGAAAGATATACATGTACAAACAGCGTAGACCCAGATGAGACGCCACAAAACGCGGCGTCTCATCAGGGTATGCAATGTTTGTCGAAGATAAACACACTCTTGGTAATGGTAGATTATAAACCGTACATGACCAGGCCTTCATTCAAGTTGCGTTACTCAAAGGGTGTTTATGACAATATTACATGCATCACAAATTCTGTCAAAATGGGATTTTCAGAGAGTATATTGCTTCTACGCACACTTTTTGTACTCCATCAGAATGGGTCGAGAATTTTAGCCCAGAAAAGTTATATTCAGAGGTACAAATGCAGTTGTTTTGAAAACATTTAAGTGTGACTCTCAAAATACGAGAAAATGGATCATCCAACTTTTATTCTATAATCGAAGGAATCATTTGTATATACAGTGTTAATGTGTAAGTAACAACAAGTAAGTGAGTATGACTAGGAAATGTCACAGCCACATACTACAAAACATATGGCATTAAGGGGAAGATGCAATGCTCGATAATAGGAACATGCCATTCAGAATACATCAAAAACAAAAGAACTATATTTTCCATAGCGGAATGATTACAAAACTAGAAAGGAGACAACGTAATATACAACAAAACAAGGAACCAACACAAAACCCACACAAACAATGGACGTTACGACAAACAATGGATAAACAACATACGGCGAGTTCAACAATGCGATCACTTTGAGTGCTATCAGGGCTTTCTCTCTGATCGCAATCCCTTACCCAAGCTTTTGCAGGCGACTTGATAGGTGTTTTGTCCAAACCTTCAATATGGCTTTTATGACAATAATATGTGTTCGTAAAGGTCTATACGCACGATGTTTCAAAATGAGAGTATTGGTCTCATTGTGTGGATATATGGAATGACACAATGTAATGTTCACACTAATCGAGCACCCACTTTGCTAAACAGACTCAGCAGAATCACTGCCCGAGTCTAAAGTCTCGGGAGGGCGCTAATCTGTTACAAACACTTATTTCACCTGTGATACTCCAAAGTGTATCACATTTTTTCTCACAATGCGCAAAGTGCAAATACATGCAAGGTCAATTAACACGTTATTGTACGGTTTGTGCGACTGTACAGGCGATACTCTACAGTGAGCCACTTTAGTTACGCACCACTTTTTGAGGGCCCGCATTTTTTGACAAAAATGCTGGAATCGAACATTCTCTGTGATAATTTATTTATTGACATTTAATCTGTTTGATAACATCGTAATTTTTTTATTGGAATCACTCATGCGAATCATTCTGTTACTCAAAGGTAATTTTGACAAATTTTGAAAAATGCACGTGCAAGCGGAACGTCTAAATTTTCTATTTTTGTTTTGAGCTAGGCATTATCCATGGTGATCGTTGTGACAGAAAAACATCAAAAACAATTTATTTATTCAAGTAAAACCCCTTATTTCGGTCGTTGAATTTAGTAACACTGTTACTTTTTGAAGAAATGCTTGTTTTAACATCATATTAACGTCAGTTACAATAATCAAACTGGGTTTTCTTCGCAAATTATTTTGTAATGAGTCACTTGTTGACATAGAAGTATCAAAACACTAAAACATCTTATCATTGGCACGTATTACAGCCTTGGTAGTAGTGACGTCATCATTAACGTCAACACCATGACGCCAACAAATACATTAATTTTTTACGCAAATAAATGGCGGATACATGGTTGTTTAAAATGAAATCATAAAAGAAGTGTTTTGATAACTAGTTTACTCAGAATCATACGAAATTTTAACTAACTTTAAAAAAAGTACTAAAACCAACTTTTTACAAACCTTGGTCAGCTGGGAACAAAAATAGTAAAACATTAAAAAAACTATGAAGTTAACAATCACATTCCAGTCTTAGATATTGCCAAGAATAAACCGGCTCTTATATCTCGCATAGCAGAAATTTGACCCTGAAAAAAGTGCAATGTGATCTGAGTTTCATTCGAGATAATGCAATGTGAAATGGTGTTTTGAGGGTAGTACACTTAAAAATCCATTTTTCTCCTTCGTTTTGGATCTGATCACAATGAAATTGCAATGCCTAATGCAAATATAGAGGCGCTTTACGTTGGTAGTTACAGAATAAAAATATCACATTTCATTTCTGAGTAATTTTCCATTTTTTAAGTGGTGCGTAACTAAAGTGGCTCACTGTACTTGCCAAAGCTCGTGGATTATCTCCCGTAGAGATGTACAGATCATATAAAAACGTATATTGAATACATACCAATACATATATATTCACTGAGCCCAAATGGGATCCATACATATGTAAAGCGAATTGCAAACAGTAGGAATGTCCTCCTGGTATTAAAGGTGAAACTAGGTCAGCTGTGTCCCCTTGTACATGGGGACTTGATGATTCAATATAGATGTAGTGGCCAAGTCCTGAAAATTGAAACTTAGTCCTTAGCCCTTTGCTCACCAGACACGACCGTTGTATTAAAGGTGAGACTAGGTCAGCTGTGTCACCTTGTACATGGGGACTTGATGAGTCAATATAGATGTAGTGACCAAGTCCTAAAAACAGAAACTTAGTCCTTAGCCCTTAGCTCACCAGATACGGCCGTTGTCTTAAAGGTGAAACTAGGTCAGCTGTGTCACCTTGTACACGAGAACTTGATTATTTAATATAGATGTAATGACCAAGTCCTGAAAATAGAAACTTAGCCTTTAGCCTTTAGCCTTTAGCTCATCAGACACGTTGTCGCCTGTTCCCATCACCTGTTGATGTTTAGAAAAGCCTGTATAGCAATGATATGGACCATATCAAACTGCTCCCAGAGTTCATAGTGTTAGCACAGTCGGTAATGGGTCCGACTGAAAATCCAGGGGATTTGTGGAGATTGATCATGATATAATTCCTATGGTCATTCTTCTCCTTCCGCTGATTCAAGAAGAGTCGTTGTCAGTTACAAGTGAAAGTATGTGCACAAAGTACTTGTTTACTGCTTAGTCAAGCTTGCCCAGGAAAAAGTGTGGCTAGACTAACTGAATATCTCGGCATGACCATAGCTGTTGACTGAGGCGTAAAGAATCAAACAAACTCAAAACACACTAAAAACAAAACAAATTATTGTTTGCGTAGGAGAAATAAATTTAGGCTGAATAGTCCTTGATACATGTATAAATGCAGCAGACGTACAAATCAGACGATGAGTCCAGTATAAAACACATATTAATGAGGATACAAATGAGAGTAAAAATAAATGTGTATGTTCAGGAAATACCACAATCACACACTGCAGACCAACCCATGGCACCGTGAGTAATAGCCACAGAACAATAAAAATCACAAGACATCAGAAAGATAAACATAGTAAAGCAACCAGCTCTCTCTTCCCCATCAGGATGGTTGCAAAACTAGAAAGGACATAAAGCAATGCACCACAAAACATTGGACTCAGAACACCACCATGGGAGCAACAATCAACAACGAATCAACAACAAAAAAACCGCCACCTTAGAATGGACAGCAGCAAAGTCACAGGGGGATAAAATGTATTTTACTTGTACCAAATCTTAGCCCTAGATTATTGTCTTGTTAGAGCACAAAACTATTAAATTCGCATGGTAGCTTCTTTACTATTGCAATGTATCATCTAAAGCCCCAGTTCCACATAGCTGACGACCTGTCCACGACTAAAAACATTGTCAATCACGGAAAGTTTGCAGTGGTCCTGGCAAGGTTTTACAAAGGTCGCAACAAGGTCGGGGCAAGGTGGGTTGCCGTACAAAATCAGGCACGGCCAGTATTTTGAGCATGCACAAAAGACTAGCGGCGACTGATTTCTATCGACGACTAGTTGCAAAGGTTTTCTAGAAGTTGGCGAGCAGTCAGGGATCCGTCGCCGATTGATTGCCGATCTTTCGCTGACCGATTTCATCAATACTTTGGCTGTCGAATCTTCAGCAACTTGTCTGCGACTTATCAGCAAATGACTGGCAACTGGTCACCGTAAGGTTGCAGTGCCTGCTTCAACATGAAGCTATCTTGCCATCCTGACATCATTTCACCATACGCGTTTAAAGTGTATGCATCATGGGACATAGAGGTGGTCAAAATAGACAACAGTGCCAACGCAGATGGTACAACTTGCTGTACTACCCAAATTCAGACTCCTGGTTCTAATGATGATCGCAGCTGTCCTAGAGACAAAATGAGCCGGATTCATCTAATGCTGAAAATTTAAACTCAGAGCTAGTAGGTCTTAGCAGACTCATCACAACTACAACTGAGGGAGCGCAGTGGCTTTGTGGTACAGTGCTTGACTCAAGACCGAGGGGTCGCAGGTTCGAGCCTCACTGGCCTCACTGCGTTCTGGTCCTTGAGCAAGACACATTTATCCTAGCTTAGTACTGGTTCAAACTAGGAAGACCCGTCCTTGTTTAACTGAAAGATTGTTGATGGGACGTTAAGAATCAAATCAAACAAGCAAACAGACAAAAACAACTACAGGGGTACAACTGCAGCGTATTGTTTTGTTGTAACCAAACAATTTCTATTAATATGTTCTTGTAATGGCAACTTGCACAGAAATGGTTTTATTCTTTCCAAACACTGTATTTAAAAAAAACTGATGATAGAACAATCTCAATCCAATCGTGTACCAGTCGCCAACCAATATCCAATCAGCTGCCTACCAGTCTCTGATCAGTCGCAGACCATTCGTTGATTGGTTACTATCTGTCGCCTTTTATTCTAGACACGTCGCCAAAAGATTGCCGATTTGTCGCGGACTAATCACTGATTAAATGATAAATGATCGCAAAATGTGCAGCAATTCAGCGATTGGTCGGCAACTGATCTGAGACTGGTCCAAGACTAGTTGGCGACCATACCAGTAATGGGAACAGTTGCAGTGGTCGCAATCAAAATCAGTCGCCAAGAGGTTGCGCCACGGTCGCACATTCACCAGGGTTAAGAGAACAATCAAATAAAATTACTTTACACTTTGATGAAACAATGAAAAATATTCATGACTAATAGATAGTCAGAGCTAACAAAAATCTTAATTGAAGTCTCAGTTTGCCCAGCAAAAAAACAAGCATTGGGCACCAACTGACCAATTAAAGCTTAACGTCTGAGGCCTCATCCACCGTCAGATCTATAAATTTTTCAGTGGGTTTACAACCATGAGTGCAGACTGTCTAAAGATATCCCATGTTATAACGTTTGAATAACTTTTTGAATTGCTTTTTAATTTATAAAATAAATCACCTTAAAATACTGGCTCCGATATGCCCAGTTGCAGAAGAGTTTTATATCGATGTTGTATCTAACAATTACCTCTAGGTGTCTGTGGTAGAATTTCGAAAATGCTTTATGAATTTTATGATTACCTTGTTGTCATAACATAGCTGATGATTGCAAAACTAAAAAGGACAAAAACCAATGCACAAAAAACATGGAACAAACACAGAATAACAACGAATCAACAACAACATATCAAGTTTTGCTTGATAAATAAGTAAAATTATTTTCTACCTACGCAGTATTAGGGCCTAAACACAAGAAAACCTGTCTTCTGGCATTTGCGAACAATAAAAGCACAGACCAGATTGAGAATCCCCCCAAACTGATCAGTGGTTTGTTATTTGTATATTGGAAGCAGCATATCTAAACTTGCTAGGAGCAAAATTTCAATTTTTAGCTAGTCTCTGTAGCTTAGCATGCTTGTTTGAATCTCATATCTTCAGAAATCTCAAGACAGGTCTTCTCGCATCGCGGCTCATTATCTAGAGGTCTGCCATTCTTTCAAAGATAGACTATGCTACTCTATATCTTTGCTTAATATATAGAGGATCTTACATGAGTGCTCATGTTTTATTTAATTTATTAAACGAGTTGGGGAAAAGAGATAAAATGCGAGGCTTGCCGAGCAATTTGTCTCTTTTTCGCAACGAGTTTAATAAATTAAATAATACAAGAGCACGAATGTTAGATTCTATTTATCATATGAAAATACTTTGAAATCTCATTTCTGACGTAAAAACGTTATAATTTTGTCATTGTGTACGCAACGTTGTTATGGACGTCATAACGTTTCCCGTAAATCTATAAACCACTAGTGGTTTACAGATTTTATTGCATAGCGTTATATCACTCCAAAACGCGACGTCATGTGATAACTTTGCTTAATACACTGCTCAAAATATTTATAAAAAAACACTGCATGTTTTGTCATTGATCATAATACAAATGCACTCATAGTCTGACTCATAGCAAGAGTTGGGTTGATAAGGCGAAATCACGTTTGTCCTGTGATAAGTTTGGTTAATATATAGAGGATCTTACGTGCTCATGTTTTATTTAATTTATTAAACGAGTTGGGGAAAAGTAATAAAATGCGAGGCTTGCTGAGCATTTTTTTTTATCTCTTTTTCGCAACGAGTTTAATAAATTCAATAATACAAGAGCACGAATGTTAGATTCTATTTATCATATGACAAATACTTTGAAATCTCATTTCTGGCGTAAAAACGTTATAATTTTGTCATTATGTACGCAACGTTGTTATGGACGTCATAACGTTTCCTGTAAATCTATAAACCACTAGTGGTTTATCGATTTTATTGCATGGCGTTATTTCACTCCCAAACGCGACGTCATATGATAAACACACTTCTTACCCGAGGGATCAGTATGATCACCGTCTGGTCCTGTTCCTACAGATGCTGTTGACCCCATTTGTCTTGTCCAATCAAACGTATCCCCATGTGATTGGGTCCAGGAGCACATGTCAACTTCAAAATCACAATCATATGTAGACGCTGGAATAAAAACATTAGGACAAAGAGAACTTTAGATTATACAGTAAACTCTCGAAAATTCGAACTCCGATTTTTAGAAATACTTGCCTATTTATGATTTTTATATACCATCTTTAAAACATATGCATGAGAGAGAAGGTAACCTAATAGCAATCATTTTGTTTGGGGGTTTCCTACGTCTACATCCATATAACTAAAACTTTAGTTTCTTAAAAATTTCTAGTACTTAGGAATTTCGACTTAACGAGAATCTACTGTGTATACCTACCAGGATAAAAAAAAAAACGCTAAATAATTATCATCATACCAAGCATCTGTGAGCACATAGCCAACTGATAAATTGGATTTAATATTATATTAATATGGGTTTTAGTAAACTATAGGTAGGTAATTGAAAACAAAATGTTCCGGTTTAGGAGGAGATAGCATAACAGAAACATGGACAGACGGACAACATTGAAAATTCAAATTTTGTGCAGTTACGCTCGTGCTAAATAAAAATAGTAACATTCAAGGGAGGTCACTTACTGTGGTAAAAGTGGTACAAGTGATCTTTTCCTTTCAGAGAAGTTCCATTTATGTTTCAATTATGAAAAGGGACGCAATTGGAGAGAATAACTTCTTGATCTAGTAGTCTCCCATGGATGTGCGTAGCTTTGTCAGCGTTCTGGATACGCCAGTGGACAGACAGACTGAGGCAATCACAATATCCGCCGATTTTTTAAAAAAAATGTGGAGATAATCATAGGTCTTTGCTTGAAGTTGAACTGGTTAACAATTTAAACAAGGAATTGCTGCAATGGCCCACAAGTTGCCAGTAAGTTTAAAATAATTTGCATCTGGCAACTTTGATTCCCAGCTTCGTCATAAAACCACTTTCGCTTTGGACTTCGAGAGTTCCCGTCAAAAATACACAACCATAAATCCTCCCAGCCCAGTACTGGTTACTACCCATGGAAAAGCCACAAACAGATTTTTATCATGTATAGAACTAGAGAATGGCTTCGATTAAATAGTATACCTGTGGTCATCCTTGAAATGTCAGCACCTTAACTGAAACGTGATTTTTGCACATATGCGACGAGTACCTCAATCTCACTTGCTAACCAATATTATTAGAACCACTTTAGAAGTCAATTTTTTAGTTTCTAGTGTAAAGAGATTGATACACGGTGTTTCCATGATGTAAAGATCTGCCACGAAGATTTGGCCAGTACAATTAATTTAAGGCCAATAGTGGCTTTGGTTGCTGTCCGTTCTTAGACAGTGGTTCTTCTATTGTTTATTTACTGTTTGTTGTTGCTCCCAATGTTTGTGTGGGTTAAGTGTTAGTTCCTTGTTTTGTTTTGCAGAACGTTTTGTCCATCTTTTTTTGCAATCATCTCGCTTGGGAGGAGAGAGCTGGTTGATTTACTTTTGTTGTGTTTAGAATGTCATGTCGCTGTTATCGTTCTTTGGCTCTTCCTCGGAGAGCCATGAGTTGGTCTGTAGTTTGTGATTGTGGGATTTCCTGGTCGTACTCAATTATATTTTGGAGGAATACCCAAAACCAATGAGTACTCCAGTACGAGTTATTTGTGCTTTTTCAGCCAAGCTTTATTGACAGCATTTTCATATTATTGAAACATTTTGTATTATTTTGTACAATATGTAATAGGCAAACCTAATGCGCAACGAACAAATTTGTTCTGAGAGGATATAACATTTTATTATATACCTGCAAAGAAATACACCTGATAGAACCCCTTTTCCTACTGAAAAATACAAAATCTTGTATCACCCTACTAGGGTGATATTTTTCCATATCACCATCCTCCATGTTTTACCCACCTCACAAGCATAAAACCCAGCACCTGACGGCAAACCGCAATCTGAGCGATAACGCGTTAACAATACCCTTATCACTAAAATCACAACCCACTTTATCTGAAGTGTTGACGATTAGCCTTAATTACTTTTTTGCATTAAAGTAAATTAATTTAACATGATAAATGCATTTTCCTTCTCTGCTGAACATGTTTACAAAATGTGACGTCATCAAAATTTGGCGAGTTGTTATTTGCTACGGTGTTGCCATGTCACGTCACACGGTATCATTTTTAAATTCTGTTGCGTTTATGACCAAAATGGAAGTGTTTGTTGTTGTTTCTATGTAGGTATATATTAAAAACATTATTACTTGAGTAACTTGATCTGATAGGTCGGATCACGTCTCGTGGCTGCGCCAGGAACCACCGGATCACACTCGACTTCGTCTAGTGTGATCCGATGTTCCTGGCGCAGCCACTCGACGTGATCCGACCCATCAGATCAAGTTACTAAAGTAATAATGTGTATGTTTATGATATTCTTGCCAGTCGGAACCTCTGTGAGTAAAAGCCAAATTCAAACTTCTTTCTTAGTATGAGGAAATCATATGTAGCTGTAAAATAATCATTCAAGCTTTTTTGAATGCACCAGGGCCCTTTAAATCCCAGTTGAACATCCTTAGGCCTGTGCCTGCACAATACGTACTATCACTGGTGCGACCATGCATGCGGTAGTTGGTGTTAAAATGGCACAATATGTTAACCCTTTGTGACATAACGTTAGAAGATGTGTGACGTCAAGCCATGGGGATCACACAGCCGCTCGCTTGAAAAAGCCCTTGGTGATCGATTAAGTCACTCAGTCATATATGACTTAAATATAACTTAAATATCAACAAAAATGACAATAGAAAAAATGTACAGATAAAATGCTCCTTAATAATAAGGATTTGATAAAGATAATACCCTACAAATATAATACAAAATAAATAAACCCACCCAGGACTCTTGACATTTAGTGAATTAAACCTTACAGAAAAAGCCGACAAGAGAACTGGTGAACCCCGCATGACTGGTTATGCTTTCTCTCCAGAGGTCTTAACTTCTTCTTCTTCCTACACTATTTTCTGTTTCCTAATAAAATGTGTGAAAACTAGTTATGGTTACAAAACCATGTAACCCCTAAATATTTATACATAAGCTGCTGTAGAATTAAGGTGAGGTGAGAGTATGAATGAGAGAATGAAAGAGATATGTAAATAAATTGTAAACACCCTGATAGCTGCCTCTGGGCTATCAAGGTAAATTGTAACAGGGGCTTATAAAATAAATGATCAAAACACACACACAAAAAAAAAAAAAAAAAAAAAAACTAAAAAAAAACCCCTTAAATATCAACATCTTCGCAATTCAATTTAATTGTTTGCATTTTTTCATTGTCAAAAATGATCACTGCACATTTTTCAAGGGTAAAAAAGGGTTTTACTTCTCTCCAATCAAACTACTTATAGATTCCAGAACACAGCAACAGAAAAAAAAAACTTCCTCATACTGCAAATGAATAGAACAGAACCTCTAATCGTGACTACAACCAACTCTTGTTGTTGGCTGTCTTTGCGGCGGCCAAACTTCGTTGGTTGGATGCTATTATATACTTTCCAGTGTTTCCAAGACAAAAGAGACAGAAAAAACAAGATAAAGCAATTAAGAAAAGTTTGCATAATTATACACAGGCAAAAAGGAAATCATATAACCACTAGTGAAATATGTCACTGCTCATGATAGTATACTTATCTCTCTGGAAAACAACAGGAATTTTTGTTGGGTATATATATACTGTTCACAAAAAGTATGGGATATTCGAATATTATAATTCATAGCATTTACCAAACTAATGTCATAAACCTGAAACAGCTAGTATTAATTAACCAAGTTATCTACTGATAATATGAATACAATTTTTTTCTAGGATTAATCTGGTCACGTGTTCCTGCGACAACCATATTTAGATCAGGGGTAGCCTTTCAATTTTCTTGTGTGAATATCATGGTGGTGGATTATGCAATGGCTAATCTTTTTTTAAAATAAAATATCCTTTATTCATTAGTTTTTATGTTAAGAATTTGTTTTGAACTCTTTTTCCTCGATTTCAGGAAAGTGAGACTAAAATCTGTAACTTTTAAGTGAATTGTGCAATTTTTTTACGTTTTTGTCACCGCCTTATTTCCTAGAAATAACAATTATGGTACATGAAAAAATCTTAAAAAACAAAGCTATCCAAAATGCATCTTTAGCATGCATTTTCGAAAAAATGTCACAAAATTTGATATTTTTTTGCGAACTTGGGTCTTGACCCCTAGTGTCTTTAGCACGCCCTTAAGGTCACATTACTAAATTTTCAACCCTCAGATTATGCAAGAAAACTGGCTTACATATTGTTATATGAAAACACAAAATTTTTATGCAACAAATAAGTATTTGAATTTCTAGATTTTGTTATGTCCCAATATCCCCTACTTTTTTGTGGACAGTATGAAAAATATGCAGTATAACTGTTTTATATGCAAAGAAGCAATGCAAGCAAGCAAGCCCTCTCACCATATTGTAAATAGTTGTGCAAGCCAGTGATTTGAACAAGTTAATGGGCGTTCTAACAATATGGCAAAATGAAACTATCATCTTAATCTGTAACTGGATTCATATTGTATCACTTATTACATAAATGTGACTAAAATACAGGCTATTCTTATTTCTAAAATTATAGAAAATGCAT
The DNA here is from genome assembly GCA_964019695.1 of Loripinus fragilis. Taxonomy (NCBI): domain Eukaryota; kingdom Metazoa; phylum Mollusca; class Bivalvia; order Lucinida; family Lucinidae; genus Loripinus; species Loripinus fragilis. The sequence continues at coordinate 60,480,725 of OZ026530.1, forward strand.
GAAGCCTATTTCAAATTGATTGTATGATTGTTTGGTCGTATAAGTTTGCAGAAACCAGGTGCTGTAGAGCGATCGCAAGCAGAACCACATGTAACAATGTATATCAAAGGCAGTTGTACGATGCTCATACATTTATATCACATTCCCGTGCAAGGCTGCTACAAGATGGTTGTGCTAATCTGAATGACAGCCACAGAAAAAAATTGAAGCATTGCGCAGTACCTACACAGCTGACCTTAAAAGCTATTTCTAAAATTGCATGGCAACAAGAAGAATTTTGGTTTAGAAAATGTGCTCACTCTAATGCATCAATTGGAACTGCTTATCCAGTTCCGTGGAATCAGACCTCAGAAGTACATCGAGGATCTATTTTGATAATGTTATGATTGCTTTACATAATGTGACGCTGACGTAACTGAAACCATGCCAACACAATAACAAGTGTGTTTGCAGCAAAACAAACAATTAGAAATTAAGTTGTGGTTTTTCAATAAAGTATTGCTATAGCGATATTTTATTACAACATACAAAAACTACATTTATTCTGCTGATTATACTTTTAAGGTAATCAGAAAACAAGATTTTGATAGGGCTGAAACCACATGATACAGAACCAAGTTTCCTTACACCAGCTCCCGATAACAAAATGGAGCTTTTTCGTACATAGTACTAGGCGTAATGCACCTTATGTACACGCGAGGCTTGATTTGATTCTCAAATGGTGCAGGACTTTCCTGAGTGTCTGAAACAGGCGAGTTAATGGAAAGGGCAACAACTATTACTACCCATAATTAATTTTGAAAATGGATTCTTCAGAAATAGATAGAACCTACAAGACTAGAAAACAGTATACTTGGTTTTGTTAAGTCTGCTCATGAGAATTAATTTAGTTTGCAACAATTCTCAAGCCCCCTAACAAAGCTTAAAGGCAGGAGAGGACTATAAAAGGCAGTTTTATGGATCTCACGGTATCGAAAACCTGTGTCTATACTGTCGCATACTTCACAAAAACTACTTATGTCTACACCATACACGCCAAAAAAGAGTCATGATCTACACAATATCAAATCCGATATTTTTAAACTCATATATCATCAACCAAGACGGTTTCTTTGGCCTTTCAGGACAAGAGTGTTAATTTCAATGATTGGACTTATGGTATAAAGTAAATGAATCGCAATATTTGCTGTTAAAAAGACAAAATGACAAGGGCCTATGCTTTGTTCCCACTTTCTGCAAGTCACTAATTTTTCTCTGCCAAATTCTTCCTTACCAGATCAAACTGCACAAATAGAATTGGAAAATCATTAAATCCATTTTTTCTTAATGTGTTAGCATCTATGACTGGCCGCTGGGTGTAAATAATCATGTCATATTTTGCAAATGAATGTGTACTCACGATTTGCTGACCCTAACGTCTGCCATCTTTGATGGTCTATACTGCTTCCAATAAAGTCTACTAAATATCGCGTATACGATTGTGGATACAGGCTTCTGAGAGTTTGGTACTTATGTCACATATAAAAGTAGGCACGCAGATTAAGGTTATCCATATAGACAATTTTCAAGACTTTGTTGCAAAACACAATGGGGTAAGATTCAGATCTTTTTGGCATCTGATGTCCTAGTAAAGAGTCATGAGTTCAAAACGCCTTCTATGATTGAAATATTGTAGACAGCGACATACATTCCCAACACAACATCATCAACAACAATAAGCCCTATCTTCCATTTTTTCATAACAGTAATTATATACAAAATATGACAATATCAAGATCATCTACAGATTCCTGAATGTATCTTAATGTCGTTGATAGCAGCATCACTTCCGAAGTCTGGACCCCTTATTCCCTCGATGATTATGTTGAAGTCATGACTCTGGGCGGGGATATTCACTCGCTTCACTCTCCACAATGCATCGTTGATTGTCTGGGTGAAATAGTTCAACAGAAATTGTTGATTGGTCTGTGGCTGAGAAACAAAATATGGGAAAATCATTTTTTGTATTGCCAAACGTTTTTTATAATACAGTTAGTTCTACAGATCAGTACATAAAGACAAACAATATCATAATGGAGTAGATTAAAGTTGCTATCAGAACTGCCTCGCCCAATTCCTAGGAATCAGACCTCAGACGTACATTGATGATCTACTCTGATAACGTGACGCTGACATCACAGAATCCACGCCATCAAAATCATAAGTTTGAATACAGCAATTGAAATGGTTACAGCATTCCACAATAAAGGTCGTAGAAACAAACATGCTACACTTAAATTAAGTTAAGATTTTCGAAAAAAAATAGCGATGTATTATTGAAAAACCTTGAATAAATTTTATTATGTTGATAAAACGATTAATCAATTATAATAGGGCTGAACTTGCATGCTACAGAACTTTAATTTCCTAACAAAACTTAGCTTTTTCAACCTAATACCACAGCTTACATACATCCAGGCTTGATTCTCGGATTGGGCTGAGATTTGTTGTACAAACATGAGAACTTTACCAATTATGAAACTAGCAAAGTTCTGATAAATTGCCTGTTATTAACATTTCCATTAAGCAAAACACAGCTTTATGTACTTTAAATGGGATGTGGACAGCAAAATTAGAATTGTGAGTTTGATCAGGAAATACCTCAATCACACACTGCACACCAACCCCCGGCACCCTGAGGAAGAGCAACAGAACATTTACAGTAACAATACACCTATAAGGTAATAAAATCAAAGCAACCAGCTTTCTCTTCATCTTTAAGATGATTGCAAAACTGAATGAACACAAAGTTATACATAACAAAAAACACATAACCCCCACAAACAATGGGAAGTACATTAAACAATAAATCAACACCCACAAAACCACCGCCTTAGAATGGACATCAGCCTAAGCCATTGGAGGCTTAAATGCAAGTCCTTAATAGACCATGCAATCTGCAACAAAGCTGATTAAATTTAAATGAGAAATAAAGAAGTTAGATATGTTTGTTTATCAGTTACCTTCATATTAACTGCATTGTTGCACATTGCCTGATAAACGTCGTCTATATCACGGCATGTGACTTTATCAGGTCATGATGACGTTGCACTTTTTGAATGGCGTCCCCAATGACACTGAATCGACACATAAATAAAAAAAAAGTTCATAATCGCTAGTTTGAACAGTGAAGCAATGGGTAAACTGATAAATAGAATACCAGGTTTGCATATTTTGATATCAAGTTTCCCAGGCGCAGCTTTGAGAACGCATGTTGAATCACTCAGCAAGCCTTGCGATGTCCACAAGCGTTCTCAAATCATTGCCTGGTAAACCTGATATTAAAAGACACTCACCTAGTATTCTCTATATATTAAAAAGATGATAGCTGCACAAATATGAAAAAAGGGAAATCTGTTCAAAATGATAAGAATTGGAAATTCCATTAAATTTAAATGGGTTAAGTTTGGTCTAAGGTTGCTTACCTTGATAATAATATCCACTGAGCCCATGTCATCTCCAAACATATTCAAGGCAAACTCCATACAAAACTCGTGTCCTGCTGGTAGAACTTCTGAGACAAGATCTGCAATGTCACCTTGTTGCTGGTATGATCCCTCAATAAATAGGTACCGACCATTTCCTGTCATAACAAAATATATACGACTGTAAATTCGGTGAGTTTTACAAGGGTTTTATTTTTGGGAAGCTCGCCTTAGCGAGGATTCCCGAAAAATGACCTTTGTTAACTGGCGAATTCAAACTGCAGTTTACTGCTGTAGGTAAACCATGCTCCAGTTGCGAATCTTTACCGTCTTAAATATGTCTTTTAATGCTATTGGCAAAGATAAGATTGTCGCGAAAAAAACTGTATTTAGATTAATTGACTTTTTTCATTAAAATGGATGTCACCTTTGCTTCGTATTAACTAGCATATAATGTAAAATAGCATTCCTTTGCTTTCATACTGTTACTAAAACAAATCATGTTCTAACCAAATCAAGCTAAGACCTTTAATTGCTTTTTCTCAGGAATAAACAACTGATATTTTGCATGTGAAAACAAAGACACAGACCAGTCTGCAAATCTGTGTTATCTGATCAGCGCATTTGTTATTCATACTTTGAAAGTTCTAATAATTACGCACGTTACAAACAGACGATTAAAACCATTTTTTGAATCTGTGTATTAGCAGGCTGATGTGTGTCATAATTGGTTGTTAACCATAAATAAAGATTGCCTCGCGACAAGGCCAGTTTATCAGCCAATGCTCCTAGTGTTTGTTTGTTTGTTTGTTTGTTTGATTCTTGACGGCCAAGTCAACTTTTTCAATTATGTCGGGATGGGTCTTCCTGGTTCGAACCAGTACTAAGCAAGGATAAATTTTGTGTCTTGCTCAAGGACACAACACAGTGATGCCATTGAGGCTGGAACCCGAAAGCCCTCAGTCCCAAGCCAAGCACTCTTTTACTGAGCCAATGTGCTCCATGCTCCTGGTGGTACTTGATCAAAGTGCTAAAACGTTGCTTTGGCCATTTAAATGTTGTAAATATAGCACTCTGTCCAAAAGACGATGTTAATCTATATTTAACCCTTTAATGGGATATAGGCAAATAGTGGAGCTCCAGATCAGAAACAGCAGAATGCATACAGAATGTAACATAAAACTTTGAAAAAATAAACATACCACCAGACAACCCTTAAAACAGAAATAGACTAGTCCAATTATTAATGGTGAAAATTTCTATTCAGCTTAAATGGGTAACACAAACAGGCATAGATTAATGCTAGATTGTTAATCAAAGTTTAGACATTAATTTTATCTTCTCTAGACACTCTATTAAACACAAAAAGAAAAATAGAGGATCTTTCACGATTGATCATTTCATGTGAAATGTATTGAATGAGCCTCTGGCGAGTTTGATAAATTTAATATGAAATGATCATAAATGTAAGATTATGTTTATCATATCGTAGCTTCAGTGCTATAGTGTTCTATCTACCATTGCACAAGTTTTGAGGAAAATGAGTTTGAAAATTTTAGCATCCTGATTTTAGATGCCTTATTTATCACAGACCTTTGAATCATACCAGAGGGTTAAAATATATACATACATTGTAAATGACTTTGGTTTGAAGAAATTTTTACAGTAATATGGAATTTATGGGCATTTTTACAGTTTGCAGAGAGAACATTATGCCCTAAAAATCGCCTGCGTTCAGTGCTATAGTGTTCTATTTTTCCTACAGCTTATTATTCTGTTTATGGAGTCAATTCATATACTAGTCTGAACAAAAATGATTATTTGTACCGAAAAGTAGCAGTTTAGTCATTTATTTTTCATAACAGTAACAAACCGCACGGATTATTCCATTAAAATTTATGCAAGGGAGGTAATTGGTTTCTACAGTTATTTTTTTCTGTCAACTGGGTCAATTTGTATATAATGCTTTAATGCATTAATCTTCGCCAGGTCAGGAGATAATGATAAAAAACGAGGACAAAGCCCAATGTGATTAATCTCATCAGAGGGACTGGCAAACATTAATGTATTGAACAACTATGTTTGATCTCTATTATTGTATATAATAACGAAATATTCATAAAAAATAATCACATGATATTGGATTATAATTTGTCACCATTACACAGTCAACACAATGCTAGACGCTTTCAGTCACTATCCATCTTCCAGGGCAAGATAATTTTGATTTTGCGTTATCATATTTTGCACTTTTCTTGCAAACTGTATATGTGATTGAAAAAAGTTACTCGCAGGTTTTAATGTGCGGCCCAGTTTGGTATGAATCAGTCGTTAATTTGACTGCACTATCGCGCTACGCTGCTGATGACGTCACATGGGTACATGCAGCATCCTGCACCTTTCTGCACAGTCAGTTAAAGCTTTTTTTTTTTTTTTTTTTTTGTTCAAACTGTGGCGCGTATTATACCATATCGGCAACAGAGTTGATAGACTTTTTTCTTATTAAAAGTAATTGATAAATTCAATACTTCAAAATTTAATGTCAAGTTGAACATCAATTTACTGCTCCTTTACAAAAACATCTCCATAAGTTACCTTTATGCACAATTTCTTTACTGATATAGACTACATACAGTGACAATAATGATGGGAATACGTTTTGATGTAACTCATGGCAGGAGATTTTCTGTTATGTGATCGAGAACGTCTTAAATTTTTACGTTAACGTCACTTGCACAATACGAAATACAAGTGATACATGCGTAATTTATGCATAATAAATCATTTGTGTATGCCCTTAGCCTCTTCCAACAGAACTGGACGTAAAAATCGAAACTTTGAAAGGCCCAAGGACACAATTTAATGCATACCAAAACAAAAACAACAACAGATTTTGTCATAGCTTCTAAACTTATGATCTAGACATTTCTCACTTCACTCTGTGATATAAGTGTAGTCTTAATTATATATTATTTGTTTAACCCTTTCAGGAATAAACACCCCTAGACATTTACATTTAGCAAACAGTGCAGATCCAGCTGTAATGTTGCATACTGCAGCATTTCATCAGGATGTGTATTGTTTGCTAAAAACAAAATCAAATTTCAGAAAAAGAAATACGATATAATTTTGAATTATTACATGTAAACCTCTCATAACAATGCATCATCCTGACTTAATTTGGTGTAGCTTTATTTAAAAAATGACATTGGTCTCAAACGAATTACTTACCATTTGGGTCAGTGTGGTCACCATGGGGGCCAGTTTGAGTCGAAGGTGTATCCCCTGCATGTCTTGTCCAATCAAAATCATCTGTTGTCGACTGTTTCCACGTGCACGTGTCTATCTCAAAGTCACAGTCGAAGTCTGCAGCTGTGTTCAAATATAATATCAGCGATTGATTAAACATATCATAATTCAGATAGTTTTTTAAAAGAAATAATTGGAAGATTTACACATTCTGACCAAAGCCATATATTGAATAATTATCTGTATATTGGCTAACTCAAGATATATTCAATACTACTACATATGTGTACTAATTGCACTATTTTTGTAACAGATATATTGCTCATTTTTTGTTTATTATGAGAGGCAATTAGTGTCGTCTAGTCCTCTTTATGTCAATATTCAAGTTGATAAAATTGAAGCATTCAAAAGTAATGAGAATAACCAGTAAATGTCACAATCACAGACTTCAGACTGACCTGCCGCACTATGGGGAAGATGCATAGAACATTAAAAGACACACGACATAAAAAGGCACTTAAAACAAAGCCACCAACTGTCTCTTCCCCAGTGAGATGATTGCAAAACTAGTCACGGCACCAGGTACTGCACAACATAACAATAACCAAACATAAAACCCCACACAGCAATTTGGGCATCAATAAGCAATGAATCTACAACAATGCAACAATAAGATGCCTAGATGTCTTACTGAATATTAATAATCCTTATTTTGAACTATGTTTATTTTTTGTTAGTTTGATTTGATTCTTTATGTCCACTCAACAATCTTTCAGTTATGCGGGACGAATCTTCCTGGGTTGAACCAGTACTAAGCTAGGATAAATGTGTCTTGCTCAAGGACCACAACGCAGTGACGCCGGTGAGGCTCGAACCCGCGGCCCTTCGGTCTAGAGTCAAGCACTCTACCACTGAGCCACTGCGCTCCCTGAACTATGTTTACATCAGATATATTCACATGGTTAGATGGAAATGTTCATGTTTTTATTAAACTAATGGTGTATATAACGCAACGTATGAGCTTCCAGATAGTATAGGCTAAATTATAAATGTTAGTGACTTAATTAAATGAAAGAAAAGCATAAACTGATAAGTTACAATTACAAGGATATCAATATCATAACTATTGTACAGCATTTTCTAAATTCTATCTCAGACTTTTGAGTTGATTGCTAAACGCAGTGGTGGTTTGAAAACTCTTCTGCAATCCGCCATATCAGGGCCAGTGTTTTCTTTATTTAGTTTGTAACTTTTAAAGATTCTTTGCAAGACTGTTTCCTGATCAGTTAACAATGAAAGTGTGGGATCTAACATGTGATATAATGACACTGCAGTCTAATTGTATACCCAATATTGCATCCCTTTCAGTTGCACGCTGATTGGTCAGGCCTCAGACTGAATTACAGCCATCACATAAAACTTTGTTCTGTTGGCTGATGATAGATTCGGGTTTATGGCTAGGTCTAACATGGCTCAACTAATTTATTTCTTTAGCCCTGACCTGCTATGAGTTAAGAGCGCTTTTTGTTTATCAGAGAAAGTTAAATTGAGATGATTTTTTCCCTACGATGGTAAATGTACATTACATGAGATAGGATACCTCCATGCGAAATTGACATATTTATGTATTTTAACAACAGCAGAATCTAGGGCTAATATAAGGGAATTTAAATATATCTAGAATCCCCTGGTGGCTATGGCTGCTTGGCCTTGCTTAGGTGATGATGTTTAAGCTGCGCCCATAATGCGTGTATCGTTCTTGTGTTTGGTCCTCGTTTTGTATTGTAGTTCTTAGTGTCTTTTCTGGTTTAATTGTCATTCTGCTGTGGACCAGAGGGCTAGTTGCTTTGCTTCAATTATATTCTTAATGTTGCATGGCTGTCTGTGAGCCCGCACCCTCTCTCTCTCTCTCTCTCTCTCTCTCTCTCTCTCTTGATGGCATGGACTGGTCCATTGCCTGCGGTTGAAGCATGTCCTGGTGATAATTACTATTTTATAATGATAATGACTAAAGTGGTTGAGTGAAACTTTTCAGGGCATATGAATTTGATGAAGAAAACAGCAAGCACAAATAGTGATAAGAAACAGCCTACCTCTGATGGGACATGCCAAGTCATAAGCATCAAAATGAAGGTCCAAGTAAAGCAACGCGGTTTCTTTCTCCTATTGTACCGTCCTAATATCAGCGTTATTTTGGCCTCGTCACGTAAAAACCTGCCTGTGGGGGTTTGCGAAACAACAAAGGCGCAGACCAGCCTGTGCATCTGCAGTCTGATCAGCGCCCTTGTTATTTGCATTTCGGAAAGTATCGTATGTAAACCTGCTTCAGGTGAAAATTCATTTTTCTAGCTAGTCTCGGTAGCTTAGGAGACAGGTTTGAAACTCGCTTTGTCAGAAACCCTGAAGACAGATTTTCTCCCGACGAGGGCAAATTATATCAGTGTTACTAGACTGACTTTCTTGAAATTAGCCAGCTCATGAGTTATTTGCATTTCGCAGTCATTGCAAATGCCAAATGTGTGCGTGTGCACATATTGAAGGTGGGAAGTTATCTAGCTATCCGCATAGTCTGAGTCTTCGTTGTTGTTCTTAATAATATGCAAAATTTAAATACAACTATCAACATACAATTTTAAGATTAGCTGTTTATTCATAAAATATGTATGGTATTCAGTGGAGGAACAGCATTTTTGAAAACAATATTGAATTTACAATTACGTACCTGGGTCTCATTGATGAAGTTATTTTTTCTGATGTGCAAGCATATAAGACCCAAGTCAATCTTATTTTTATTTATATTAAAATGGCAAAACTTTACCTTTGACAAAATTATTACTGGGAATGTTCTAACCTTAATTATCCTTATAATATTTAGCCAATCTATGTTCTAACCTTAATTAACCTCATAACATTTAGCCAATCTAATCTACATTAATATTAAAATGGCAAAACTCCACCTTCAACAAAGATACTTCTAATTGGGGGTGTTCTAAGCCTAATAAACCTCATAATGTTTTGGCCAATCTAAGCTGCGGTTTTATTTTAAATGGTAATAATTTACCTTTGCAAAAAGATGCTTCTAAAGTAAATTCGTTAAGTGGTCAATGCGACCATTTCCAAAGGAGCAGTCAGAGTAGAGTGGAGAAAACTAAATGAAGGTCATAGATCTTATATTACAATTATAAGAAAGTATGTGGTTCTACGCTCGTTCCCACTTAATTCCTTTAAAATTATAATATATAATCTATATAACCCATACATACAATTTAGTGACAATTTAAAATAATATATTGATTGCTTCTTTCAAATGTCGACTAGTTATTTCATATTTTCTGCCAGCAGATAATTCATGTATTTTCATGCCTAATCGACTCACGTCCCACACCCCTCAAATATGATGAAGCGCTATATTAATCTGCACATATACTAAGGTTGCTTTTGAAATTTTAAGGGAAAACCGCATAGTGTTAATTAACTATAGCTTATTCCAACACGAAACTTCTGTTAATTCTTAATTTCTAAATCCAACAAAAGACGTCTTTTTGGCAGCGATAGACATAATTGAGACGCGACATGAGATTTCCAACAATGTGGTATGTGCGACCAGTAAAGGCTCAGACCAGCATGCGCATACGTGCAGTCTGATCAGAGCCTTTGCTAGTCGATGCATGTTCTATGATGGTAAAGCTACTGACTGAACACCACTTGGAGTTTCTAAACCTAACAGGAGGTTTCACAGGCTCGTCTGAGTCTACACTTTTCAAAATACCACATTGTTGGAAATCACACGACACAGCTCATGTCCTTCTTCACCACCTTGTTAAACTTAACTACTTATAGTGGAGTGGAGCTGTAGGTAATATCTTCTTTATCCTATAATTAATTGCCTGCAAATTTATGTTATAAAATACATCATCTCTCAAACTCTCATATTCCAAAACATTAAAAAAAGTATTTCTAAAATCTTATATATTTAACTATAAGAACACATTTTGATAAGTGTAATCGCTTCTACGTAGAAACTAATTTTTAAGTCTGTTAATATATAACTGATTGCCTGAGTACCTTTTCGTGCAGAAGCAAGCATAAACGTCTAAGCGCATGTTAAAGCAAAGCTGGTATGACAACCAATACAGAGCGACCATTTGATTAAAATTAAGGGAGGGGGTGGTGATTTTTGGCACTTGTAATGTTAAATGAGTTACGTAATCCTTTCTTGTTATTACGTATAATTCACAGCCATATATAGCTTCCAACTTGTTTGAATATGCTATATGTCAAACCAATAGTCTTAGACTTCATTTTAAAATGTACCCTCACATCAGACTCAAAGGGTCGCTCCCTAAATCAAACAAAGGTTAGCGTATATGGAGGTGTACATATATATTGCATATGCGTTTTTCATATATAACAGAAAATGAGATTTCAATACTTATTATAAGTGCGAAAATACCTCTAATAAATGCTCATACTTATGTAGTAAGCAAAAACTAGAGATCAGGACCTTAGTTAAGAGTAAGTATCGGAAAACTAATTTTCTTATTTTTCGACCAAGACATATGTTGTAGGTACTCAAAAGAACCGTCTCAATGAGAAAGTTCTTTTGAGCACCCACAACATATACTGTTCACAAAAAGTAGGGGATATTTGAATGTTAAAAATTATAACAATTACCAAACGTATGTCATAAACCTGGAACAGCTAATATTAATTAGTAAAGTCATCTCATGGCCAATATGAATAACATTTTCAATGATTAATCTGGTCATGTGTTTCTGAGACAACCATATTTAGACCAGGGGTAGCCTTTCAATTTTCACACGTGAATACCACAGTGACGGATTATGCAATGGCTATTCTTTTTAAAATGAAAATATCCGTTATTCAATATTTTTTATGTTCAGAATTTGTTTTCATCTCTTTGTCCGCATTTCAGGAATGTGAGGCTAAAATCTGTCAACTTTTAGTGAATTGTGTCATTTTTTAACATTTTTGTCACCGCCCTGTCTCCTAAAAATAACAATTTTGGTGGGCGAAAAAAATCTTAAAAAACAAAGATATCCATAATGCATCTTAAGCATGCATTATCAAAAGCATGCCAAAATTTTGATACTTTTTTGTGAAATTTGGGTCGTGACCCCTAGTTTCTTTGGCACGCCGTTAAGGTCACATTACCCAATTTTTTGCCCTCAAAATAAGCAGGAAAACTGGCTTACATATTGCTCGATGAAAATACAAAATTATTTATGCGACAAATTGGGATTTTAATTTTTATACTTTTTTATGTCCCAATATCCCCTACTTTTGTGGACAGTAAATGTTAAAACTGATGGGTAAGAAAGTATTAACAACTTAACGCTCAATTTTTTTTTGTTTATCTAAACCTGTGTAGAGATCGAGATCTACATCTATTCTTTGAATATGTGAGCATTAAATGCTGTGGTGAATCAAAGCATGTGTGCAGATCCACCTGAGCATTCGCTGCTCGTCTATGTGTCTAGTTATTGTCATTCTACAGGCAAAGTTCTAAATTTAGACATGGGTCTTACTATTTCTGTGAAGCTGTCTACACCTCAATAGTAATTGAGCCAGATCATTCGTTGATAGCACACACAAAGAAGAGACATTAATTGGGCCTCGACGCGACAAAACCTGTCTTCGGGATTTCCGACAAAGTGAGATCCAAACCAGCCTGCTCAGCTACAGAGACTAGCTAGAAAATTGAAATTTCGCTCGTAGCGAATCTAGATATGACACTTTCCACAAAGCGAATAACAAAGGCACTGATCAGACTGCACCTGTGTTGTTTGCAAACATCCGAAGACAGGTTTTCTCGCAACGAGGCCCAACTAATGATTATGTAAAACCTTAGTCACAAAGCCTCATCCGATTGCTGCCTCTTAAAGAATGGATACACAAAAATGCAATTGCCTGTAGTGTCAAAACCTCATAAAATTAACACATTGTTTTAATGTATGCTGACGACTATATCCTGTTTATTTTCATTTAGTTACATTTATACAAGATCAAGAGATTAATATGTGCTTATCACACATCTATGAGCAACTGCATAGCGGAGTCAGCTAACTACATGTATATTCTGGCATAGTCCTTCATACTTAATTTTCTATTTTATGCTTGCAAACATTTAAGGCTCTGGCAAAAAGTAGCTATCTAAGCAGGCTGGTATGAACCTTTGGTGCTTTGATATGTGTCTTAGTACCAAAGTGTATCGATCAGATTGCAGAATATGGAACGAAACAGGGAATTCTTAAACCACTTAAGCTTACTTTGATTAAATAAAGACAGTTTAAGCTAAAGAAAATTCGAGTTGAGCTTAGGAGGGTTAACCCCCCCTCCCCCCCCCCCCAAAAAAAAAAAACATCTAGTAAAAGTTTTAGGCCAGGGTACATAGGCGACCTTGAAGAAATCATCGTGTTGATATCACAATAGCAACCGTTTATGTATATACACGCACACACATTGGATCCAGAAAAAGCCTGGCGAACGTTAAGTGGCACGCGCAATCTTTTTCAATTTATTTAATTACCTACCTACGCACGTATCATCTTTGATATGTAAATCATCTAGAGCAGTATCACTATGGTAGGATGATCCAACGACTGCTTCTACGAGGATAAAGTAATCCTTTGGAACCTGAGAGTCGGGAATGCTGACAAGAGCTGTATGCCAATCAGAACCTTGATCTCCGGATTTAGTAAAGACCACTTGTCTCTGATGTGTGCAAGAATCCTATATTAAAAATAATAAAACACATCTGAATATTACTAGGCAGTTCAAATTCCATACCTGATGAAAAAGTTATAAAATGAAATGCATGCACGCCTCTGGTTATTACAGTAACCATGCTGCAAATACAAACGAGTCTTATTGACATCATTTAACATATATAGAGAAATAGAAGCACCATTAAATGCATATATGACATGGCTTTTTAGCCTTTCTTAGTATGCAACACGTAGCCATGTCAGGTAATTATTTCATCTAAAACTAGTTAATAATATCAGATGATATAGAGATCAGATTCAGACTACTAAACAAATAAGACCACAATACAAAGACGTGAGTAATGACTTAAAATCTTAGTGAATATGATTAGGAAATCCATGTGCAAATTCTGATTGTAGAACTAATAACAACGTAAAATGCATTTGAGACACTTCTTGGCATCTTTCAGCTAAAGCACAATAATTACATTTATCAGTTACCTATCATATTGAAAGCAGTGTTGCACGTTGCCTGATAAACGTTGTCTACCACATGACATGCGCCTTAATCAGGTCATGATGACGTTGTACTTTTGGAATGACGTCGCCAATGACACTGAACTGACACAATAATCGAAAATTACGTCATAATTCGAGTTTGAAAAGTGAACCACTAGGTAAACTGATAAATAGAATACAAGGTTTGCGTCTTTTAATATCAAGTTTACCAGGCTGGCTTTAAGAACGCATGCAGAATTGCTCAGCCTGTCTTGTGGTTTCAACAAGCGTTATCAAAGCCTGGCCTGGTAAACTTGATATCAAGAGACAGTCCCCTAGTATTCTCTATATATGAAGTCAAATACAAGTAAATATGACCAGGAGGTGCTAATGCCATGCGAAAAACATGTAAGTGTGACAAGGACATTCCACAGTCACAGACAAAAGACCAACCATCGACACGCCTGTAACGAAACACAACACTGGCAGCCATGTAAAAGAAAGAACACAATTGAAGTAAATCAAACATATCTCTTTTTCACAGAAAGACGGTTGCAACATTAGAGAGTACTGCAGTAAAACACGGACCTACCACAAAACCAACACATCAATCTCTAGGATATCAAATAATAAAAAAATGCTTGTAGTGGAACTGTGTATGGTAACAACGCAAGAAAAAAAACAATAGTCATGTTATACAAAACAGCTTACTAAATACGAAATATGACAATTCTGCCTATCTTAAAATAAGAGTGTTAAATGCAAGAATTGTTAAAGTATTTTATTGTAATCTTGGGACAAAAAAGCCATTTCACAAAAAAAACAAGTTAGTACACATATGAACTGATCTGCAAATCCTGACTATATAAATAATATCAACTTATAGATATAAGAGGAGGCTCAGAGAAACTACTAGCTTATCTATTTTAGACCAATGGTAGTTTCCATAAAGTTTGACATGGTTAGATCAGGCGTCTTGATTATATATGCAGATGGGTGAGAGGTAATAATTTCTAAAAAAAATGTATTTCTGTCTCTCAAGATATATTTTTTGCCTGAGAAAACAATGCATAACCTGATGAAATGCCACATTAAGTGGCAATTCATCTGGGTTTGCATTGTTTGCAAAAGTACATGTTTAGGCGTTTCTGGTTTATAAAGTGTTATTATCATATGACGTCGCGCCTGGGAGTGGACGCCATGCAATAAAATTTGTAAACCACTAGTGGATTATCGATTTTCGGGAAACGTTATGACGTCCATAACAACGTTGCATACAAAATGATTAAATTATAACGTTTTTACGCGAGAAATGAGATTTCAAAGTAATCTTAATGTCAGATGATAAATAGAATCTAACATTCGTGCTCTTGCATAATTAAATGTATTAAACTCGTTGCAAAAAAGAGATAAAATGCTCGGCAAGCCTCGCATTTTATCTCTTTTCCCTAACTCGTTTAAAAGCTTCGATGAAACATGAGCACGAATGTAAGATCATCTATATATGACCCCACTGACCAGCTGTTTGGCGCTGGCTTTTACAACTATGTGCCAAAAATCTATCTTATCAAACGGTCTAGTTATGATTTCTGAAAATGAGCCGCGGCATGAGATTTCCAACAATGTGGTATGTGCGACCAGCAAAGCCTCAGTTCAGCCTGCGCATACGCACAGTCTGATCAGAGCCTTTGCTAGTTGCTTGAATATTCTATGAATATTAAGCTACTGACCAAACATCATTTGGAGTTGCAATGCTTAAACGGAGGCTACACAGGCTCGTATGAGTCTACACTTGTCAAAATGCCACATTGTTGGAAATCATATGTCGTGGCTCAAATGTAGCCTACCTCAATATAGACTGTGAGATTGCCAGTATCAATACCATGCATGGTGTACCAGAATGTGAAACATGCTGATTTGTTGCCTGGCATCACGTGGGACCTAATAATAGCCTGATCACCCATGTGACTTGGGGATGAAGCTTCAATATATAGATATTTCCCACTTGCTGAAATTTCAAAAACAATCGTTGTTAGCTAAGCATTCCTATACTTTTAGGGAACATTATTATTCGGTACAGTACTCTATAAAAGATAATCACTTTAATAAGAATATGCATAATAAAAGTAAATATTATTACCTGCAAACCAGAAAAAAGATACATTGTGTAATTGCACCGTTTGCTTAAACAATATTTTTAGACAATGAAACACAATTTAATTTTAAAAGTCTAAACTTTCGTTCTTTGATTATGCAATGAACCATTCAATGATTTATGTATTCACATAGAAGGAAAATTTAAAACATGTACTTGAAGTTCATATCCTACATAGAATTTCTTTTCGGATTGTTTAACCTTGAATATTCTCTGAAGCTGAAGGTTGATTTGAGGACGTGAATATACCTGACTGTTTAGTACGAAAGAACAAAAACAGAGACCAGCACCTTAATTATTAGCTACATGGAAAGCTTGATAGTCAAACATGAAATATGAAAAAATACAATATTTTAAAAGTCTGTGTAGCTGAGTAGGCTGACTTAGGCCTTACTTGAACAGATTTTCATATTACAGGTCTCTATTGATGAGGCTCAAATTTGCATTTGCCCATTGATACATAAATGCTGTAGTTTCCAAATCAGTTAGTTAAATTCTTTGGGTTGCGACAAGCTAATAATCAAACCTGTCAGCTTAGTTGCAGAGACTAGCTTGACTACTGAAATTTTCTTGCAGTAGGTGTAGTTATAGCTACTGCTCAGAAAGTCTATAGGCCTAACAATTACGCTGTCCATAATGCGCGACTTCGCAGGCTGGTCTTCAATGTCAGGTTTTCTTGCGTTTCATTCATCAGGGCATACATTTCTTGCACATCAGATCAGAGTTTCTGCTGTTCTACCCATTTAAGATAAATTTATCTCATGTTCCGTATACCAACCCGTGGGAAAGATAAAAATCGTTAAAAGAAAAATGTTGTCAATGCTATGTTAACGTTACAGCGCCTTGATATGTCACGTGATATGTCACGTCTCAGCCTATTCAAGAATTTCTAGAAAACCTTTTTGTTGAATATTAAAAACAATAAATGGTGAGCAAGAATAAGAAGTCATTAATCGTGTGAGGATGGGATGTAAATATCTGTCCCTGGCGAACACCACTTCACCATTTGTCATCAGTTAGCAAGCCTTGTGATGCAAAACCGCACACCCTGAGACGGACTTTTCTATCCCATCATTTTAATCATGATAGATTGTTATATTTTCTTACATGTTCCAAGAGTATGGTCTGCATTGGGTCCTGTTTCTAGAGATATGGTTGGTCCAGAGTGCTCAAGCCAGTCTAATCTGTCGTTAGTTTCCTGTGTCCATGTACAGAGTCCAGATTCGAAATTACACGAGTCAGTAAAAGATGATGCTGGTAGATAGATAGTATGATCATTTAGAAATACATGCTCCACAACATTTTATTTCCAACAATGTAGTGTTGACAAGTGTAGACTCAGACGAGCCTGTGCAGTCTCCATTTAAGCTTAGAAACAACAAATGCTGTTTGATCAGGAGCATTAGACTCAAAGAATAATCAAGTGACTAGCAAAGGCTCTGATTATGCGCATGCTAATCTGAGCCTTTGCTTGTCGCACATACCATGTCGCGACTCATATTACATTTTGATTATATCTACGTCTGCCTTTCTTTGATAATCTTAAACTATTTTAATGACTTTCTTTGATAATCATGAACCATTTTAATGACTTTCTTTGATAATATTGAACCATTTTAATGACTTTCTTTAATAGACAAAAAAGATTAGCATCGTTGTTGTTCCTTACCAAGAAAACGTTTTATCATATGACAGTACTATTTCATGTCAAATGATAGGGTAACCCATTTTATAATATACTGAAGGACTTTAGAAACGCACCAACTGCTAAAATGCTAATTTATTGTCAAAAAATTATAATACAATTATATGAAAAATAAAATTGACAAGTCCTGTCATATAGCTTGCATTTATTTAGAAAATCGAAACGCTGTAATTTATTGGCACCGTGACGTCGCGATAATTCTGATACAGCTCTAATTAAAAAAAATCACAGTGTACCAATACCTTCCATAATGAGTGCAAACACTTTTCTTAACTGATGTTTGTTTTTGAAAGCAAAAGGGAAGAAAAAATCAAAACATGAAGTTAAAGGCCCTCGGCAACGTTCATTTCGTCAACATGACGTCATTAAATTTTACCTTTTGCTGTTATTGGCCGTTTATATCCTAAGGAACAGGAATGATCAAAATCTTAAAGTGCCACCAGATACTCATCAATCTGTTGCATAAAAGACAAAAGTACCATATCATGCGTGAACGTCATCCGCCTCTTATTGCAGATTGAAAAATAAGACTGACAATATGCTGACGTAAGCAAAGAAACGCTGCGCCTGAGAATGTAATTAAACGATATTTTCCAAAATCTTTCGTGTTTTCCATTGGTTTAGGCATCTGGCTACTAGCTCAAAGTGTTTAATTTCGAATTGAATTAAGCTCACATTTGTCAGACGACAATGACTGAAAAACAATAACGTCGGTGTAACGTCAGAAGGAACAGCATGAGCAAATCAAAATTATAGCAAGTAACGGTCCAGTCTGTAAGGGGATAGAAAATGATAAAGAAAACATCATTGAATCAGAATTGATGAAAAAAACAGTGAATGTATAATTGTGCGTTTCTAAAGTCCCTCAGTATACATATGCACATTACGATAGCGTAAAAGTGATGTCTAACAATTTTAGGATTTCTGTAGTAAAATAATAATTTTGCTCTTCTTACTTGGGGCTTGTGTTTACTTGCATGATGGAAATTAAAAATTGAGACACTAGTGACTAGCAAAGGATAGAAAGTGTTCCCTATTTATGTAACTGTAAATATGCCTTCCATGTAAGAGCTGCATAAACGGATCCAGAGTAAGGGATTAGAGGTCCGGACCTCTCCCCCCCCCCTGAAAAAATCACAAAAATATAGGTTTTTTTTGCAATACTGGTCCGGATCCCCTGAAAATCACAAAGCTACCAAGCTAGCATTCAATGTTGAGCCAGAATCTGCCCATCAGCAAAACGCTCTTTCAATGGCATTTCGCTGGCGGGCCGATGGTTGCCAATTTTAGCGGTATTTGGATCATCTATCCCCCCATCAACTAAGACAAAATAATAATAATAAATTTGGACTCCCTCTGACAAAATTTTAGAAGACAATTCTTACCGATCTTGTAGTGCTATAGTGTCTGCATAAAGGAAAATATATACATACTGTTAACGTTTACGTGAAACGTTTTTGTCACCGAGGAACCTGGTCCATTTGTAAGAGTACACATGTAAGTTCCGCCATTACCTACACTCAAATTATCAATGGTATATTGGTTTCCTAAAACAGAGAGAAATAGAGGTTTATCCGCTATTCATAGCAAATATAACTATTCTCCAAGAGTAAATAATAAAGGTTATTTAAAGACCAAACAATAGTGTATATGTTTCCTATTACATTTTATTTTAAACTCCTGTTTAATTTTAAAACGAATGCAAACAGCTAAGCCTTTCCACGTGCTTATTTTGACACAGGACCACTGTATCTACCCAGGTATCTAGATAAAAATGAGTACTTTATTTTGTGTATGTTGTTAACACATGTTATGGGTACTCAAACGATCATATTATAAAGGTTGGATGCTCAAAATAAACGTTAAAAATGATGGTAAGAATATATTTACATTTTTACGCTATATTTTTATTTATCATGACCCAAACAACAGATGCACCACTACCTCTGAGTAATGACCTTTTGATAATTATATTTCAAAAGGTTGATTGGGAACGCTTAACATGCGCTGTACTGGTTGAAGCATTTGTGTGTGTCAAAAATATTATTAAAAGAATGTAAGTAAACACCTGATACCCTTTTCCTAGAACTATTTCAATATTGTAAATACAGTCACGCCTTAAATCTTTAAGCTTAATCAATACCATTTGCGTATATGAACTATATTAGTGGCTAGTTAGACTTCTTGATGATAACTAACTATGAATTTTTGCAATAGATTTATTTCAATACATTTTCCACATGGAACTCTAAAAGCATTTTCTCTTAAATGTTCAACTCTAAAATATTCATCGTGTCATTGTAACTTGACCTTAACAAAATTATAAACACTACTTAAGCAGAGTAAACAAATCGCTTTCGAAACATTAAAAATGCAAAAAAACAAAATTGTTACGAGTAATCTATATACTTATATGTAGGGCTTAAGGGGCTTTAGGAGTGTAAATTGTAACATATATACACAAGGTAAATGTATTAACTGAAAAATACGTGGAAAACCCTCACGCATTTTATTTTGACATGTCGATATATATGCTTTTCTATTCACAGATCCTTAAGGGACACTGATTGTGCGCGGATCAAGAGAGGGTACAACCCCCACCCACCCTGGAAAGTCACGCCATCATTGGCCCGCCATTGAAATGCCATTTCCATGACATTTTGCTTGCAGGGTGACATTGGTACAGATCCCATCTCCCCTCTATAAAAATGTTGATACAAAAAATTGTCAACACTTTTGACCCCATCCCCTGACAAACTCTCTGGATCCATTCTTGCTGAATATAGACACACTTACCCAGTTGCTGCTTTAATTGGTATATTTTTGTATGCTCAACCCTACTGAAAACGAACTATCTATGGCTAATAAAAGATAAACACTGGAAAATAAAGACGGTTCATGTTTCGAACTTTCAGATACTGTATTAAAAATGTTTATTACTTTTGGCAATAGCATGAGCAGGATAAATTCTGTGG
This sequence comes from Loripinus fragilis, assembly GCA_964019695.1. NCBI lineage: Eukaryota > Metazoa > Mollusca > Bivalvia > Lucinida > Lucinidae > Loripinus > Loripinus fragilis. The sequence continues at coordinate 60,501,499 of OZ026530.1, forward strand.
AATTGAGGCTGAAACTTTTAATATCCTGGTGCCTGGATTAGGGGTTAAACGAGCTTCCTCTATATTCAGTTCAAGGTAAATAGAGAATACAAGGTGAATGTCTATTTATATCAAGTTTACTAGGCAATGCTTTGAGAAAGCTTGTTAAATTGTGAAGCTTGCCAAGCCATTTGACATGTCTTCACCAAGCTAAGCCTGGTAAACTTGATATCAAAAGATGCGAACCTGGCATTATATTTATCAGTTTACCCATTGGTTCACTCTTCAAACTAGCGATTATTACGCAATTGTCGATGTTTGAGTCGATTCAGCGTCATTGGCGATGTCATTCAAAAAGTGAAGAGTCACCATGACCTGATAAAGACACAGGCCGTGAGAAAGCACTGATAAGGACACATGCCATGAGATAGCCAACTTTATTTGGACAGCGTGCATCCATGCAGTTAATGAGAACTTGCTAAAACTGAATACCAGTGAAGTTTCTGTATGAACCACATCCTTCAACTTTTCTCCAGGACACAGTAGGTGGTGGATTTCCAGTTCCTTGACATGGTAGTATCAGTCGATCCCCTGGTTTAGCATTTACAGTAACATCAGATGTTCCATTCAGCTGTAAAGTAGCTGAAGAAAGAATATAAACAAGAAAACAATGTCAATTTTAATCAGAAATATTTATCTTTGAATATTATGATCAATTTATGTATGGTTCAGTGCAGGTGATTTCCCTACCTATTAAATATAACAAATCCCTATTATAAGTGTCAATGTTTAAAGGCAGGAGCAGGGTATATATACAAACATTAGCCTCAATTCTAGCACTTTCTCTTTTGCACTCAAGCTGTGATCATCTCCAGGAGCTCTTGAGGCTTATCTCTAATTTCATTGGCTTATCTATAAAACTTTGAAGATGATTGACACCTATTATCACCTCAGTGGCCATATGTTTTGCTGTTTGGGGTAATCTGCTATCACTATCTATTATTAGGAATTAAGTCAAAACCTAAGCAATAAAATTTAAATTTTGAAATAATTTTATTTTGGATATTTTTCTGTATATCGAATTTTTGAAAAATAGGTTGATATTTGCTACTATTTTTTATATTATAAATCATTTAGCAAAAGAATAAATAGAAATAGTAAATTATTTTTTTCATTTATATTATTACTGTAGGATTTATAACATAAATAACTAAACAGGTTGTTTATTGTGAAAAAATGGAAAAAATATAAAAAAGCTCTAATTTATAAAGTCTCACTTATTTTACATTTTCTTACTTATTATATTGATCCAAGCTAAAATAATCACATACATGTAATGACATTTTATAAATTACTGCCATTGAAAATAAACGAGGCAATTTCCGTTTGTTATATGTCCATTGGTTCATAATTACTCCCTTATTACTCTAGATGAATGGCATTTAGTTTACTGAGATCCTACACAGTCTAAAGATCACAAAACGGTTGACTATGAATGTTTAATTATAAAGCAATTAACATTAATTGCATGGATGCACAGTCACCTTTTGTTTTCTTATTTTTGATTAATGTTTATTCAGGATAAATCTTACAAAGTTGTATTTAGAAAACGGTGAAGATCCAGATCAGCTATGCTGATCAGAACTCAACTGCATCTTAGGTAAAATTATTTTGATCAAATTTGGGAGAGATCAAGGGCATAAATATTCAGCGTGATAATTATTTGAAAAAAAAATCGAATGAATATAGAAATGAAAACTAATCAAATATCATACCGATGACAATCAAACTAATTGAAGAAAGCTGCATTCATCATTCATGTCGTCATTTAATTGTTATCAGCTTGTTTGGTCTTATTTTTTATTTTTTTCAAAAAAGAAAAATACCAATAATTATTACTAAAATAGTGTCATTCTTGAGACAAGAAAACAGAACAGTAGTAGCCTGAGGTTTATTTGTTATCTGCTAGACCAGATTAGGACAGTGCCCTGTTCAATAGCTAAGCTCCGCCCACTGACCATCTCATACAGGTAATAATCTCTCTGCTGGGGGGATACAAAATCCCTGCCCTTAATGACCCAGCTAAGCTAAAGGTCTAAAGCAGGGCCTGATGCTTAGGCTGCTGTCACGCCTACCGGGGTTTACCTGTTGGATTCTTTTGCTCTGGTATTCAGTTTTATTTACTGTTGTGTCGTTTTCTTTGCTTTATCTCCTTTTTTATTTCTTGATTTATATGTTCTAGGAGATGATGCATTGATAAGTTAGGGGTCTTTCATGCAAACCAAACAACTATGTGTCTTGATCCACATATGAACTAAGGGTGAGGTTGGTGCTGTGAAACCGATTTAAGCCCCCCAGTAAAATATTATTACCAACTGTTCGAAAGCAGTACTTCTTTTGTGGATCATTCATGTTATTTCTGTCTTTGTTTGTTATGCTTTTGTGTGCGTCTGTTTATTGTTGCATTATGTCACCTGCTAGGAAAGCACAGACATTTTGATCCTTTTTTGTGATGTTTATTAGTGAGTTTGTTACTTCCCCATTGGTATCCTAGGTCAAGTGTGGTACTTGATTGTGTGGATTCCTGATATTTGCCCTCTTTATTACTTATATTTTACATTGCTGCATGTGGATCTGGTGATATTAATTCATTGTTTACTTTTGCTCCCACCGTTAATGAAGGTTTTGCGTATAGTCCTCGTTTTGTTATGCAGTACTTGGTGTCCGTTAGAATTTTACAATCGTCTTGCTGATGAAGTGAGAGCTTGTTGCCTTACCTAGTACCGTCTTTCTGAAGTATTGGTAATAGTTATACCATGGGTTGTCCGCCTGTACGTTGAGATAATCCACGAGCTTAAGCGAGTGGATTATCTTACGTACAGGTGGACATACATGGTATAACTTTTTATACCACCTACATCAGTGTAGACCTTGCACATCACGAGATATTTCGTGCTTAAGTTGGTAAGGGTGGTATAATGCCAGTTGATGTTCATTGGCTCTACACCTCAAGGCCATATGATGGTATGTAGCATGTGATTGTAATATTTCCTGAGTATATTCAATTACTTTTTGAAAGAGGCGCCAATCTTCTTAAATCAATTGAATGTGGTCAGGACATTCGCAGGATGTCCACAAGCTAGGGCTTATGACCTTATGATATGTTCAATTAGCATTCTGTGTACTGAACAGCCATAAAAGGGTGCATGTGTTAATAAGAACTGTGAATACCAATGCCATGTGACCCTCTGGATATCTGCAATGGGACATCCCAGGTTTATTGTATCAAATAAGAAGGATGAGTATAATACTTATAGCAAATTGATAGTTAACAACTAAGATGCAAAAGCAAGAATAGGGAAATTCTAAATAAAAATTGAGAATGAAGTTATCATGAGGTTAACACAAATAAAACCAGACTAAGTAGCTACTCAAAGTATAAATTTTCTAGAACAGTGTTAAATGAAATGTATACTTATGTCTCACATTTGCATTTTCCGCTGTAATACTCAATGTCGTCAATAGCAATATCACTGAGCACGCCATTACCACGTGTCACTTGAAGCACCAGCGAATGTGCAGATGTTTGGGTTGGTATGGAGACCGTCGCTTTATGCCAATCAGTCCCCTGTTGACCTGACAGATGTTGTAGAGTGGTTGCACTACCATTGCAATCCTAGAAAAGTAACACGTGTGTATGTTTAAATAAAAAAAAACAGAATAAAATTGTGAATAGTTTTGTATCACTTAGTTTTGCGGCTTACCAATGATTTTTTGGGGGATTTTGGGAGGTTATTTATTTTCAAGTAACTAGGGAGCACTGGCAATCATTTTAAGGGAGTTGGGGTGCAAGCTCATTCTTTTGGCGATTTAGGAAGCCTTGCCAAAAAGCAAAAAAAAATCTTACGTTAAGAAAATGCCTCCATTTCGTTTGATTTTTTTTTTTAAAAAATCCTTGACCTCAGGGGGCTGATGCTTTCACTTTGTCTTAACAAATCTAGTTAAATCTGTTGGAAATAACAGCCCCACCCTCATCAAAAAAACAAATGGTTAGTCCCTTAATAGAGAGAGAATTCCTCTACGCCTACACTATCAGGTACAGCAACAGCATTTTAAGGATGGCCTCATACTTTGAGCTATATAATCATGTATTTCATTTAGATAAATATATGTTATGTATTCTTAGTCAGCCCTGTCTTTACATGTATAATGCAAAATACTAAGTGAACATTAAATTATGCGCTCTTGTATAGCTTCATAGTTTTTAAGTGCGTGAATTTAATCCTACGAAAAGAAAACTACATTCAGGGAGAATAGGCTTATATGTTTGGGGATTTGGGGGGAAGCTGAATTATTTTAGGGATATGAAGAGCAAAGGCAAAATAGTTTCTGGGAGCTGAGGCATTTTTCAGGGATTTTGTAAGATCAATGCATTATGTTTAGGGAGCAAGGGAGCAAAGATCCCCCTCTGGGGGCTACGTTTTATTATGCAATTCAGATACTCAAACGAACAGTCTCATTGAGTGCCCACAGCATCGAACTTTGACAATTTTAATTATTTCTTTACCGATCAGGTTTAGATTATGAGACGATTCTCTGAATTGTATTCTTCATACCACCCTTATTATCACTAGAACCGTAATCTTGTAATGTGCAAGCTCTACACTGATGCTGGTGGTATGAACTAGTTATACCATGGATGTGTCCACATGCACAGCAGATAATCCACGTACATCCGGACAAACCATGGTATAACCCATACTTAAAGTAAGAAAGAGGGCTGAGATCAGAATCGATACAATTAAGCACCACACCTGACAAAGGATACCAAGCAGAAAGTGATAAATTCACAAGTAGACATATCAAACAAGATCCAAGAGGCCAGCCTCTTCCCAGCAGGTGACCACAAGGTATCAATAAACAAACTCGCATGAAAGCATAACAAATAACTAGAGCATAAGTCGATGATATACCATCGCAAATACCCGCTTTTGATCAATAACCTTTACCTTGGGTCAAGGTCACTAAAAATGTAGCTCAGTACCTTCTACATAATATGACCTATGCACCTGTAAAGTTTGAAGTTGCTATGTCTAATGGTTAAGGAGAAGAAGCATTTACAAAAAAAACACTATATGACCTTGACCTATGTCGCACAAAATGTTTTCCAGTGCTCTCCAATTAATAAATTTCACAATATGAGATAAAAAATCATTTGGCTTTCATAAAAAACCTTTATTTCAAACCAGTTACAAACAACCAGTCGAATTGCAATGACCCTATTACCTTCGCGACTATGAAATACTATTTACAATAGCCTGTTAACAGTAGTTATAGATACAGATCAGGCGTATAATGGGGATAATGTTTTATATGAAAGTAAGGTTTGTTGCAAGTTATCAGTAGAATTGCCTCAAGTAGGTGATTCTAATTAAGACACATCAAATACCTTTTAAAATATGAGAAATATACAAATATGCGTAAATAATCTTTGTTTAACATTCATGTTTCTGAAGCTATATAAAGACGTTACAACGAAGAATGAATTAAACTGGCCCAAATTAGCGATACCATTTAAGTTATACAACTATACTGTACATGTACCTTGATCAGTACTGAGAGTTCCCCAATGTTCTGGCCATGCATATTGTACCAGAATGATATACAGGCTTCTTGTCCCGGTGGCAATTCTGGAGAAATTAAGTTGGCCTTGTCACCAGACGTACCAATCGAACCCTCCAAATACACATAGTGACCTGCAGAAAAAAGGTTAATCCATGTGTTATTGCAATTAGCTAGAAAATTCATTGTATATTTGTTTATGATTTACGTTCCACCAACAGCTAATGTCATACTAGGATGGGGCCACATCTTGAGGTCTCATTCGACATACTTGAGAAGCTGGCTCCTAAACCCTAAAATTCATGTTTATAAAGCAAGAAGTCAAACCACTACATTCCAGAAGGCCTGCTAGAATGATCATATAATCATTTGTATTATTAAACTATGGTGCCTAGATCCCATTGAAATCAATCTAGTTTTTATATAATTGACAGATAGATACATGGCAATACGTGTATATTGGCCAAGTCTGGTATGTACTATTTTGAACTACAGTTTTACTAGTACATGCTATTGGGTTCGTTACATTATCATGGCTATGTCACTCCTATTCTGAAACTTGCCTCTTGGGCATATTTAATCGGACAACAGTTTACAAATATAAAACATAATTAACTCCACCTTTTTTAAAAAGCGATGGGGATATTGCAGTCGTCTCCGTCCGACATTGGACGAAATCCTACCAAATTTGGTGTGTGAGTTGCTCACATGGATGGAAAGTTCAACAGCCAAAAAATGCCCCGCCTCCTGGAGCCCTGTGGAGGGGCCAAAAGGTTTGTCACTTTGTCCGTCAGTCTGTCCATCTGCCCAACACGCTATCTCCTCTTAAATCATTGGACAAAATCCAACCAAATTATGTGTGTGAGTTGCTCACATAAATGGGGCGTGCAGTGGCACATTTTGTTTGGACCCACCCCCTAGGGAGGGGCAATAAAGGTTAAATATCAATAAATTTCAATAACAAAGTCAGTTTTAAAGATTTTCAAACCAAACTTTGTGTGTATTCTCACAAATGAAATATATATAACATATCAGGCAGGATTTTCATTCCGTCGCCTTGGTCATGCCCCAGGGGAGGAACATTGGGGTACTAGGGGTGCAGGTTAAAAATTGTTTTTTTACGAAATTCAACCAAATGTGGTGTGTGAGCTACTCACATGAATGACATGTTCAAAAGCACATAAGCTTGGGTCCCCAGCCCCTGGGGCTCTGGGGAGTGGCAAAAAGGTAAAATATTATTTAAATTCAACTCCAAAATCAACTTAAAAGTTTTTTAAATCAAAATTTGTGTGTCTTCTCATAAATGAAAGATATACTGAAATATATCTAGCCCCTAGTCTTTCTGAAGTTTCTCATATTATCGACAGCATTTAGCCTAACAAGCTAACTTTGAGTCTATCAGTCTGTTGCAAACTTCTGGCAGGCCTAAATATTGTAAGTAATAACTTTGGTGTAGTGATATTTTGGGGAATAAGGCTGGGAGATAATAAAATCTAACTTTTTAAATCACTTCCGCATTCCACGGAAGGTTGTTGACCCGTTTTTACATGTTGCGACTCGCTTCATCGATCATTTTGGCTTCGATGACGAAGAGTTCATCAGCTTTCTGGGTTGGGATAAAGAGATAAATATGTTTACTAACTAATTCAACCAGCAACTGCTTGTGGTAAGTTAATTTAACGGTAGAAAATCACTTTGTATCAGTCACACATTTCTTGAATCGATGTGCAAGGCCTTTCGCCATTAAAACTGTTTAGCGAGTTCTGATTGGTGTATCCATGGACGCTATAGGAAATTGAACCAATCAAATGACTCGTTATAAAGCTGTTCACGTGATCGCGTGTTTGGTTACTAACAACAACCAGCTTCTTATAAAAGGATGGAACACGCGAGCGGACGCTGTTGCAGCCTCCGGGCTTGAAAGAGACAACATCGAAAACTCGAATTTGCGAGGCTAAGAAAGACCTTTTGAGAGGTACAAACTCGATAGAATCGAATCTAGTAGCTATAGGCTTTAGAGATTCATAGATTCTCGAATTTGTACTCAATTTTTGCTCTTGGATAGCTCAAGCTTTTGGCTTTCCCAGTGTTTCGAATTTTCAACTTAAGCCTCGTTTCGAATTTGAGTTAAGCCTCGTTTCGAATTTGAAATACTGAATGCCTCGTTTCGAGTTTGGGTAAAGCCTCACTTCGAATTTGAGCTTGTGCTCCGAATTTTAAGGCTTCAGACCTTTGCCTAACTAATGGTTGTTTCTCTGTTACATGGCGAATTTCGAGTAGATTTTAGACTACCCATTTCTAAGCTTTTATCAGATTTATTTAAAGTGATCAAAATTCGCAAGGTTTATAAATTTGGAAACAGAGCTTAAAAAGTCCTTTTCATTGTTAAAGTTCCTTCAGAACTTTAACCCTTCATAAACATCTTAAGAGATGGCTAGTTCAAGAAATGTGTGAGACTTTGCTGTTCTATTTAAGTAGTAGTACAATAACTTGTTGACTGATCTGATTTGGATGTCCATGAAAAGTTTACCTGTTTATGTGTCATTGATAGCCTTCTTAATTGAATAAATGTGTATTAAATGTCATTAAATCTTCTTTGTCAATGAAACCACTCTACAGAATAAGAGTCTATCAGAACGAACCCTTGTAATGTTCCGACTCCTTTGCCTCGGCCTATTTATATTTATCCTGACTATAGGTTTACATGAAGGAGTTTACACAAGCAAGGGGGTTGGGACGTTACAGATTTGGAGTCAGAAGTGTGGGATTTGTTTTGAAAATTTTTATATGTTTATCAAATTGATTTATTGATTACAGATTAATTTTGGAATCGTCTATTGACATTCAAATTTATGCTGAGGTTAGCTATGAAATTGGAAAAGTGAAGAAAATTTGATTTTCTTGATTGACTTGTTCCAACCAGAAAACTAACTCAGTTGAAAATTAGCCTAGATTAGACTCTGACTTCTGGTGGTATAATTCTATATTTATTAAAATAAGGCTAAAATAGAATGGACTATAGATTGTCACTTTAAAGATTATGGAACTCAGATTGAAACATTCAGACCTAGATCAATTTCATTGACCCATGAAGTTAAGACTACAGTTTTGTCATTGAGTAAGACTTTTCATAGTAAATTAGACAGAGACTCTGAGAAATGGAGTGATTTGCAGAGGCATATTGGTAACATAGAAAACAATAACATAAATAGCTTAATGAAAAGTAGATAAAATTCAAGCTTTCAAGGCTGCGACCGAAGGTAAACAAGATGTGTTTACTACATGCACTCATTCAGGGTATTGAAATAATTTAACTATGATTTAGTGGTTGTAGGCTAAGATTCCCTGCAAATAACATTCAGAGAAATGTTCACATTCAAGAGTAATGTAGATAAGTTACTATAACTTAGTTGATGTTGTTGAAAGAGAGTAAAGAGTTAGGTAAACATTCTAAGTAATGTTGACATTCAGAGAAATGTACAGAGTACCCACTTGAACTGAGTTTATGTTGTAGAAAGGGAATGAAGGAAGAGTGTAGTAGACCATTGATATTTACCAATAAAGGAACTCATTCAGAGAAATGAGAAGATAGACACTTTTGATTTATCTGGTATTATAGAGAATAGAATTTTAAGTGAGATAGAGTAAGGTAACCAGAGATGTTTACTAGTGCTACATACAGAAGCTCATTCAAGAGTAATGAGAAGATAGACACATTTTTTTTTATTATTATTGTAGCTGATATTGTATGATGCGAATCCTTTATTAAGGAATATTATTAATAGAACAGAGGTGTTTGTTGCTACAGACATCATTCTGAGTAATGAGGAGATATAAAATTATTATTTAGTGTTTATGGCAGGATAAGATTTCCTACATATATAACCTTCTGAGTGAGGTTGAAATTCAAAGTGATGTGGAGTAACCACTTTAAACTTTATTGTAAATGGAACAATGGGATCCATGTTGTAGACAGGAGGAGTTTCCTTTTAATTTAACATACATAGAAATGTTGATAGAGTAATGTGGGGATAAACCTTATGACTTAATTGATGTGGGAGTAGGATTGTATAATAAGTAGTTTCCCACAGAGGAAATTGATGGGAATACAATTGTTTAATGAGGAGTTTATAATACTAATTTAACATTCAGAGTAATGTTGACAGAAATGTGGTGACAATACCTATGTGTTCCTTGATAATGTGGGAATAGAATATTGTATGCTGAGAAGTAACCCATAGATGCGGAATTGTATAATGAGATTTTTGCAGATAGTTTTTCAGAGTAATGAAGACTTACGCAGCTATGAATTAGTTGGTAATATAAGGATATATGTATAGAGCCTAAGAAAGAGGGTAAATATTGAAAGGAATATTGTTGAAAGGTAGGTAACACCAAAACCTCAGCCTCAATCAGGAAATGTCCGGAGCTGATCCTAGGTCAGATAATGACATAGGATTTGATGTTAACCTGAGGGGTGATTGAGAAGTGTGGAGTTACAGATTGGCAGAGAAAATTTGAACTTTAACCAGGTACCTCCAGAGCCGATTCTTGTAGGTCAGCTAATTACACAGGATTTGACGGTACCCTGGGATGAGTTGGAATGAAGTGCTAAGATTTAGATAATGCCCTTGTAGGAGAGCTTAGAAAAGCTGATTGTATTTTATAGAAGCTCTATATAGAGGATATAAGCCAGAGTGGAGTGAGGTAGCCCACCGGAGACTTGAAAACAATTACTAGATAACTTTTGTATAAATGGCAACTTTTTATATGCTATAGAATGTGTTGTATATCAAAATGGTAGAGTGATAATGGCATTTATCACTATGGTGGCCAAAAGATGGAAGGGATAATAACCCATTATTCCTTAATTTTGGCATGATAAATGTATAAGTATAAACTTGATAATTGATATTGGCCAATTTAGAAAGAATATGTTACGGTATTCAGAATTGGCCTGAAAACAGAAAACAGTAAACACGAAAACAGTAAACCCGAAAACAGTAAAACCGAAAACAGTAAACTGAAATTGAAACTACGGCGAAGAAGTGATGGAGTACCACACTGAAAACCTTGGTAATTAAATACTTTATCATAAACTATAATGAAACTCAAATTATGAGACATTTTGGTTTTATTCTCTTTAAATTACCATACATGCCATGAGGGAATCATTTATTCTTGTAAAATAACATTTTGGTGATGTTTTACAATTAAACAAATGGTTCTACCCAAAAATAAGTATGCACAATTATTAGAACTCTATGTTGAGAGTGATTTATTACTAATATAAGTTTCATAAGGAAATATGACCTGGCATTTATGGTAAGCAAAAGAAAATAATAGTAATGGTAAAAATAGTCAAATAAAAATGGAAGGGTAAGTTCCATAAACAATGTGATAGAATATAAATATTCATTTATACTGAACAATGAAGAATCATATAGTCATGATATATTGAAACTCAAATTATGAGACTTTGTGGTTTTATTCTCTTTAAATTACCATATATATGCCATGAGAGAATCATTTATTCTTGTAAAATAACATTTTGATGATGTTTTACAATTAAACAAATGGTTATATACAATAATGAGTATGCACTTTTATTAAATCTCTATGTTGAGAGTAATTTTTATTATAAACAATAGTTTCAGTTCATTTGAAAATATGACCTGGCATTGATGGTAAGCAAAAGAAAATAATGGTAATGGTAAAGATAATCATTTTATAACAAAAAAAAAATTATAATAAATAAATATCTGATTTTCACCACAAGTAGGGTTGAATAATTTAAATATCATGAAGTTCAGGATTGATGTATTCTGTGTTTGGGGACTGAGTATAGCTAACAGTCAACAAATAAAGAATAATAACTTCCGGTAGGAAGCAACATGTAAATATCAGGTGATGCAGCTTACGGTTTAAATATATAATTTTGGAAATCCTAGGGTCTAGTTTCTCAGAAAGAAATTGGGGACCAATTTTTGAAAGGTGGGGGTATTGAAATATATCTAGCCCCTAGTCTTTCTGAAGTTTCTCATATTATCGACAGCATTTAGCCTAAAAAGCTAACTTTGAGTCTATCAGTCTGTTGCAAACGTCTGGCAGGCCTAAATATTGTAAGTAATAACTTTGGTGTCGTGATCTTTTGGGGAATTAAGCTGGGAGATAATAAAATCTTACTTTTTAAATCACTTCCCCATTCCACGGAAGGTTGTTGACCTGTTTTTACATGTTGCGACTCGCTTCATCGATCATTTTGGCTTCGATGACAAAGAGTTCATCAGCTTTCCGGGTTGGGATAAAGAGATAAATATGTTTACTAACTAATTCAACCAGCAACTGCTTGTGGTAAGTTAATTTAACGGTAGAAAATCACTTTGTATCAGTCACACATTTCTTGAATCGATGTGCAAGGCCTTTCACCATTAAAACTGTTTAGCGAGTTCTGATTGGTGTATCCATGGACGCTATAGGAAATTAAACCAATCAAATGACTCGTTATAAAGCTGTTCACGTGATCGCGTGTTTGGTTACTAAGAACAACCAGCTTCTTATAAAAGGATGGAACACGCGAGCAGACGCTGTCGCAGCCTCCGGGCTTGAAAGCGACAACATCGAAAACTCGAATTTGCGAGGCTAAGAAAGACCTTTTGAGAGGTAAAAAGTCCTTTTCATTGTTAAAGTTCCTTCAGAACTTTAACCCTTCATAAACATCTTAAGAGATGGCTAGTTCAAGAAATGTGTGAGACTTTGCTGTTCTATTTAAGTAGTAGTACAATAACTTGTTGACTGATCTGATTTGGATGTCCATGAAAAGTTTACCTGTTTATGTGTCATTGATAGCCTTCTTAATTGAATAAATGTGTATTAAATGTCATTAAATCTTCTTTGTCAATGAAACCACTCTACAGAATAAGAGTCTATCAGAACGAACCCTTGTAATGTTCCGACTCCTTTGCCTCGGCCTATTTATATTTATCCTGACCTATAGTTTTACATGAAAGAGTTTACACAAGCAAGGGGGTCGGGACGTTACAATATAACATATCAGACAGGATTTTCATTCCATCGCCTGGGCCATGTCCCCGGGTTTGGGTACCGAAAGGGGGGGGTCAAAAATTATATATTCCAAAATTCAACCAAATTTAGTTTTGTGTTACTCACTTGAATGGTATGGTCAACGTCATGATGTTTTTGGTCCACGCCCCCTTGGGCCTTGAGGAGGAGGCAAAAGATTGAGTACCATTTAATTTTAATTGCAAAGTCAATTCCAAATATTTTTAAACCAAACTGTATATGTCTTCTCACAAATGTAATATATCAAACATATTATACATGATTTTCATCCGGTCACCTATGTCATGCTCCACAGGTGGGACTTAAGCGTGCTGGGGATCATACATTTTCATTTTCTAAACATGGTAATGTGAAATATCAAATTAAAGGGTATGATCAGTAGACCAGGTTACACTGAAAAGATATACCCTAGGATCAAACTGGTGACATTTCCTCAAGAGCGTGGGGATTTTTGATTGCGCGCCATCGAATGTGTTCTAGTTTCATCTGCATGATGATCATGATCTGGGTGCATATTTCTAAAGTAGGTGGTTGATATAAAACCAGACGACTTACGAGTATGTAGCGAAATGTTGAAAGCACAAACCCCTTTGCTTTCTGGACATGGTAAAAAAATACATGTACTATGACATATAGTGGAGACCCAGATGTAACGTCGCATGAACAATCTTCTCCTTGATGATGCATTGCAATAGTTAGAAGGTCTCCGTGCGAGCTGAACATTTATTGTCTTTCAACAACAGCAAAATCAAGGTGGTTCTGCTGTTGTTGATGTGTTATTTATTGTTATTCCCATTGTGGGGGTCTGTAATTGTTCTATGTTTTGTTGTACGTTACTTAATGTCGATACTAGTTTTGCAATCATCGTGATAGGAAAGGGAGAGCTGGTTGCTTTACTTACTTTGTCTACTTAGTGTCTTGTGGTTGTTGTGTAGCTCCTCCTCGCGGTGCCATTGGTTTGTCTGCAGTCTGTGATTATGGCATTTCCTGACCATACCCACTTACTATTTTTCAGGAGAAGAAAGTATAATATTTTATCAATTTCGACCTGTGGCCCTTTAAAACACAAAATGGAAAATCCCAAACGCATTCTATCAATGTGTTTACTGAAACAATAAAGTTATGTCCGCGTGGCGTTTATGGCTGCCAGTTCTAAATGTATGAACGCATTTGATTTAATTTTTTACATTACAAACTGTTATCATTTAAAAACGATATAGAACATGTGATGGCCGACATCAGCCATAAATTTTATTTTTAGTTTTTGTGCAATTGTTGTCATACACAAGGGAAACAAAGTAAAACAAAAACGGGTGTCAAAATGAATTAGGTTAAGGAGAATTGAAGGTTCTCCGATTGGTATTTGTTTAATTCAAAGGGAGGTAATTTCAGTAAATTTCATAAATTAACGGTTTTGAATTGCAATTTGTCTCGATTAATAAGCGCATTAAAGGATTTTAGATGGGGATTTTTCATCGTTGGACATTCTTGGTTGCCATTTAACGTACAATGTGTCACATTTTGATGGTCAACTTGCTGACGATGGTTGAATGAGCTGTTTTCACTTATTCAAGGCTCACAGTACTATTGCATTTTCATATATAGTTTAATGCTCAAAATACACACGTTATTTCTACAGGACATCTACTTGATCATTAATCAACACTCATTCCTGTTCAAAAACTCATGAGAAACAAAATAAAAGTGAAAGCTCAGGTTTTGCCAGATTGATCTAAGAGTTTGTGGAGACCGTACTTTTTTTTCAAATTTCTTGCCGCTACGGTCCAAGAATACACTGACCTGGAAAAATACTTTTCCCAAAGTGGAAACAATACAGAATTAACTGAAACTTACAGGAGCTGTCTGGCTAAAAGAGAGCTTCTGGTATGTAAAATAAATTATGACCAGGTATCAGCAGAGCAAAAATTGGGGTTGACCAAAGTACGCCAGTACTTGTTTCTAATGCTCATAAATCTTATTGCACCCACACTCACGGTGCCTAATCGTACAGTGATACCTTTAAGGTTAAATGATTCTTCCAGGTAAGAAGATAAATTAAAATAATTACCATTCTTTGTGTGTCAGTTGTTTGATAAACATTTTGTTTTATTTTTGCTGCCACATCTTAACTGACTGGAACGATACAGTACCATGAAATTCGGACGTTTCTTTTTTGTTTGAGATAATGTGCAACACCATCAGACAGAAAAGGAATAAACTATTATTTTGCTTACCCTTTATATACTAGGAACCCCTAAATGGGTACTTTTACAAACAGTGAAGCCCACGATGAAATGCCGCTTGATGTGGCATTTCATTAGGGACTACATTGTTTGTTAAGGTAAAAAAAAGATCTTTAGATAATCAAAATACATTTTGTTTTAATATATAACCAGACACACCTAGATATGAACAATTAACTATCCCAAGCAATTGTATCAAACTAGAAGGAAGAATACGTCCGTATACAAAGGATTTTTTTTCCTAGATAGGCATAATTTGGAAAAACGTCATTTTAAGACCTACCTGCATTGTTGGCGAGTGTATGATCACTAGATGGACCCGTCCCAAAAGTATCTGTTGAGCCAGCCTTTATGGTCAGTTGTAATTGGTAAGCCAAATCATTATGCCATAAACACGTGTTAGCACTTTCAAAGTCGCAGTCCAGTGGATTTGTATCTATATGAAAGAAATTAGTTTACATGTAAGTAGTATAAGCGCAACCAATAAAAGGATCAAAAAGGGTTTTGTGGATCATTTGTGTTGTATGTGTCGTTTGTTCCTCATGCTTTCACATCTGTTCATTGCTGCATTGTGGTCACCTGCTGGAAAAGGACTGACATCTTGGCTCTTGCTTGTGATGTTTATTGTATTTGTCTTACTTTCCCATGTGGTATACTGGGTTAGGTGTGGTACTTGATTCTATCGTTTCCTGATCTTTGCCATCTTTCTTGCTTTAATGTGTTAAAGCGTGTTTTAGATTCCAATGGGGTTGAAGTGGTGTTAGTACCTGATATAAGGGTTCAGGTATACATTAATGCATTGGTAAAAAATTGTTTGATTGCAAAAAACGTTTGCTTCATAAATATGCAAAATGGGGCACTATACTGTGTCAAAACGTAATTAGACAATATCATTGATATTCGAGGACCAATCCATACTAATATACATGTATAAATGTAATGCATGGATCTAGAAGATAATGTTATATACGTTTTGGCGTACAATCAGATGCGTCTACTACCATAGCATTGCTATTACATAACTCGGAGGATGATTTTATACCCTGAAGCTTTTCTTAAGGATTATTGATATGAACACATTGTATACCATGAAACAAAAACAATGATTAGAGAAGTCAACACATAAAAGTTCGGTACGTATATTTGTAACGCATTACCGCAAATCTCTATTTTATTTGGCCATTGTGATAATTGGGCCGTGACGTGAGAAAACCTGTCTTCGGGGGTTTGCGAACAACACAGGCGCAGACCAGCCTGCGCATCCGCGCGGTCTGATCAGCGCCTTTGTTATTTGTATTTTGTAAAGTATTATATCTAGACTTGCTACAGGTGAAATTTAAACTTTCTAGCTAGTCCCTGTAGCTGAGGAGACTGATTTGAAACTCATATGAAGCAGAAGATAGCGACGGCTTTGGTGTGCGTCTGCGCATATGCGCAGACTCACATGAGATTTCGATGCTCAACAATGCACTAAATCATAAATATCATGTGCTGGCTCAGTAATAGTTCTACTATGGGTTGTCCACCTGTACCTGGAGATAATCAACGAGCTTTAGTGAGTGGATTATCCTACGTACAGGTGGACAAACATGGTTTAACTATTCTATACCACCAACATTAGTGTAGACCTTGCACATCATGAGATATTTCGTGCTAAAGTTGGTAAGGGTGGTATAAAAAAGTTTATCTTACCATTAGCTGTAAGAGTTATCTGTTTTGTCACAGTACCATATTGACTCTGAGCTGTACACTCCCAGGTCCCTAGGTCAGACGGCTGTAACGAGCTCATTGACAATGTCGTGTAAGGTTGTGTCCTTGAGCAGATGTCATTGGTTACCTTTGTCCACGTGACAGTAGGGGCGGGATCACCAACAGCTAAACACTTGATATTCACACTATCGCCAAGATGATAGTCTCCCAAGTTTGGAGTAATAGTAATTTTGGGTGTTTCTGAAAGGCAAAGAATAGCACAACTATAAAGTTACAAATCATCCTCTATTTCAATGTATTTATATTAAATAAATGGTCGATCCTCGTCTTAACAATATTATATAAATGGACGAAATTATGCAACTGTAAAGCTTCTGACAACAATTACATGTAATCATAGGTGCCAGTACATGCTGTTTTGCTACCTATATGACCGGCAAGTAGCAAAGGTTCAGACGACCCTGTGCATGGTCACAGTCTCAACAGACCCTTCGCTGCTCACATACATAAAGTATGGAAGTAGATTAAGGCTATACTTGCAAAATATGCATGCATGTTTAAATAGAGGATCTTACATGAGTGCTCATGTTTTATTGAATTTATTAAACGAGTTGGGGAAAAGAGATAAAATGCGAGGCTTGCCGAGCATTTTAGCTCTTTTTCGCAACGAGTTTAATAAAAAATCAATAATACAAGAGCACGAATGTTAGATTCTATTTATCATATGACAAATACTTTGAAATCTCATTTCTGCCGTAAAAACGTTATAATTTTGTCATTATGTACGCAACGTTATTATGGACGTCATAACGTTTCCTGTAAATCTATAAACCACTAGTGGTTTATCGATTTTATTGCATGGCGTTATTTCAGTCCCGGGCGCGACGTCATATGATAAAACTAACTCATTGTATGTACAATGAGTAAAGAAATCTCGCGTAGTGACCCATGCGTCTAGGACCTGTGGATTACTCACTTATTTGATGTAATAGCAGTCTTTCATTTTGATTACATGTATAGGTCAGTGCCTGAAAATAAACATAATGACATGTGGTCCCGTTGAAAACTCAGATCAGAACGGGCATTTGCCTAGTCCGCTCAGAGTCCTCCATATATTGATGACTTAACAATGCAACCTTTACACTCATGCATAACAGAAACTCAGCTCTGAAAGAGTTTATTCCAAGGGCACATTAATAGATTATTTTTCTTGCTCACAACTAGACAACTAATTTTATATTAGAAATACGTGAAAAAGACTTCCAGAAAAGCCTGAGTACGCTGAAATGCGACGTGGTGGCGTCATTATAACATCACAATGACGTCACGGATCGACGTGCAACCAACGTGCGGCCGACGTGCGGCTGCTTGCTTTTTATCTTTCCCAAGGGCTGGTACAGGTGGTGAGATAAAATTATCTCACATGCGTAAAAACAACGAATGTCTAGATCTGGTGTGCGAGAAAATATGAATAAGATCAGCATGAGGAAGATTCCTATTCTTGTATTAAAAATTATAACGGTTATACAGTTTTTCTGGATTTCTACTCCTGGAGGCCTTGCTTGGCCTTGAAAACATGGACCCCCTTTCTCGTGTTGAAAATATATAATTTTACTTACTAACGCACATACAGTCTTTTTGAAGTTCTACTCCTGGAGGCCCTGTTTGGCCCTGAGGTCCTGGTTCTCCTTTCTGACCAGCAACACCTGTTTGATACGACAAATTACATTGATTTATTCAAACAACCATAGGCCTCAAACAGAGAAAACCTGTCTTTCGGGTTTTGCGAACAACAAATTACAGGCATCCACATTGTTCGATCAGAGATAAGTTTTTCGCTGATTGGAAAGTGTTATATCTAGATTTGCTACGAGCGAAATTCTTAATCTCTAGCTAGCCCCTGCAGTGATTTTGTTACCTGCGTATCCTGCATCTTTTGCGCATAATTTTGTCTCCGGGATGCAAAGTTTTTATTTCAGCGAGTCCCAGGATGCAATTGTATTGCAGACTTGTCATTAAAAATAGTGTTCGGGACTCATACGTTTGCAGTTTGACTCATTGATATAGGAAACAGCGAGTCTCAAGACCCATAAGCCCAAAATTGTAAATGACTGCCTCTGTAGCTGGGGAGTCTGGTTTGAATCTTTCTTTGCCTGAAACCCAAAGAAAGGTTTTGTCACGTTGAGGCTCACATGTCTGTTTTCCAAATAAGCCAGTGATTCCACAACCACATACTGTAGACCAACCCAATGCACCGTGAGGAAGAGCCACATAACACTGACTGTCACGAATCTGAACTGCCTCAGCCAATTCCGTGGAATCAGACATCTGATGTACATCCAATGATCTACTTTGATAACGTAACGCTGCCGTAACATAACATGATACTGACGTCGCATAAACCATGCCAACACAATAACACGTATGATTGCAGCAAAGGAAATGGTTATAAATTAAGTGTATGTTTATAAATGAAGTTGATGAGTTTTCAATAAAATGTTGCTTTAGCAACATTTTTTTGAAAATCAACTTCATTTTTCCTATAAAAAAATTCGGCAATCAAAATAAAGAATTTTAAAAGGACTGAACCCAGATGCTGCAGTATTATTTTTCCTCACGTCAGTTCCGGCTAATTCAATATAGCTTTTTCATACATAGTACTAGACCTTACATACATCCGAGGCTTGATTCTCAAATTGAGCCGAAGTTTTCCGATTGTGACTGCCACAGGTCATCAGAAAGACAGTTAATGTAAAGCAACCAGCTCGCTCCCCCAGCGCCGAACGGTTCCAGCTTAGTTAACGGGAAAATTAGTCTTGAATTATTCAAGGTCTCAGATGCCGCCAGAATTGTGAGTTTTCTTCAGCAATAATAAATTCATCACAACTATCTGGTATCCAATATACATGTAGGAATAGAATCACACATCATCAATCAAAACTTGTGAATATAGATGTTATTTGCCATTACGATTAGGAATGAACAAGTCCCAATTGCATATAATGAGTGTTTTAATTCTAGTTTGCTGTTTGTACAAAATTAGACTAGCCCTTAAAACAATGTTTCGCCAATGTGCTTTATCATATACTAGAAGCTAGTCTACCTCTGATGGCTCTGTTTTAAGATAAAATAGAGCCATCAGAGTTAGACTAGCTACAAGTATATATGATATGACACATTTATAAAAATGTTTTAAAGACTGGAGCCAGTCTAGTACAAAATGTAAATGTGTGCAAACTTTTGAAAGGTTGTATGTGCAGCTTGTTTCCAGTACATCTGAGAACATCCTGTTGGATATGAGGAAAGGATAAAGCTTAAAGCCTAGAAAGTGAAAGTGGCTTATGTGCAGTATTTTAGTATAAAAAGTATATTAATAAGCACAACAGTTGACAGTCAATTGAAATTGTCAGAGCAACAAGGTACTTTAGTCTATTTTTCATTATTTCCAGAAAAACAGAAAAAAAATTTTTTTGGCGATTCTCAAAATATGTGATTTTTCCTTGTACAAATAAACAAGATATGCTTGGAAACAATGGACTAACGAGAGTTTGCAATGATTTTACTGTATTTAGCGAGAAAAACTTGACTTTAGCGATTTTGATTCTGCAACAAGGGACCGAATTCATAAAAAAATAAAATGTGCATTCTGAAAGTTTATTGCAGTATATCAGTATTAGATTAGTGCATGGTACTGTGTGAAGAGCTTATTTCTTACGAGTACAACAGCGAAAATCTGGATACAACAAATGAATGACGTAAATTTCATAGACTAACATAGATTTAAATGACACAAAGCCCTTACTCCATCCCCTAAATTTAGTGCTGTATAAAATTAAATACGCGTCTCAATTTGATTGGAAAAATGTATTTCAAACGAAATATTACTATATGAGGCCCAACGTGTAAAGAGATAAATATAAAGCAATAAAGTTTGAAATAAAACCGAAATTAAAACTACTGAAGTTAGGCCGTTTGTTACATAAACACTCAATTTTGGAGTAAGGACCTTTGTAAAAATGGTATAATCCTTTTGTTTTACCTTTTTGTAGTAATTATGTGGTCAAAGGGTGTTAATACTATGCGGAAATGTTTGTTATGCATGATAATGTGGCTACATCAATATTGCCCAAATATTGACTAAAGAGCCTGGAAGGAAATGCAGTGGCTCATTGGTACAGTTCTTAACTCAACACCGAGGGGCCGCGGGTTCGAGCCTCACTGGCGTCACTGCGTTGTGTCCTTGAGCAAGAACATTAATCCTAGCTAAGAACTTTCTCAACCCAGGAAGACACGTCCCTATATAATTGAGTGATTGTTGATGGGACGTAAAGAGTAAAATCAATCAAACAAACAAACAAACAAAGAACCTGGTTGCTCTGACCTCTATTATACTGTGCTGAGGATTTGCATTGCTTAAAACTTTTAACCTATCATCTTTCTAACCATCGATACCCCGCTCTCCTTTCTGACCGTCTAGTCCTGGTAGTCCTGGCAGGCCCTTTAGACCATCTGCCCCTTTTGGACCCATGTCACCTTTCAGTCCTGCAATACCAGGAGTTCCTGGTTCCCCTTTTGTTCCTGGCAGGCCGGGTCCACCTTTTGGTCCTGCTGGGCCTAAAATACAGAGATAGACTCATTTACTATTTTTATTGACTGGGATTATTTGAGCCGGGACAAGTGATTTCCAACAATCTGGCATTTTGAGGAGTGTAGACTGGGACGAGTCTGTGCAGCCTCCTTTTAAGCTTAGAAACTTCAAATGGTGTTCAGTCAGTAGCTTAACAATCATAGAATACTCAAACGACTAGCAAAGGCTATAATCAGACTGTGCGTATGCTGGTCACACATACCACATTGTTGGAAATTTCATGCACTGGCTCATTTGTCCCTACGTTTGTAGATTAAGGAACCTTTTCCTGATATGTAAAAATGTTACATTATGATCTCCTGGGTCCTGAAACCTACCATTCTCACACCAATTCACCCCCTGAAAATGATATATATCCTTCTCTGATGATAGTTTTGTCTCAGCAAATAGTGCAGCCCCTGATTAATTACACCATTTTGAGGAATTTCATCTGTGTCTTCACTGCAAGAGTACCCATTTAGCGGTTTTCTGTCTACAAAGGGTTAATGTATCTGCTAGTGAGAGTATGAGAGTTTGTACTTATCAAATATAGGTCGTTCATAAAATCATGCAAAAAGCTACTCAGTAAGCTAGATGCCTTAATCTTGGTACAGGCCTTCCGCTGCATGTTCTACAATACTTTGGGAATACAAGCGGCTAAGATTTTGCCAGTATATATGTCTTACTATAGTTGAGAAAGTTGATAGGTTTACTTCATTCGAGTTATTGCTCTGTTGCCGATATTTGTGTTCTGTGTCTCTTTCTCGCGATGCCATGGGAGTGCGTGTGGTCTGTGACTTTGGTATATCCTGGTGACATTCACTTCAATGTTCTTTTTAGCTAATGTATCTAAATCTAAATCTCACGTGATAGCTCGATAAATGATTGCAGACTACATGTAATTCAGCCTTCAATGGTGTTATACACGATACACAGATTAAATTTCCCTTTGAAAGTTGAAATCGTGACTAACATCATTCATTTTACAGACAATCTGTGCATTTTACATGTGTTTTAATCTTAGTTTACTAAAATACTTATTTGACTAACAGAAAAAAAACAAAGTTTGCTTTTCTATCTCAAATACATTGTTTTATATGAGCTATTAAACAACCCTACCCCCAATTTTAAGTATCCAATTTTGGTATCTATTACTGAAGAAAAATATATGAAAATATTTGACGCTCGTGGATATCTTACATTTTTGGCACTGTCTTGCTAATGCAATAAAGAATCATACATTTGCAAGTTTGACATCAGGATCAGAGCACTTATTAAAGTATGTAACGTATGTTACATGGCATAATGAGTGAGCTAGGAAATTTTCTTGGAAGTAAGAGATGATATTTCAGAAAAATACCGTTTTTCACATGTTTTCCTATTAATCTCTAGCCTCTGGTGCCTAAGTCTTAGTAATTACAGTCAATGCTGATAACAAGTCTATGCAATTGTGTTACCTATGTTATATATAACCTTTTTAATCACATATTTCCTTATGCCTATAATATTAAAATATATAGACATATGGATAGAAAATAATAGTTATCATTTAAATGACACAATTTAATAAATATTCCTATTAAATAAAATTATTCAAAAACAATCTTTATTCAAGTCACCCTCACAATGTCTATCATTGTGTCTGCTTCTATGGCAAAATAATCACCCATTTCATCACAACCAGTAGAATCATGGCATTGTATTAGGACTGCAAACTGAGTACAATCCTGTTCCTCTCTACCCCTTTGGGAGGTGTGCAGACATATCCTACCTTAAAGAACAATTCATGCTGCATCAAAAAAGAGATGTTTGCACTCCATTAACTAGAAGTTTAGCCTGTAATGGTATGATACTTATGTTACCATATCAATTTAAGTATAAATGAATTGAAAGTCTGAGAAACAGAAAGAAGACATAAAACTATCTTTTTATTTGAATTATTCATGAAGTTTGCATGCTGAATACCTTTGATACATAAGAAAAGATTTTTTAACAAACATACAGCTTCCTATGGTGTTATATGTGTTACATTGATTAAGATTACTTTTAAAATTGGTAATTGTGACAAACATCACTTATAAGCATTTCGTGTGATCCTCCTCTTTTGCCATCAAACGACTTAATTTTCTTTGTATGTGTGGCCAGTGCCAGCGTCAAACAACTTGACTCAGCCAAACTTGAATCCTTAGCATTCTTCAAAAGCAGAAACAGCATGTCAGTGTCATGGGATCAAACACCTGATTAAATAAGGGTTTAATGCCATTTCACATATATGCATACAATGGAGTATGACTCTGGTATATATCTCTTCCTGTGAAGTGGCAAGAGCAATCTAACTGCAGCTGCATCTGAATCCGTGCTAGTCAAATGATAACTTTGCTCTGATTTTGCAAAATCTACGTCTCTACCGTGTACCTCTAAGAATACTTTAAGATTTCTGACATTGGTCAAACAGAAATTTTATAGGCTGCTTTTTTGCATCATTTGCAATGGAACCTATCCAGTCTTTTGGTGCTTAAGTCTTCAGGTCTTAGATCAGTAGTATTTTGCTGCGCCCAAAGAAAGTTTATAAGTTTTCTTTAGTTACAATGTTGACTCTTGATGGTTTTGGCAGACCGTCTGAAACAATTTCTGTTACACCTTGAAAATTATCTGGTATAAGAGAAAGAATATGAAGTTGGACATTGCCATCAATTATGTTTGCAGAAGGTTGTTTTTTGATGTCAGTACATTGAAGCATGTCTTAAAATAATGTAAAACCTATGATTTCTCAGTTTTTACAGCCATATCATTAGCCGTTGCATTCAAAAGAAGGAAAGTGGACTATAGGTAGAATGGGATAACCAGTAGTTCTATATTATGCTCTATGGAAGATTTATACAGAGTAAACAAGTTGATAAGGTGCCTCATTTCATGATCCATTGAAAACACTTGCCTATGACTGTGTAAACAAAAAGGATGTCACGACAATGCTCTTGCTCATTTATTATGTCGAGTTATATATGTTACATCCTTTAATAAGCGCTCTTATCTTAGAAACTTAGTGAATCATTGAATTGAAAGGGTCTGTTTGCGCTCTGTTCATTCTGCATTTCATTGCTTTACCTGCTGTGATACATCTAGTTCATTTATCTGAAGGGAAAGAGTTACCTCGGTTTCAGCACTTCAGAAGTACTAAGACTTCAAATAAGTTTTTGAATGATTGGGGAAAGATAATAAGTGCAGAGACATTATTAGATGAAAATACGTGGGTTGCATGTATGGAAAGGCTACATTTATAAAAAATTACCATCTAAGATATGATTCTTTATCACAGAAATATCAAGGTACATCAGTCCAGGTACTCATTGCTCTTAATGGCATAGTTTTCCTCCATGTAAAGCTTTAGTCTTTCTCCTACTTGCAGAGTATCACTTGAAACACATACTCAAAGAGCCAACTATTAGGAATTCATATCAGTTTCCGAATGTTCCAAGCCATAAATGGCAAAATTGGAAAGTTGATAATGGCTCATCAATTTTGAGTGGACTGGTGGTAAAATTGAATAACAGTAAATGATTGAAATATTCTGTGATGATTTTACTAGTTGCAAAGAGGCGTGTGATAATAATGATTACCACAGAAGCAGACACCGACAAAAGTTTAACATGAGTGTTAAATCGATGAGAAATAGTTTGGACCATTTCATTTATTGTATTTTCTTGTAAACATGAAAAACTATCTTTTCTATTTGTGGCTCTATATTTAGCATTATATGCACCGTATTAGGAAATGTATCCAAAAGGTCATTGATAACATCTGTAAAAACAGTCCATGGGCTTGATAATCAGAAATGAATATAATTTCTAGTGTTTTGGCACCAAAGACTTATAAGTACACATTAATTGTCCTGATCTTAAACTTAATGTCATCTTGCAGATATATGAGCAAGACAGACTAAGAAAATGAAAAAAATCGACATGCTGTAATCACTTTCATGTGTTTTACTTAAACGGTAATTCGCTTCTCTGTGAAGCTGGGAGTAGGGCTATGCATTAGCTCCTACAAGACAATATATTTAAGATGGAAAAGCAAACTTGGGTTTTCCTTTTCATCAATTGAGTATATGTTTGTAAAATCTAATAAAACAGTTTGAAACCAAGTCATAGAAGTTGTTTACCTAAATGACGATAGCCACAATTATAGCTTTTAAATTATAATTAGGTTCATGTAACGCACATAACACCACAGTTAGCTGTATTAATGTTAAACAGCTTCCATATGTAGTAAAGACATCCAGTATAAAGACTATAAGAATGTCAATTTATTAGATAATTTTAATGTCTTCTTTTAGTAGCCCAAACATTAAAATTTCTTATTCTCAAAAAGTATATAGTAACATATGTATCAAGCTGTTACAGGCTAACGCCCCGACTTACAGAGTGCAAACATTTCTTATTAAATGCACCTTGAATGGTTACATAAGAAGTAATTTGTCTGCAGAATTCCAAAGGGGATTAGGATGGAGCAGGCCCTTACTCAGCTTGATGTCAAAATACTGTTTGATGATTTTACTTATCACGCTAAAATATGTAACGCTCTCTGATCTTTAAAACTTGATGATAACTAGCAGATATATAAGTCTTTATCATAGGAGCCAGTTTAAAATCCCTAAACAATGTAAGATATCCAACAGCTGCAAGTTTTTTTCACAATTTAGCTCAAACTTTCAAACTACATTTCCTTTATTTGATATAGTAACGCATGTAACACGCTGTTTCAGCCTAACGCCCCAACATAGAGAGTGCAAACATCCCTTATTTGATGCAGCTTGAGTTGTTCTATAAGAAGGAATATGTCTGCAAAATTCCCTCGAGGAGATTAAAATATTTTAGGCATATCTTACGTAAAGACAATGGGCTTTGCCCATTTATTACATCAGGTAACATATTTTACAGCCTCTGATATTACAAATTTTGCAACAAACTTGCAGATTTATGAGTCTTTTCATATATGCAAATAAATCCCAAACAATGAAACTGCAAATAGTTTTAACTATTTTTACTTTAGTTTTAATACCAAACATTTCACCTTAAAACTGGGCAGGGGTAGGGATGTTTTATTGCTTATTCCAGAAAAAAAATATTCAAGCTAGGGAAACAAACTTTAATTTTCTGTTAGCCAATTGCAATAGCTAGTCAGACATAGTTAAAAACATTTTGCAAAACACACCGAGAGAATGTGAATGTAAATGATGTTAGCCACACTTGCAAATTTTAATGGGCTATCTGATTTATGTAACGCATATGACACCTTAGGAAGAATCAATTTTGTTCAAATGGCTGTCATATGTAGTTAAGATATCCAGTATGCAGACTATATGAATGATTTTTAAAAATAAATGTTTTAATGTCTTTAATTTGTAGCCCAAACTTTCTTTTTATTTTTTCTTAGTTTGATTAAGTAACGTATGTTACAGGCTCTTACAGACTAACGCCCCGGAGCACAGAGTGCAAACATCTCTTAAAAGATTTGGCTTTCAATTCTCTACAAGATAGGATATGTCTGCAAAATTCCCTAGGGGGGAGCAAACCCATTCTCAGCCATCCTTCTAATATAGGTCGTTCATAAAATCATGCAAAAAGCTACTCAGTAAGCTAGATGCCTTAATCTTGGTACAGGCCTTCCGCTGCATGTATTACAATACTTTGGGAATACAAGCGGCTAAGCTTTTGCCAGTACATATGTCTTACTATAGTAGAGACAGTTGATAGGTTTACTTCATTCGAGTTATTGCTCTGTTGCCGATATTTGTGTTCTGTGTCTCTTTCTCGCGATGCCATGGGAGTGCGTGTGGTCTGTGACTTTGGTATATCCTGGTGACATTCACTTCAATGTTCTTTTTGGCTAATGTATCTAAATCTAAATTTCACGAGATAGCTCGATAAATGATTGCAGACTACATGTAAAAGTGTTACCGTTCTATGAATGTCAATGAAAATGATTCTACTTTTTATAACATGACGTCGCGTCTAGGATTAATAGAAAGCCATCTAATGGTTTACAGATTTAGTAACGTTGCAGGATGACACCCATTACAACGTTGCGTTAATGAAGACAAACTATTGACGTTTTCTCTCTAACAATGCAATTTTAAGTAATTCTAATGACATGCGATAAATAGAATCTAACATTCGAGCTCCAGATTATTAAATGTATTAAACTCGTTGCGAAAAAAAGCAATAAAATGTTTTTCGCAAACTCGTTTAATAAATTCAATAATACATGTGCTCTCATGTTAGATCATCTATGTGTTATTTACTTTTCTGTACTTTCATCAGTAAATGTCTATGGTTCGAAACAACAACGACATTGTTGACAAATTACGTATCAAAGACTCATTTACTGCAAACCGCTTAATATTCATGTCATTAAAAGTTGGCGCTTTTAAAAGCCTGACATATTGGCGTATTTTTAGTTTGGCGGTTTCTCAATTTGATTCCATTAAAACTATGTTCTGTTCTCCTAATGGTTATATCTAAAAGAAAGAGTATTCCTCTTTTAAGACGACGTTTCCTCTACGTTTAAACATACTCTACCATTCAAAAGTTGGTTTTGACGATATGAATACCAACATACTTCTAGTATGTGTCCATTTATGAATTCGTAACTGTATTTCGCGGTGTCATATGTAGGCTGTTTACCGCTAACAGCGACAAATAAAAATACCCGCCAAGTATAAGTGTTTTTGCAGTACTCATTACGTACCTTGTTGGCCTATTAACCCAGCAGATCCAGGATCCCCTTTCAAACCTGCAATAATTGGTGGTTTAAACAATTTTCTATTGTCAGTGACTTCAAAAGTATAAATTAGTTTTGACTGCTAAGGTATAAAAGCAACACTATCGATATCTTAAAATTCCTAAGGAATGGGCTAAATGATATCGCCTACACACATAATTATGATTGTATTGTTAGAACAGGGCATGCCAGAGTTAATATTTTATGGCAGTACTTCTTTTGTGGATCTTTTATGCTTTTCTGTCTTGCGTTTGATATGCCTTTGTTCGTGCCTTATGGTCACCTGCTGGGAAACGGCTGACCTCTTGGCCCTCGTTTGGTGTATCAAACTATGAGTTTGTCATTTTCCCGTTGGTATCCTGGGTCAAGTGTGGTGCTTGATTGTATCGATTCCTGATCTTTGCACCCTTACTTACTTTCTTAGTTTATAAATTAATTGGAATCATATTAACTCTTATAGTTTGCTGTATCACCATTTTGTGTGTGGGGCAGGGTGTGGTGTTGTTTCATGCCGGGTCCGTGTTTTGAATGAACTTTTAGTGCCCATTTTAATTTTTAAAGGAGGGTCGAGTTTGGATGATAAAATGTGTCTTGCCAAGGGCACAAGCTAAGCAGATTTTTCAAACAGGTTTCAAATAGGCACCACAAAGGACCCAATTTAGGAATCCTGGCTCATTGCTTTTTGTGTATTGCAATCACTCGCCTACCAGTCCTTTTGAGCCCAGTGCAATTCACTATGTCATATTGATTTATGTTATATACGCACCTTGTGACAGCAGTAACTCGATTTGACTGTGATTCTCATGTCAATGAATCTAAGAGACCCGGAGTATCAAGTGTGATCCCAAAATATATAATAATCCAGCTGATGCTATACATATGTCGGATCAAATAAATTATTTAATAGTTTTATTATATACCTTTGGGGTCCTTTGGTAAATATTGGATATTTAATCAGAAAGAAGGGCGAAACGTAAACCTGGTATTTCTTATTCTAACCTCAAACTCCCTAATAATGACGTAGCAAGTTCATGACGTCATAGACTGGATTTTATCTACCAAATAACGTTCAATAGCACAAAGCCTCTGCAATAGAGTATACGCCTCATTTGATCTGATAATATTAATTTTCCATTTCCATTGCAGTTGCCTTATATGAAACTTAACATTTCAGATGTTTGCATTTCTCAGTGTAAAACATTGAACAATCACGTGATCGGACACGCCCCTTGGGCGGACTAACGTTAACGTCAGCCAATGACTGGCTCTACTTATCTATTTGTGTGACGTTAATATCGTATCGCCATGACGGAATAAACGCATCGCCATGACGTTATGTACAAGAGTTTCGTCGACAGGCTGCTCCAACACCCCCGTTACAAATGAAATAAATAATTCTAAAAGGGTAACATTGAGCGGGGCTGGGTGTAAGATCGTACGGCATATTCGATTGATAATATAAAATGTAAATATAAGGGTTGAAATTCAGATGTTTAGCTTGCACTGGATAATGCAAAAAAAACATTAGTTTTTTTAATGTCTCTGAGAAGCCCTCCTTTGGGCTTCACGGACATAAAAAGCCTAATGTTTTGTATCATCCAATGCAAGCTTAAAATCTGCACTTCAATCCTTAAATGACATAAGTCACACATTTCATAGGGAGCCTCGCACATGTAATTGCTTCCCGTGTTTGAGAGCTGTACTGTTGATATTGCTAAAATATGCTTTTGTGATCTCATTTCTTACACTTACCTTATTTTTTATAAACTTTCATAGTTTAATTATATCGCCTTGAACTCAGTGATCTAAATTTTAATATGCATGACGTCTAGTAGTTAATTACATTTAAATTTAACAGCTAAAAAATGGTAAAGTCGGGTAAATTCGGACGGTCAGCTAAATTCGAACAGTGACCGTGCTTGTTTTATATTTTAATTATTGTAATAAAAAATAAATTAAACCAACAAACAGTGAAAATCCTGATGAGACGGCTCATTAGGAGCCGTCTCATTAGGATTTTCACTGTTTGCAAATGTATGTCCGAATTTACCTGATGTCCGAAGTTACCCGACTTTACCCTACCTTGATCTCCCTTCATGCCTGGCAGTCCAGGTAATCCTACCGCACCGTGTGGTCCATCTGTTCCATTAAGTCCTGGTAGACCTTCTTTCCCAGGCAGGCCTGAAATAGAGTGTGTACATGTTGTATGGGTTAACACTAGTGTTGTGACAATTAATCGTAATAATCGATTAATTAGTAAGTAGAGCTGCTATCGGAGGATATTGATTGAAATTTTTCACAATCGATTAAATCCGAATTCTATCATTGGTAAGCAAATCTAAGGGACCCCTTGTATAAAATGTGTTTATAAAAAAAATATTTGAATGTGTATAATACTTTCAAAGATGCATAGTAATGAGGCTATTCTATTTTTCTTATAAACAGGTAAAGCATGATTTTTCACTGTTACGCGCATATGCAATAATCTGTGGTAGGTTCCATATAACTGTAAACTGAGACTACCTGCTCGCCCAAAATCAAGGTAAACTTGCCAGTGTTTGTTTACATTGATTCTCATCTATCTTTGAAAGTACAATAGAAACATTCTTACACAAGTCAGCATTGATTAGGTCAATATTGCATTCATATTAAGACAATCACCTACACTGGTCCTGATAACTTTATTAAATGTACTTGGGGCTCTTTCAAATGCAGTAAATGCCTTATTTAATAGAAAAAAATATGCCTAAAAGTATTACATGAAGCACAAAATAATGCTGAAGACACAAAAGGGACTAAAGCATGGCCATGTGCACATGTACATGTAACATGTTTGCTTTATGGAAATTACTATTTTTTGTAAAGAGAATATAGTTTTCGATTGTATAATCGATAATCAATCGGCAAGTGTATTCCGATAATCGATAGTGATTTCGTGTCCAATACCCAACACTAGTTAACACACATTTGGGCCGCGACGCTAGAAAACCTCTATTTAGGGTTTACGACAAAGGGAGACTCAAACCCGTCCCCACAGCTACAGTATATAGACTAGATAGAAAATTGAAATTGTCTTGATATGATAATTTCCAATAAGCGGATGCGCAGGCTGGTCTGCGCCTTTGTTGTTCGCAAACCCCCCAAGACATGGGGCCTAATTTTTAATTAGGATTTAAATGATTATTGCAAAAGGTTGTAGCAAGGTTTGCTGTCCGTTCTAAGGCGTTGTAGTAACGGCTGCTGTCCGTTCTGTTGTTGTCGATATATTGTTTAATGTACTTCCCATTGCTTGTGGGGGTTCTGCGTTTGTCTTTGTTTTTGGTATTCATTACTTTGTATCCTATCTAGTTTTGCAATCATCTTAAAGAGGAAGAGGGAGCTGATTGATTTGCTTTTATTGTTTAACCCATCATTAATTTTGTCCTGAAAATGTCGTTTGTTTTTACGTTTTTCTTAATTGTATTCAAAACACTTTCTATTTTAAAAGAGGAATTTCTCACTTTTCCCATTTTTGAAAAGCATAGCATCACTTGGGTTCAATTTCTGGGTTTGAACCCTATTCAGGACCACTTCTGGGCTATTGGTTTTATTTTTTTGTCATGTCTGGCCTTATTTAGGGCTAAAATTTGTGACTTGTCCCTCTTTATATTATGGCTTTCCTTTATTTCTTCCGAATCTATCGATATGATTGGCTAATTTAACAGATCAGAGTCAAAACAATCAGCAGTATTAACATATATTTTAATCTAATATGCAAGAATAATGAAGTTTACAAAATTCATAGTGAGCATCACTATTTAGATACAAGATATCTAAAAATATTTACCTACATCACTATTAACATACATGGTATCTTAGTTTATCTACATCGTGAAATCTACATTTTCGTAGTAACCTTCACTATTAACATACATGGTATCTTAATTTGTCTACATTGTGAAAAATACTTTTTCGTAGTGACTGTCACTATTAACATACATGATATCTTAATTTATCCATATTGTGAAAAATAATTTTCGTAGTAACCATCACTATTAACATACATGGTATCTTAATTTATCAACATTGTGAAAAATACGTTTTCATAGTAACCATCACTATTAAAATACATGGTATCTTAATTTATCTACATTTTGAAAAATACTTTTTCGTAGTGACCATCACTATTAACATACATGGTATCTTAGTTTATCTACATCGTGAAATCTACATTTTCGTAGTAACCTTCACTATTAACATACATGGTATCTTAATTTGTCTACATTGTGAAAAATACTTTTTTGTAGTGACTGTCACTATTAACATACATGATATCTTAATTTATCCATATTGTGAAAAATACATTTTCGTAGTAACCATCACTATTAACATACATGGTATCTTAATTTCTCAACATTGTGAAAAATACGTTTTCATAGTAACCATCACTATTAAAATACATGGTATCTTAATTTATCTACATTTTGAAAAATACTTTTTCGTAGTGACCATCACTATTAACATACATGGTATCTTAATTTATCTACATTGTGAAATCTACATTTTCGTAGTAACCATCACTATTAACATACATGGTATCTTAATTTATCAACATTGTGAAAAATACTTTTTCGTAGTGAATGCCACTATTACCCAAATTCTTTCTTTGCTTTAATATTGTATAGTAATTGGTAGTAACCATCACTATTAACATATATGACATCTACATTGTGAAACATACTATTTTCGTAGTGACCGTCACTATTTCACCAAATCCTTTCTTTTGCTTTAATATCTATTGTAAGTGGTAGTAATCATCACTATTAACATACATGGTATCTTAATTTATCTACCTTGTGAAAAATACTTTTTCGTAGTGACCATCACTATTAACATACATGGTATCTTAATTTATCTACATTGTGAATAATACATTTTCGTAGTAACCATCACTATTAACATACATGGTATCTTAATTTGTCTACATTGTGAAAAATACTTTTTCGTAGTGACCATCACTATTAATATACATTGTATCTTAATTTATCTACATTGTGAATGATACATTTTCGTAGTAACCATCACTATTAACATACATGGTATCCTAATTTGTCTACATTGTGAAAAATACTTTTTCGTAGTGACTCACTATTAACATACATGGTATCTTAATTTATCAAAATTGTGAAAAATACATTTTCGTAGTAACATACAAACGCCAGAGTATATTTTTCACTCATGCATGAATCTTCGGCTCAGGTTTTGCCTAAAAATGGAGAGTTGATGATCCTGTAACATGATGATGTAATTTTCAGAATGTTTTCCTTGGACACCAAGCATGTTGGTCCCTCCCTTGGTCTCTTTTTATCTGGGTTTCAAAAGAAATGCTAAAATGCAGGGAATTATTTTGTCACCTTGTTGATTTTCAGTGTCCTTAGTTCCCCTACAACCACCTATGATTAGAAATAAATGTACAGGGCAGTAGCTTTTAATTACAGATTTTGTATGCCTGGTTATGTTGCACAGATATGTGTCCTATTGCCTACTTCGCGGTAATCTGATTCTTTCAATTACTTATGTACAATCACTTAACACCCAGTCTCTGAGAAAACCATGCAGCCGCCTATAATAGGCGTCCACAAGCAAGGTAAGCCGATTTTGACGAAACTTGGCAGATACTTCCAGACAACCTAGTTAATTACTGTGTCAAAACAGATTTGATCGTCTACTTCCAGTTTTACAGTGCCATCTTAGATTATTTTTTTATATTTCTGTCTATTTTTTTTCAAATGTGCAAGCCCCAAAATAGATAATTTTGTCCTGATATTTTTTTTGAAAAAAAAAATCACCTTTTTTCTATATCTTTATATTTTGGTGAAAGTATTAGGTCTATTGGCCTTTAGCTGTTGCTTATGTGTTTGTTTAAATTCCAATGAAAAGCATATAATTTTGTTTTAATGTGGGTGGTGTAACGGCTTATTCATCCAACACATTTTGGTTAGTATTTTATAAACCTAATAACAGTCAAAAGGATACTAAGAATCAAAGCTCTTCTGCACAAGTATAATCATTTTGTGTCAAACTTTGCACTTACATAGTCCCACACTGGGAAATTTTCTGTGTTTAATTTTCATGCAAGTTGCCATGGTAACACTCCCAATATCACCATTATTTGAGGAAAATTTAAAAAAAGTGAACTTTGAAGGTAGTTTTTTGCGGCTTCAGAAGCTTTTTTAGATTCTCATTCAAAAGCATTTAAAGAATAAACTCAGATCAATGAAATAAAATCATTTAAAGGGAAGGAGAGTATAGAGTGTCGAACGAATTTTGGAATTTTGGTTAATTTTATGAAAACTATCCTTCTTTTTTCCTAGTTTATATGCTATAAAAATTCCCATATATTTCTTATAAACTGAGTCGTATAATACAATATCAGGCTACAGCAATTACTCAGAGGGTGCCTCAAAGTTAAGGGGTAAATTGTTCTATTGACATGACTGTCGTACAGCTAGCCTGAATAAAAAACCCGGATGATTTGATTGTCAAAATTGTATACTCAGTCTGATAAATTGGGAATTGCAACTGTTATCTATTAAGCATATTAGGGGCCATATAAGTGTTGAAAGGCATTTGTTTTAGTATGGAGAATTAACAAGTGAATGCAAAAGTTGGGTTAGACTGGGTCAAGCGAGTTTCAGAAAAGTAAGTGTTAGCTTTTTTAAAAAAAATCAACTGATTTTCCCTTAATAACGGCCATATAAGTAAGTAAGGGTGCTCGGCCTTTTGTGTAACAGGACATTGGTACAAGCTTAATAAAGAATATGTAATTTTGAAATTAAAAGCAAAGAATCCACCATTTAGCTGAAAGTGCAGAGAGTGCATTTTGCCACATGAATTCGTTCTCTACAGTCGTTAGATTGTCCGACGACAGATACATGGGTTGCGAGTTTAATCACAGCTCGGTCCCTTACTATGTTGAGATCAATCATGAACTAATTTCTATGGTCATTCTTCTCTTTCCGCTGATTCAAGAAGGGTTGTTGCCAATTACAAGCGAAAGATAGGGAGTATGCTTGCTTCTTGTCATTTCGATCCTTCTGGTGAATTTGATTCCCATAATGAATCAGAATTTTAGCTCGTGACGAGTCTTGGAACATCGGAAAATCCGGATTCATCAAAGTGTGAGTTCATAAATCAAAGATAATATGCGGAAAAAGCAGGATCTAGTTTCAACTCATTCAATAAGATAATGAATTGTCTAAAATTTGGGTAAATATGCAAATACGCACACTTATAATGGTACTGTATTGCTATCATGAAATGCCCATCCTACAGTTGTTAGTTTGTCACATTATTTTTTAATGACTTAATCATTTGTAGACTTTTAATTTTTTTAAAAAAAATATGAAAATCTGTATTAGAGTTTCCAAATCATTCAGAAGGAACATGGGCTGTAGATTCATATATCATGCCCGACTTTAGCCTTATCAATATCAATCTTGGGAGCGCAGTGGCTCACTGGTAGAGTGCTTGACTCGTGACCGAGGGGCCGTGGGTTTGAGCCTCACCGGTGTCACTGCGTTGTGTCCTTGAGCAAGAACATTAATCCTAGCTTAGTACTGGTTCAACCCAGGAAGACCTGTCCCTTTATAACTGAAAGATTGTTGATGGGACGTAAAGAATCAAATCAAACAAAACCAATATCAATTAGCCAAGCAGAGGGATTGATTTCACAAGAAGCATCTTAGTGATCCAGAGCCATGACATCATTTGATGAAAGACCGATGTTACAAATTTTGTGTTGCCGATATGCTAAAGTTTGTTTTATTCTTTGTTACAAATGTTTAGTTAATATTTTTTGTTAAAATAAAAACATATAGGGAGTAGTCATAACCCGCATGCACAAAAGTCGTAATAAGGGGACAGGATACACAGCTAAATAGGCAAGCTGCATAGTCAAACTTGTCCAGGAAAATGTGGTTAGGTGAATTAACCATCTTAAAATGACCATAGCTGTTGACTAGGAGGTAAAACATCATTCACAGATTTAAAGCTAAGGAAAGCAAGATATTCATTGGCCAAGATAAAACTGTGAATAATTTCTTACCCTTAGACCCCAACAAAAGTCTTGTTTGCGGAAACGTCTCAATATTTTTAAGGATTGCTAGGTAGGCAAATTTCATTTTAAGATTATATCTATAGAAAAAGCATGAAAATCATTCATAATTATCCTAAAATAAAAAAAAAACTTCAAAGTACACCAAAATTAGTGTAGGCCCCCACCCCCAAAAGTAGCGTCGGTAGAGTTGCCAGAAGCATGACATCTTGTTTTTTGCCTGAATCACATCAGTTTTAACATTTGTTAACTTTTGAGTGCCTCATTGAGACAATTTTTTTGAGTAAATCTGCAAATCACTGTTACTGTCTGCTCAAATATACAGAAATATAGCTTTATTAAGTTTAAAATGACCAGAATTATCCTACAGTTCAGATTGATTTCCAAAGAAATGTGCACTTGGATTGGGATGAAAGTTTCAATACCAGAGTCAATGCCATGATAATTCATGAAAGAGTGTTAGATATTATGGCAAAGGTTCAGATAAGAAAACTTTTTGTGCATGAATTTGTGATGAAATTTATTATCCACCGGTTTAAACATGTGTTTTGGGAGCTCAAAATGTCTTCTCATTGAGATGGTTCTTTTGAGTACCCACAACATGATTATACCGAGGCTGAGAAATAAGTAAAATTTAGTTTCATTAAAAACCCTTATCTGTAGATCTAGAATTAAGATACATTGTTGATAGGTCAATGGACTATTCAACCCATGATTATTCTGGCTCTTAGCAAAATCAAATAGAAATGCTGGTGCCCATTTTAATAAGATATATACTGACACACACTTCCAACTCAAAATGTTTCAGGAATGTTACTTTAATTAATATACGAGGTATTGCCGAAATCATTGTACCGGTCAGGGGTTATGGCAGACATTCACCAAATTAGGTTATGATTAAAAGGGAATAACTGACCGATGACGTTCTACTTTCATTTTCATAAATTAGTGTTTTAATTTTTGATAAAATTGCGTTACAATGGATGAAACAATATATGTAATATTAAAGCTTCTGTTTGATTTTGCGTTAGAAGTGTGGTTCAGTATATAATTAGCCCTTTTCAGTCCTATCAAATTTTCATGATAGTCCATTGTAATATATTGAAGAGTCATTGGTTATAATTTTCACCTAAAATATTGTAATTCTTTCTCTGAAGGTCTATTATGCCTAAGCAAACTGTGTACAGTACTGCTACTGTGCTACATGTTTTAATTGCAACATTAAGTAGAATTATGTTTACACAAACGAATGTAACTTTTCTTAATTTATGAAATTGAGTCCATTTTTCTGAAAATTAAAATGTATGGACTGGAAGAAATTCTCTAATTCGAGTACTCAATGAGATTGCCTGTTGGCAGCTTGATCAGACAGATCTGCAGTAACAAGCCAGAGGATATGGCCACGGTAAGGTCAAGGCTACTGGCAAAGCTTGAGCACCTCAACTCACTCTGCTCCTTTTTTCGCAGTTTACTACCATTTCTCTATTTAGTGTAACCTAATAAAGGGGAGTAAATACTAAATAGAGCAATTTAGACTGGCACATGGTATTTTCCTATGATAAATGCCGCATTGGATATTGATTTCTCAACCAGTCCAACACACAACAACAATGGCGGAAAACACTAATTTCATAGCAGTAGAAATTTAATATTTAAAATTGTAAAACTTATTTATCCTTTTTATAATTCTGTATGTTGTACTATGTAACATGTCTTAATACTTATATGTGTCGGTTAATAGCTATACATAGCTAATGTTAATTTGTTAGATTTCCGACTTTAAATAAAATTTGTATTGTATTGTATTGTATTGTAAATTTGCTGGTGAATTCAGAACTAAGGTAATGGCAGAAACTACTTCACTGTCATCTACACCCCTTCTCGAGCAAAAACTATCGACATCATGCTCAAATTTAAATAAAAATGAACAGAAATTTCCTGATAACTATTCAATTTAATAGGTAAAATTTTTTAGGATTTGGTGCGTCCCCCAGAATTTGTAAGTGTCCCCCTGAAATTCAGGTAGAGCCTGAAATTCAGTTGGCGGAATACCCGTGTCCAAAAGAAATCTTGACCTAGGCACAACACTGGAGTTGAGTGAGACTTGGCAGGACTGAACTGGTTGATTTGATTGACAGTTACAACAGCCGTGTCATTAACAGACTTGTTCTCGAAAAGATCGTTCATAAAGAAGATGAAAAAGGTAATGTTTGATACCCCTGCTTCACACCTTAATGCTCTATTGAAGAAGATGGGTTTTTGGTGCATGCTGATTTTCCCTAAAAATCAACTCTTTGGAGGAGTTCTTTAATAAATACCATATCAGAGTGTCATTCAGTTTGGATCCAGATCAGGTTGAATATTTTTCAGTCCTGATCTGGGTCCAAACTGTTTGCAAAGATTATCAGCAGATGATACTAGCAGGCAAAGAGTAACCAACACACATCATGAATGATAGCGGGCACATTAAAGGAATCCTTTCGTACAGTTGTAACACACACTTAAAAAGCTACATTCACTGTAATGCGATATTTTATCTGATGAGTAGTATGAGTACCCTTGGCAGAGATCAAACAGTTTTTGCACTTATTTTTTTTCAACATTGGATAGGCTACAATCCAAAACGCTCTTAACAATCATCGAACACGGATTAAAAATCGCTAGAACCAGTGTTTTTTGATTGCCATTTGTCACCAGTCGGGCGACTAATGACAATCGAAAACTATGTTACTAACTTTTTCACCTATGGTCGTAGTTTTTAATATGAAGGTACCAATATTCAAAGCAGCTGCTAGCATGTAGTGTTAAAGATTTTGTCAATTTCTTTTCTGTCCATAGTAAATGACATGACTTTCTTATTCATGGTACCAAAAGAGCTGTCTTAAAGAAAGATGATCTAAAAATAGGTGGCTGGTTGAACATTTGGCAAGTATATATCCCCATTACAAACAGAAATTGGTTTTTAAACAGTTTTCATTCACAAATCATACATGTTTTAAGTCACTTATTTATACTCTATTTGGAATAATCTATTGTAGATGAATTACTTTGAAATGATAACTTAAACTAAATAAGTATTGCACACTGAGTATTCATCTAGTGTTGATTACAATAAGACACATCAGTTTAGATTTAGTCTTATGACACAATGCATTCATGCACCGAGCCTCCAGGTAAAAAGTAATCTCAGATTATCTTCTCAGCCAAACTAGTTCTTGGTGATCATAAGACCAGTATCTAAAAGTTTTTCTCATCAGCTTGGCCTACGCTTTACCACAAACATGATATTCCACTTATTTCTGTGTTGTCCTCTGATTGGTTCCTCTCCTAGTTCTGAAAAAGACAAAATAGAACATGTATGAAACGCTTTATGACAAATTTCATTCGACAGTATTTTTAGCTCACCAGAGCCATTGGCTCATGGTGAGCTAATGTGATCGTTGGATGTCCGTCGTTAATTGTCAGCTGTCCGTCAACAACAATTGCTTCAAATGACATCTAAACTACTGGCTGGATTTTGACCAAACTTGGTAGGAATGATCCTTATATGGTCTTCTTTGAAAATTGTTCAAATGGTTCTGATCCATTGCATATCTAGGTCACACAGGATAAAAATAGATTTTTAAGATGAAAACTTTAAAAATTTTCTTCTCTGAAACCACAAGGCCTGGAGAGTTGATATTTGATATGTCACATCACCTAGTAGACCTCTACAAAGTTTGTTCAACTGATCCCCCTGTGCCCCGGGGGTCACATGTTTAACATTGGCTTATATAGAGAAAACATGAAAAAATCTTCTTGTCTGAAATCTTAAGGCCTAGAGCCTTGATATTTGGTATGTAGCATGACCTAGTGGACCTCTACCAAGTTTGTTCAAATTATGCCCCTGGGGCCAAAAATGGTCCCGCCCTGGGGGTCACATGTTTAACATAGGCTTATATAGGAAAAAACATGAAAAAAAATCTTCTTGTCTGAAACCATAAGGCCTAGAGCCTCATTATTTGGTATGTAGGATCACCTAGTTGACCTCTACCAAGTTTGTTCAAATTATGCCGCTTGGGCCAATAATGGTCCAGCCTCAGGGGTCACATGTTTTACATCTAGGCTTATATAGTGAATGCATGAAAAAAATGGGAGTGCAATGGCTCATTGGTTGAGTGCTTGACTCGAGACTGAGGGGCCATGAGTTTGAGCCTCACTGGCATCACTGCGTTGTGTCCTTGAGCAAATACGTTAAACCTGGTAGCTAGTACTGGTTCAACCCAGGAAGACCTGTCTCATTATAATTGAAAGATTGTTGATGGGACATAAAGAATCAAATCAAAGCATGAAAAAATCTTCTTGTCTGAGACCATAAGGCCTAGAGCCTTGTTATTTGGTATGTAGCATCGCCGAGTGGACCTCTACCAAGTTTGTTCAAATAATGTCCCTTGGGCCAATAATGGCCCGTCCCTAGGGGTCACATGTTTTGCATAGGCTTATAGAGGGAATGCATGAAAAATCTTCTTGTCTGAAACCATAAGGCCTAGAGCATTTATATTTGGTATGTAGCATCACCTAGTAGACCTCTACCAAGTTGCTTTAAATTATGTCCCTGGGGCAAAAAATGGCCCTGCCCCGGGGGTCACATGTTAACATAGGCTTATATAGGGAAAACCATAAAAAATCTTCTTGTCTGAAACCATAGGGCCTAGAGCCTTGATATTTGATATGTAGCATCACCAAGTAAACCTCTGCCAAGTTTGTTCAAATTATCCCCCTGGGGCAAAAAATTGCCCCGCCCCTGGGGGTCACATGTTTTACATAGGTTTATATCTCTGGGAAAAACATGGTACAATCTTCTTGTCTGAAACCATTTCCTAGAGCCTTGATATTTGGTATGTAGCATCACCTAGTGGATCTCTACCAAGTTTGTTCAAATTATGCCCCTGGGCAGGGTTCGAATTTTAGCTCGCATACTTGCAAAATGCGAGTTAAAAAAGCAATTAGCGAGGTGGTATTTTCTCTACTTGCATTTTCTCGCGAGTGGAAATTTGGGGCTGTTATCCGTAGTTCTTATCCTAGATATAAATCTTCTCTCCAGTTTCCTTAAATGTCGTTCATTTCATTTTTATCCATCGGAAAAACCCTGTCAATGGCAGAGGTTTACATTGGATACAACCTCAATGCGCAGACACATACTATAAACTCCCCAGCATGGTCGGGTCTCAGCCAATCATATGCTTTCTAATTTTAGATTGTAACAAATATTCACAAGTGGGTAGTTCGTTAGGTCATTGGATTTTTGCGATCTAAAATTAGAAGCAGGCTATTTTTACAGCGCAATACGATTGGACAAAACCAATCTTTTTCTTTCTAGAATTCTTCGCAGATTTCACAATTTTCAATGGGTAAGTTTTTTAAAAGAAATGAGGCACCTAGCAGTGGAGATCCCGCTCAGACTGCGAGCAAAAAACTCAAATGGCATCGTTAAAGGACGTGTCAGCCAGCCTAAAATGGAGGAAGGAATTGAATATTGACCTGGATTTTGATGACCTTGTGACCCAAATCACATGCAAGACTTGCAACTTATTTGCACTCCCTAATATGGCATCAAATTTTAAACTGGGGATAGCACTTAAAGAGGGAGTCTTTTTCTTTTCATGTAAAATCGTCCATGCATATGACAGGAAAGCTAGGATTGAACCCTCAGACATTGGAAAGGTTACAGAAAATGGATTTGACTAACTCCCTGAAAATGACAAAACTCTTTAAAACAGCGTAATTTGTTGCACAATCTGAAAGACCATTCTCTGATATTCCAGCCTTTGTAGAGTTGCAGCCTTAAACTGCTCAGAGTTAATTTACCAATACCTTTAAAACAACAGCTTATTTCTGAATTTCTGTTCATTAAACTAAAATTGTAGAAAACTGCAAGTTGTTTTTCCATTTAGCAAGTAGCCAAAAAATCCACTTGCGAAAATATGCAAGTTGAAAATCTGGCTAGATTCAAACTCTGCTGGGGCCTAAATTGGCCCACCCCAGGTGTCACCAGGGACATGGCCAGCTTTATGTAAGCTTTAAACAAAACTCAGGTGAGCGATTTAGGGCCTCTGGTTTCATTTTATAAAGCTAGAGTTAATATTTGGACAATTTTACCTTAGGCCTAAATGAAATATATGTGTGGTTCCTGTTTGATGCCCAAAAAACTGAGGGTAGGTAGGTAGGCCCTAA
Source organism: Loripinus fragilis (assembly GCA_964019695.1). Taxonomy (NCBI): domain Eukaryota; kingdom Metazoa; phylum Mollusca; class Bivalvia; order Lucinida; family Lucinidae; genus Loripinus; species Loripinus fragilis. The sequence goes on from OZ026530.1 coordinate 60,543,851, forward strand.
CATTAAAATAAGGCACACAACATTAAAATCTCATGACGGCCTAAAATATGATTCTGCCCACGTGAATATACATGTAGTACAAGGGAGTCAATAAAAATATACTATAGCCATAAAGTTAAGCATATTTTTATACGGTCCCGATTTTCGAAGTAATGAAAACTAATTTGTGTTTTGGGTTTTATTTGACATGTACACTTGTATTTTGGCTATCAACTTTGGATAAGTGTCATTAGTTTTCAGGACCAATCGAAAAAGTCCGAAAAAGCATGTTAATTTTGACTGTTTTATCACCTGTTTATATGAGGGCCCCTTCTTTTTCTGAATGACCCTTTTTGTAGATTATATGGACCCTATTGGCATATAGATTGAACACAGCACATGGAGGCACCAGCAACAGCTAACAGTCATTTTCTGTAATTTTTATTTGACAGAATCACCATTTTAATGTTTAGGGTCGCAGGTTTTTAAATAGGCACGATTGGTAACATGTCGAAACAGAACCACATGTATATTTCATTTAGGCCTAATATGCATTTTTGTTTGTCTTGTTTGACTTCATTCTTTACATCCCAATCAACAATTTATCAGTTATGTCTTGACGGGTCTTCCTAGGTTGAACCAGTACAAAGCAAGGATTGTGTATTGCTCAAGGATACAATGCAGTGATGCTGGTGAGGTTCAAACTTACAACCCCTCCCTCTTGAGTCAAACACTCTACCATTGAGCATTTTTATTTGTTAGGTTGGTTTGAACTTTATATTGCATTCAAGGACTTTTCACTCATACCAAGGCAGAACACCCATAATATTCTACCTCAGCAGATGTCTCTGAATCTGGCTACACCTACTTAGTGTATCCCTGATTTGAGAGTAGTTTGGTAGTGTGAGACTACTTACAACCACCTCACTATTGCAGTTCAGAGGTCAGATAATCAGACTGGCCTACTATCAAATGAATTATGAGCATTCATTTATATACAGCCTTAAAGCATGAACATGATGTTGATGAGTCTTCTTTTAAAATTAACCAAGCAAGAAAAAATCAAACATTTATTTGTGAGTTTCCAGCAATATAGGCAGAAACTGTTCAATCTAAATAAAATGTTATTGACAAGATAAACAAATGCATCAATATATATATTCTTGTTTTTATTTTTTATTCTGCTCCTGTTGCTGTTGTTTTGTTTTTCAGTATGCTATTTGGAAAAGAAAGATCAATGGTAGTGAAAATAGTCCTTTCTTCTTTTTTGTGTTGCTGGGAAAGATGAGCTGGACCAGCATATGAAAATACTCATACAGACTGTGATTCAGGTAGGTGGCACTTCAGTTTTTCCATGTTTTGTAGCTCTTCAGATTTTGCTAACCATTACAGTGTCAGTAATTCAGAAATGCATTTGAGAAGAGGCAATTTCAAGGATCATTCAGGGTCAGAATATCTCGAGTGCAATTATCTCATTTAGCCAAAACTTATAAGTATTTTAAGACATTACAGCAGGAAGTTTAAGTAAAATCCTTAGCAAACGTACATTTTGCTTTGATATTTATCCACCACTGATCCAGTTTCAATAAGATATTTGTCAGAAAAATGAGCAAATCTCTTGCCTGAAAATAATACTCCCAGGTGACTTTTGTAATTTGCTTAATTATTAAAACGTCCAATTATTTACCAAAGTTTAATTTTTTCTGTTTGGTATGCATATATTTAAAGTTACACATCTCAAAGATATTTTACCGGGCCGTGTAGCGCAGTCAGTAACGTGTCTGGCAACAGATGCGAGTCTGACTGCAGATCCAGGGGTCGCGAGATCGATCCCGGCCCAGTCCCATACTTTCATGGAGATTGATCATGATATAATTTCTACGGTCATTCTCTTCCCTTCCGCTGAATCATTCAAGAAGGGTTGTTGTCAGTTACAAGCGAACGTATGTGCACAAATTACTGGTTAACTGCTTGTTCAAGCTTGCCCAGGAAAAAGTGTGGTTAGGGTAAATTGACCTTCCCGCCATGACCATAGCTGTTGACTTGGGACGTAAAGCAACAAAACAAACAAAAATCAAAGATATTTAAAAATCTAATATTTACCTGTTTTTAATCGTGACCTGTAAAATAAAAGATAGAAAACTATTAAAATATACAATTAATACAAATAGCTTCTCTGAATATATATATATATATATATATATATATATATATATATATATATATATATATATATATATATATATATATATATATATATATATATATATATATATATATATATATATATATACAGTCAAACCTCGATTATTCGAAGTGCCAGGGACCGCAGGAATCATTTCGAATAATCGGTAGTTCGAATGATCGAAAACGGGAGCTTTCGGATATTTTCGGAAAAGCTCTGATGCTTTCTAAGAACGTCATTGTTTTGCCAGAGTTTGCAACTTCAACTCATGTTTTCCGTGAAGTAATCAGAACATCTGCCAAAGCATTAAAGAAAATGAGCTCCTTGAAGGTTGTGGCCCCCATCGTCTCTTATGCTTTGAAGGTCTAAGAACGCAGAAAATTAAAAGAAAATCAGATCTTTATTGACATCCACTATATACATGGTAACAACATCGAATATATGTTGAATGTAAATTGATGAACCATATTTACTGACGAAATATTGTCTCCTTTTATCTCCTGTCTACTGTCATAGGGTCTCCATCCCAGCTAGCACACAACGTCGGGCCATCAACGGCCCACCAGCGATAGGCCATTGAAATGGCATATCGCTGGCAGGCTGTTGATGGCCCGACGTTGTGTGCTTTTTGGCTTGTACTTTTCGTTTATTTCAGCGAAAACATACGGCATGGGTGTTTAAAAGAACCGTCTCAATGAGAGGGTACTTTTATGCATCCAAACCTAGGTTTTGGTTTGTTTTCCCTCAATCGTAAAATTGTGTTTTAGACATTCAAAAGAAGTGTTTTGATGAGACGGTTCTTTTGAGCACCCAAAACACATGTCCGTGATATTCGTCTATTATCGAAATTGTTATTTTTGTTATAACATGTTGGCGCGCTTGGTGTGTTCGATTATTGTAAAGACACGATCAAATTAAAATCAATTTTAGCTGCCACTAATTAATATTTCGACATTTAAAAAAACATCAAACAAAGCCATCGCAATGATGACCTTAATAAAAGACTACTTAACGATTCATCACGTAATAGTGTGAGCGTTAATCCGGTGTCAATGGACTTCAATTACCTGTCTCAACTTTCTTTTCTAAATCACTCAGGTGTGTAAATCGAGCTCGACCAAACAAAGAAATCATGATCACCATGCCTGTCATTTGGACTTCGAATCTTGAAGGGTAATTTAATAGCATTTTCTTTAATCGGGACCGACGAATTACTTCGAAAAATTGAATTTTTCGGATAATCGAAATTCGAATAATAAGTAGTTTTATTGCAATAGTTAATAGGGAAAAAAGTCGGGACTGTCCATCGTCTTCGAATAACCCAGTAGTTTCGTATAATTGACGTTCGGATAACTGAGATTTGACTGTATATATATATATATATAATGTTTGACCTTATATGTTTAGATTTATTAAACTTAAACTGCAAGAGAGAGAGAGAGGCAAATGAAAAGCACCAAACAAAATATCTTTCATTGGTACTGAATCCAGTAAAGGATGCTAAGTTGATTTGAAAAAAAACAAACTTAGTATGATAAAAATAAAATTAAAACAGTGCCAAGATTTTTTTAAGCTAAGAACTTTCTGCTTTTGCCTTCATCAGGGTTTCATGGCAACTTGAATTTTATGGACAGTCAACAAAAAATAACCGTATACATGAATTGTGATTTAAGCCCTTGAAGGGCCCAGTAGATATGTTAAGATTTTCACAAATTCAACTTCACCAAATGTATGAATTCACTACTGGACAAGGCTGGAAAAGGGGTTCAAAAGCATCATACCCACAATAACTGATTTTTGACAAAAAAAATGAATGTATGAAATTGCCATATCACTGGCATCTATTATACGTAGATTTGCCAATCTTTATACATGTTTTTGTTTGTTTGATTTGATACTTTACGTCACATCAAACAATCTTTCAGTTATGTAGGGACAGGTCTTCCTGGGTTTAACCAGTGCTAAGCTAGGATTTATTTGTCTTGCTCAAGGACACAACGCAGTGATGCCCAGTAGGCTCGAACCCGAAACCTCTCAGTCTCAAATCAAGCATTCTACCACCGAGCCACTAGCCACTGCGCTCCCTTATCTTTATACATGTAATTGTGCAATTAAAATCAAGATGCCATTTCAAATACTTTTGAGGTATGCTGACGAATTGTTAAGTTTTTCGCAAAGTTTTCGCTTAATTTGAGAAATGACTAAAACTTCAATTAAATTGAATCATTTCATAATGGGCATACATTAGTTGTTAGGTCATAACCTCTGGTCATGATTTATCACAATATTCATGCTCCAACTTTTGGTGGTCATTTTAAAGGTCAAAACCTTGAGGCATTTTTTTCAGGCTGAGTGTGGGTAAAACAAAGAGCAATATTGAAATTTTTTAGATGTTTGAAACCAAACAACCAGGCATTAATAAGATCTGATACCCTGATAAATAAGGTGATTTAGATTATATGGTTATACCTCCCCACAAACGTAGTTTAGGGGGGTATACTGTTTTCAGCCTGTCCATCATTCTTTATCAGTACAAAAGGATAATGCCTTGATATCGCGACTATAAATTCATGCTTTTTATTTAAAACAAATGCTATAAGGGCATTAAATCTAGGGTAAGGTTATACTGTAAAAGTTAAGTTTTAATGGCTTTAAGTAAATTTGATATCAGAATGAATTATATAGCCAAAGTTAAAAATAATTGAGTATGACTCACATTTGGAACATCCATTTCCTGATCTAGCATCTCTAGAATTTTATCCGGCACAGTCTTGTCATTTGTGTCTTGTGGCTTTTGCTTCGGCAGGACTTCCATGACCCATTCTGCATTTACTTCAGCATAGGCATTCATGCTAGTCTGGTCTGTGTTGACATTCTCTATCTCTGAATTAAGAGAAACGTAAAAGCTATTGTAGTTTATGAAAATCAAAGGACTTTAAGATTTTTAAGCTCTAACAAGAACTCCTTATCATTTCAAAGGTTTAAGTTGACACAAGCATTGAAATTCTGTAAATCTGAAATGCAACCCCTTATTAGAACATGCCATTTGCTTTAAACAATATCAGATTTCACACAATTAAACAAGATATGCATTTGAGCTATGGGCAATTTTGAAATAAAGTACTAATGCAATGATCAATGGTGGTGGACATATCATTGTGATTAAAGCAATGTTTCACCCAAAATAAAAACAAAAAAAAAACAAAAAACAGAGCTCTATTAAATAATAAATCTAATCAGCAATTTAACAACTGTGTCATTCTTATTATTAATTTTGTTAAATCAATAAATATATTTTTTTAAACACAAGACAAGAGGAGAAGAAAATTTAAAGCCTAACTTTAAAAAATATAGAATGAAATCTTTAATTTGTATAGTAGAAAATGATAGTCCATGAATGTTAACTAGATTAACTAAATAGCTGTTTTTCATGATTATCAAATTTGTTTGCATATCTATTGACTTTTTTCCTATGAAAAGTTCTTTTTGGTCTGCAATGATATTAGGGGCTTTATTGGACCTCCAAAATGTACAGGAAATTAGTTAAATATACAAAATATCTGTCTCCATCAGCTTATCAGAACTCAGAATAAACGTTGATTAATAGCTGGAACTTTCTATTTTAATTCAGAATTTTAATAAATTCAAGCTAAAATGTCCACTCTGATAAAGAGTTAATTTGATGTTCATTATTAATAAAAATTGCTGTTGCTGTTTGTATGAAAGGTTCCAAATCCCTGCTGTTATAAAGATCCAAGCTTAGGTCATTTGTCCTTTTGATATTGAAATACAATTCTTGATCAGATATTGTCTACAATGTGCATGGTAGGCATTTTTGTCATGCGGCCTGTGCCATACAGTCCTAATTAGGGTTTTTCATCCAGTTGATCAGTTTGAAATTTCACTTAAAAAGGCTGAGTAGTGTATGAGAGCTATGACTACAGGGATTTTTTTTTTCAATTTTGGGAAGGGGCCCTAGGGCCTTTCAGATTGTGAAAATTAGCGCCGTAAACCACTAAATTGGGAAATTTTCTAAACAAACAAGAACAGCATTTTTTGGTCAGTTTAAAAACAAATTAGCTATTACACATACTATTGCCATTAAATTGAAGGAAAATAGGATGCAATTCTAGTAGATTGTCATTATGTAGCGTGTGTGTGTGTGTGTGTGAAAATTCTAAAAAAAAAAAAATCCAAATTGGGAAAAAAGGCACCTAAATCCCATTGGGAAAGGGGCCGAATTTCGGCCCCTGAGGACACCAAAAAAAAATCCCTGGACTATATACTGTGGTTGAGAATCCATTGGTGGGATCTTTGCTGAAAAACTTCATCTTTGGTAAATATTTAATGTCATTTTGCAATTCGGTCAAACATATCAAGATAAATTTGGCTTCAAAAGGTATCCAACAATATTGTTCCTATTATATATTATCAAGAAAACAGATTCTGACTGGATCAAGAAGAAGGTCAACGTTTTGTTCATGTTTACTGGTTAAAGTCAGACATATTATCTTATATAACTGACAGTTTATTTTGCATACCATTTATATATCCTGTCCACCATGTCTTACTGGATGGTTCTTGAAAGAGATGGCAACACTTTTCAATAGTTTTCTGCAACAGCTTGCTGTCAATCTTGTGCATTGATTCCGGCTTCAGTATAGCTGGCCGTCCCTCTGGAATTCCAGTTAGAATAGAAGTGGGCAGTAAAAGCCATGCTGCATTGTTCTGTCCTTTATAGCAGACTTCTACATCTTCGTCTCTGGCTTTTCGGAAGAGAAAGTGCAATGGTTTGCTGTGGTGTTGGATTTCATTTAAGTATGGCTCCACCCACTCTTTAAAATTGTATAGACCCCGGAGCTGCACAGCATTTGGAAACAAAGCCAACAATCTTGGTAGAGTTACTGCATCATTTGTTTTCAAGATCCCTGCCAGATGACTAAACTGTGCATCTATGTCCTCATGTGTGTGCCCCACATACAGAAATGATAAATGAACCTGAAAAGATGCAAACAATATGATACAATGAGCTAAAACCAAATGACTACCTTATTTATAGATGTCTATATATATATATATATATATATATATATATATATATATATATATATATATATATATATATATATATATATATATATATATATATATATATATATATATATATATATATATATATATATATATGCATTCATTTTGACAAGATCTAGCTTGGGATTGTTACACGTCATTTTTCCCACATTTGTGCCAGAGTTATGGCCCTTGTACTACGCCAAAATTTTGTTTCTGCTCAATATCTTGAGAACAAATCGACAGAATTTCATCAAATTTTATCTTTGCATTTATATTGACAAGTTCTAGCTTGGGATTGTAACACGTCATTTTTCCTACATTTGTACCAGAGTTATGGCCCTTGATTTATGCCAAAATTTCGTTTCCCCTCAATATCTTGAGAACAAATAGGCAGAATTTCGCCAAATTTTATATATGCATTCACATTGACAAGATCTAGTATGGGATTGATACACATCATTTTTTCACATTTGAACCAGAGTTATGGCTCTTTATGTACACCAAAATTTCTTTTCCACTCAATATCTTTAGATTTAACTGACATATCTTCACCAAATTTCATATATGCATTGATATTGACAAGTTCTAGCTTGGCATCGTTACGCGTCAATTTCTAAAATTTATACCAGAGTTATGGCCCTTGGTTTATGCCTAAATTTCATTTCTGCTCAATATCTTGAACAAATTGAGTTTCACCAAATTTTAGATATGCATTGAAAATGACAAGATCTAGCTTGGGATTGTTCTGCATCATTTTCCACAAATTCTTACCAGAGTTATGGCCCTTGATATAATCCAACATTTTGTTTCGCTCAATATCTTGAGAACAAATTGACAGAATTTCACCAAATTTTAAATATGCATTCATATTCACAAGATCTAGTTTGTTACAGAGTTATGGCCCATTATTGGTGTCAGAATGTATACCTGATCAATATCTTTAGATTTTCCTGCGAAATATCTTTAGAACTTGGCCTTTTTACTGCCTGAAAAGCGCTGCAGTGGGGCTATAGTCAGAATCTCTGGCAATTCTAGTTTCTTCTGTTCTACCCGTTTCACTGTTTATGGTTTACAGATCATCAGGAACTATTCAAAATGGTAGGCATTACATAGTTACAATGTTACATTAACAACGTAACATCTATGGCGTAAATGTTATGCAGTTGAATATAATAAAATAAATGTAATTTGTAAAAATACACTTATTGTGTAGTTCAGTACATTTTCTGCACATCGCACAAATAAATATAGTATTTTAGAGTGTCAGATCTCCAGATAAAAGTGTGTACTTAATCCTATTTGTACTCACATGATATAGTACAGTATATTCACTGTGCGTCGCACTAGTAAGCATAGTGTTTGACCTCAAAATAATTGTGCATACTTAAATTATTTTTCTTCCATGTTTCTCAAATTAAACATTCCTTTTTGATACTCAAAAGAATCGCCTCAATGAGACAGTTCTTTTGAGTACCTAAACATGTTCCTACGGATGGTATAAGAAAATAATCACACATGTATGCACATAATGTAGTGCTGTACTTTTTTGTATGTCACTAATAATATAGTTAAGTACATTAGTTGTATGTCGCACTAGTAAATATAGTATATTAGATTTTCAGACCTCCAGATAAGAGTGTACACTTTTACATGAATATTCATATGTTTCAACTGAAAGATACATTTTGGGTATTCAAAAGAACTGTCTCAATGAGACGGTACTTTTGAGGACACAAAAACATGTTCTGGCGATCTATATTAGGAAAATCAGATTTTTATATATATATGAACCAAGACCAATATAGGATATGTGTACTTCATTAGCCTAGAGGCGAAATATTTACAGCATATATTGGCTCTGTTGATTTACTATATCCGCCTGTATATATACATAAGTCTAAGACAAATTAGATTAAATCAACAGTTAACAAAATATAACTATATTCATGAATTTTGTGATGATTTAAGCCCTTGAAGGGCCCAGTAAATATTCATGTTTTTTCCTTAATTTACCTGCATAATATTTATGAATAAAACACAGCGCACGAAATTGGCAAGAAATATATATGCATCTTCTTATCTCTCGTGTATTTTATGTATAATGTACTCTTTTCTTCCTAACAGACAATTTTTACTTAAAAGTTTTTTTTTAATAATTTTATTTTACCGTGCATGGTAGGTAGTTGCACATTAATTAAATCAAGCCCCACTGATTTCCAATTAGGGGTCCAAAGCCCTTACCTCAGCAAAGATTTTCATCCGTATCAACAGCTCACAGAAAGCTAGAACATACTTGTTTTTGTTCTCTCGAAAACAGTTGTCAGCTTGTATGTAAAATGTTCCTGGTAAGGTTCCCTTCTGAAATTCAAACAGAGATAGTTAACATTATGTACAGGTGGCAATGCTCTGTTTGTTCTAAGGATTGATTTTGTTATATATTTATTGTCAGATAGTTAATCATATGTTTGTGTGAAATTTCTTTTGTGATGTTTTATTTAGCATCTTTTAGATTTTGCTATCATGACTAGCTGTCACAAATGCGACCAAATAGATGAGAAACTGCAACATGAGTTTTAGTTGGACTAGATTTCTCAAACGGTAAAATAACTGTTACCACATATGGATGAAATTTTAGAGCCATACCCGTAGCCAAACCTCAGTGGACCGTCTACAGGTGCGGGGCCAATATTCCTACATTCATAATCTAAAGACATGGGACCTTATCTCCATACCTCTATACTTCGAATCTAGGGATATAGGCCCATACCTAGACTAGCCACTAGTCAGTTAAATAAGTCTGATTACTTCTGCAAGTGTTAGAAACTGTTTGGACCTTTTAAATAGCAAGTTAGTTGGTCATAAATGGAAATTTACTATCACGAACCATAAACTAAAGAAAATTAAAAGCAAAAGTGAACATGTTTTATGCTGAATACTGGCTATAGTATTTTTAGGGGATTATTTTATTAAAATTTATGCCAATAATTAAGTTGATTTTTTTATGATTAATGATGGACTTGTGGCACTTAAATTAATTTGAAGGTATTTAAGGTTTTCATTAACGACCTTGACCCCTAGCTTGGGAGGGGTACTAGTAAAAAAAATCAACATATATACATGAAACAAGAAATAACAACACAATTTGATGAAAGCTTCAAATTTGACTAGGTTGAGTACTTTTGACAACACTCCGATGGTATTGCAATGGATTTGATGACTAAATCAGATTTCCAGATATTTCAGTGAATTTAGCATTTGCTAAAATAATGAAATAATAATCAAACCTCAGAAAATTACAGTGAGTTTAACACTAGCTAATTGCCAGTAATTTTTCTCTCAAAATCAGGGGAGAAGTTGCCACCACTTGTTATATTTAGCATGTGAAAACAAATCACAATCATATCACACAAACCAAGCAAAAATAAACAAGCTACACAGCAGATCTGTCATCAGCCAGCTTCAGAAGCCAGGCTGATCTGGATCCACACCCTCCACCGTGAAGCCTCAAGCGAAACAGAAATTTAGACCTCTGAGATACTCAATAGTTTGTTAATTCGCTAATTGTATTCCATTGTCATTTCAGCAAATAAGCAAGCCAATCATTTTTGGAATTGAGAAAAGTAGTCACTTGCTATAATCAGCTACACACCCAAAAATCATTGTAAAATTGTCAACATTTCTTAACTATAATTTCTAGCATAGGTTTTGGACACCAAAATGAACCGTCTCAATGAGGCAGTTCCATTGAGTATCCACAACATGTGTATTGGCTGAGAAATAAGATTTTTTTTTCTGTTACACACTCTTAACTAAAAAGTCCCGTAGCGAGCCAATAAAATTTTTAAATCTAAAGCCTGCAAATCACGCAGTAAAACCACATATTCAAATATCAAAAGAAATATCTGAATTTATTTTTTTTGTAGTCATTTTGAGAATGGAAAATAAGAATTTTTCAATTTTTTTGTCTAATTTTGTTAGTCACTAAAACCACATGGTTCTAAGAATTTTTACCATAAACAGTTGCCCTTTTCATCTGTTGAATTTCTCATTTGTTTTAAGAAAAGTAACTCCTTTCCAATAATAGTAAAGAAAAACCATAAATTCTATTACAGGCCCGGGTGTCCAGTGTTGTGCCTAGAGCGCGGCATTGCGGGATTCCCGCAATTTTACCGTCATTGTCCCTTAAAAATGCACCCAGTGCGGGCCTACGGGCACGCCCACGAAAATTCGCTATTTAAACCCCATTTCCGTATTTAGCGTAACCCAGTAAAAGGGAAGTAATTTAGACTGTGCACATGTGTTTTCTGATGATACTAGATTGGTTCCCCTCGTAGATAAAGCTCCACTTCCGCTACGCATATAACGACTGGTAACGACTATTTCATTACAAGTAATGAATCCTACTCATCCGACTGCGCATGCCCCAGAAAAGATTTTTCAACACAAACTTCAGAATTTTTTCAGTTGCTATAATTTGATAATTAAGTAAAAGAAAAAAATGTAAACTCTCAGAACAAAATATACTTGATAAAACGGCTTGTTTAAAAAATGCACTTTATGTCAAGGGTATTTTCCAATACCATGTCACTCATGACGTCAGCGTGTATGCTATATGTAGGCGCAATGGCGGGTAGTAGTTACCTGTCTTAATATGCTGACAAGCTATTAAAGGGAGAGAACCAGTCTATGATGATACATGTTGCATTGGATATTGATTTTTCAACCAGTCCAACGCATCAACAATGGCGGAAAAAGCAAATTTTATTCAGCTGAAGGCCAGAAAACTCTATTTGAATGTAGAAATAGAATATCTGCTGGGGAATTCAAAACTATGGCAATGTAGAAACTACTTCACTGTAATCTGCACCTCTTCTTGAGCCAAAACTATCGACATCGAGCTCAAATGTAAATAAAAATGAACATAAATTTCTGGAAAACTGTTTTTAATTTTACAGGTAAAAATCAGATGGAATTTGGTGTGTCCCCCAGAATTTGCAAATGTCCCTCTGAAATTCAAGTAGGGGGACACTGGTGTCCCCCAGAATTCTTGACCTAGGCACAACACTGGGTGTCTATTAGAATCATAACTGGTCACAGAGATGGGGGTGGGCCCCTATTAGAGGCTACAAGTGCAAGAAAAGTCTATAGCTCCAATTTATCGGTAAGGGTTGCCATCTTGAGATGCTAGTATCACCAAGTCCGTAGGTAGAAGACTATTGACACGATAAACGGTTATTTCCGTGCTAGGTATCGATTAAACTTTAAATATGCACTGTACAGGGCATAACACAGTACGGGGTTCACAAACTTGCTAGGGAGGGTTGGTATTTCCAGACAAAATGAAAGTAGGGTCAAAAACAATGTACCTTAGAGGGATATTAGTTGAAGGTGGACAACAAGAAATTCGCTGCTACCTTAACTAATTTGAGAAATTTTTGCATAAGATAGGACCAATTTTCCCCCAAATATTCGTGGGTGGGCCTTTATTAGAGGCTCAATTTTTTTTGAAACTTGCTTGAAAAATCAGCATTTTTGGTGTCCAAACTGGAGAATGGGCCTCTATTAGAGCATGAGCCTATAATAGAATCTTTACGGTACTATATTTAATGATTCTCTTGTCTCTTTACAATTGAAAAATTCAGGAAAATACACCCTTGATTAGATTCTATCTTCAAAATTTATTCCGAAAAATGGACAAATTGCTTATTAAACCCATATTTGAAATTTTAATTTCTCTTTAAACTCAATGCAATAACAAGATTTGTCAAGTAAATAATCACATGAACTACTCAACACCTAAAACTATATAAAGAAATTTCAGTACTTGCCTTTCCAATGCTTTCCTTTAGAACTTTCAACACAGTATTGACAACAAGATTGGCATCATGACAGTACTCATTAATGTCGATAAATGGAAAAAATCGATTCTGGCCGTGATTTATGACACCTTGCACATGTGTTTTTAGAATATATGTTGCTTCTAAACTCTGAAATATAACCAATATGAACATAAAGAAAGATTTTTTGCAGCATATAATGAATGACATGACTGGTCTAGTATGACTTAAATTGCATGCTAGCATGCAGTGATTTTATTTTGCCTATTTTACAGCCGAATTCAGGCTGCTTCCCAATCCAAAAAAGGCCTGTATTTTCCCAATTTTGGAGAATTTTTTCCCAGCCTGAGGATTTTATTGGGATTTATTCCCAAATTCAAAAGACACAGGCTGTATCCCGAAAAAGGCAATAAAATCACTGGCATGGTACTTCAGACTCTATAACAGTTCTGACTTAAAGACATATCTATAGATGGGATGGTTGGGGCCTGATGCTTTGGCTGTTGTTAGGATCATCAGGGTTTAACTGTTGGATTTCTTTTGCTCCGGTGTTCAGTTTTATGTACTGTTGAGTCTTAATCTTTGTTGATCTCCTTTTTGTATCTTGATTTATATGTTCTAGGAAATAATTAATTGATAAGCTAGGGATCTTTAATGCAATTCAAACATCTATGAGTCTTGATTTACATCAGAACTTAGGGTGAGGTTGGTACCGTGAAACTAGTTTAAGGTCACTACAGATACCTGGGCAATTTTTTTTACCAAAAAATAAATTTTCATCACATTTTGAAATTTTGTAGCAAAGCATTATTAGAAAAATAGACGAAAAGGTTAAACGGCCTATATTGATTTTTTACGTTTCTTCTCTGTATCTCATTCAGATAAGAATAATTGATTGTTACTTAATTTTTAAAATGAAAATCTTAATTTCAAACATAAATCTCTTGCAAACCAGCAATTGTAGACAATTTTGCCATTTTCAAATGTCACATATTGATAAAACACTAATTAAGCATGCTTCAAAAGATAGATTTTCTATATTTTTTTTTCTCGTGAGTTATAATTTTGTGTTGCAAAATTTTAGCAATTTTTACAGTCTTTTTAGTAAGATAATATTAAATAATCACGCCTCCCCACGAACTGAAAAATAAATTAGAGCAGCAGTCGATGATACACCATCGCAAATACCAGCTTTTTTACCTATAGACTTTACCTTGGGGTCAAGGTCATACAAAATGTAGCTCAGTACCTTCTATCTAATGTGACCTATGCACCTGTGAAGTTTGAAGTTGCTATGTCCAATGATTAAGGAGGAGATGCATTTGCAAGAAAATACATTAAATGACCTTGACCTAGTGGTTAAGGCCACACAAAATGTTGTCCAGTACCCTCCAAATCATATGAACTATGCACCTGCGAAATTTGAAGTTGCTACGTCCAACAGTTTAAGAGAAGATGGATTTACAAAAAAAGTAAATTATGTGACCTTGACCTTGGGGCCAAGGTCACACAAAATGTTGCTCAGTACCATCCACATCATGTGACCTATGCACCTGCGAACTTTGAAGTTGCTATGTCCAATGGTTCAGGAGGAGATGCAGTTTCAAGTAAATACATTATTTGACCGTGACCCCGGTCACATGAAGTGTTGTCTAGTACCCTCGACATCATGTGACCTATGCACAGGCAAAATTTGAAGTTGCTACTTCCAAAAGTTTATGAGGAGATGCGTTTACAAGAAAATACATTATTTGACCTTAACCTTGGGGTCAAGGTCTCATGAAGTGTTGCCTAGTACCCTGGACATCATGTGACCTATGCACAGGCAAAATTTGAAGTTTCTACTTCCAAAAGTTTATGAGGAGATGCATTTAGAAGAAAATACAATATTTCACACGAAATGACACCCAGTACCCTCTTCATCATGTGATCTATGCATCTACAAAGTTTAAAGTTGCTTCATCCAACAGTTTGGGAGAAGATACAATTACAAGAAATGTGACGGACGACGGACCAACTTTGGTACGAAATTGATATACCCTTTTTTTCTAACGAAAAAGCGGGTATAAAAACTAAACAACACTTTCTTATTTCTTATGCTGTTAAAGCCATATGACCACAGGAATATTAAATTAAATTATACCTCTTTGATATTTCAAATAAAACTGTACATATTTGAAAGATTGGCACACATGCAGGTCCATACAGCAGGACTTTTCCTCAACCAAAACGATACCTAAATTTACCCCCACCCGCGGTAAAAAGAAACTTATCTGCATTCTGTCTGAACAGCTAGTGGATATATTCTGACCAAATTTGCATTGATTCATCATTATGCACCAGTCATTTGTAAGCCCTGTGCATTGGGGCTTGGGATACTGGGGACATAGCTGGGCTTAAGTGCTGATATTTGACCTACAATGTGTTATTGCAGTGCCATTGATGTGCTGGGGTTTTAATTTCCCACTTTAGCCTGATCAGGGGAAGATCAGCCTGTGCATCTACACCAGCTCTTTTTGTTGTTGCCTTGATAGTATATTTAATACTCTTACTTGCCAAATCTTAAACTTGAAGACTTAAACTGGTCTCTGTTGCCGAGTATGTCAGTTTGAATTGTTATGATTTCTAAACCTCAAAGACAGGTTTACTTATGGCTCATAATGTTGCATTTTCTGAACCACTTGGCCAGCTCAAGCCAACTTACATGTGGCATCACCATGGGATAAGGGAAAATTGGAAAGCTAGATCCTTTTTTGATATTCATAATTGTCATATATGCCTTCAGTTGGTTTAAGTATTTTTGCAAAATACACGAAGATAACTTACCTTTGCTTTTCGGCCAGTGAAATGGGGAAGATTTGTTTTAGCTGCAAAAGAAAAAAACAGCAATCAGTACCAATTAAGTGAGCATTTACAGGGTTGCCATGCGTCAGGGGAAAGTCAGGGAAACTTGAATTTTTTCAAGGTCAGAGAATTGTCAGGGAATTTTGAGAGCTGTTAGGGAAAGGATCATTGACAGTTTGGGCCTTATACCCCTATTTTTCTGATTCCCAGAACACTACTTATGAGCTTCTGGTGTGATGCATGAAGTATCAGTGCAATAGGTGAATCTAATGGCAAGAGCCAGCTAGCAAAATATTTTCTAAATTTCTACGTACTCGAGAGATATGGTGGGAAGAAAGGGGAGGGAGTCTGAAATTTCATGACAATGAAAAGTGAATTAAAAAGTGATTTTTGCACTTTTGCTTGATTTACTTGGTAGGCATGGTAATATCTATTGAACATATCATATGCAGAGTATTAACGAATCACGATAATTGATGAAATTGATTTTAAAAAAAAAAGGTTTTGTAATGAAATGATTTAGGGGAGATAAATTAGAAGTAACCTGTACATTTTTGACTAAATGTACCTAAATAATGCAAAACTGAAAGCTCAACAAAAGAAATAAATACTTTTGAAGGAAAGAAAGTGTCCCATTTAGTATTGGAAAGTAAAACTGATTCGAACTAGATCCTTTGTATAGTACTTTTGCTTTTATTAAAGGGCATTGCCTGTCGAAATGTGAAGTGTCTGAATATTTATGGTATACATGTATATCCAAGTTGAAAGCTATCTCTGTAAGATAATACATTTACCTGCTATAACTCTTTGCATGCCAGTGGAGAATTTTGTCATCTGCCAATAGCCTTTTGCAAACAGTTTGAACCCAGGATAAGACCAACAGAAAGTCGGTTTGATCTGGATCCAAACTGTTTGACACTCTCAAAGTGGTCCTGGGTTGTTTATTGGTAAAAAACTTAATTTTAAAGAAAATCAGTAGACGAAAATAAAAACATGAGCAATTCCCTAGCATGCAAATAGATAAAAGTACAGGACGTTTGCAAAAGAAAATGTCATTAAATAGCTGATTTTTTTTCTCATGAAAAAATGCATAAACTTTGCTAGTGGTACTCTTAATCTTTATGTACTTAATATTAAACTAGCACAGAATGCATTTAGCAATTTAGGCGGTTGGTTCTAGAGAACTTCGTTGCTGTCATTCAGTTCTAATATGGTAGAAAAAGCATTTTATGGGCTTAGGCCCTGGGTTTTTGGGCAGCTGAACGTCTTTTACCCCCTTGTACTAGCAAGCCACTTCCATACGTAAAATATGTATAAAATATGGTAACACATAATAATATACAAGCAAAAGCTTTTGCTGGTACACAGGGGGTGGGGTTGATATTTTAAAAAATGTTTTCTAATTTCTATATATTTTAATGTAAAACTGATTGTTCTACCCAAAGTTTTACATCTTTGAACCATTTAATATCGAAAATGGATTTCACTGCCATGAAGCACTGAGGTCAGGGTAGCTTCATGGTGAAGAAAGGGACGATTGACAAACTTTTATTTTCATTGAAAACCATAGGCATTTACCCATAGCAAGTGTCAATGATCCTTTGAAAAAAATGCAAATGTCAGGGAATTAGGGAAAAGATTTTTTTTGTGCTGCTACTTATTCTTACTTAAAATGATGCCCTACTTTTTCATTTTGAATAAAGTTTAAGTAAAAAAGTTTTTTTCTAGCTCGCTCTGATTTCAAGAACTGATTCCCACATTTCTGTCAGTGAGCAGATGGCAGGGTACCTGAATTTAACCAATGTTAATGCTTACCATGTTTTCAACTATTTAGGAAGCCTTCAGATTTAATACCTGTAAATAAAATTACTTCTTCCAGGATGAAAAAGCATCTCATTCTATTAGTCCTTTTCAAACAAAAAAATGTTTAGGGTGCATTAATATGAGGGTCTGGATGGGGGGTGGGGGGATCTGGTATTCACTATTCATTAAAAATTTAGCCCATTATTCATCTCATTAAAATTTTGGGTTATTCATTAAAATATGACCAATTGTTCATTAAAAGTAAGAAAAGTGGCAAAGAAATTACTCACTATTCATTACTTTTTTCTTCAATTCATTAAAAAAATAAGATTGTTCATTATTTTTTAAGTCCTCATTATTCACTATTCCTTATTTTTTGGGCTCATTATTCAATTATCATGTCATTTTCTTCAGTTCAAGTGACATACATTTAGTTTTTGAGATTAAACATTGATCTCTGAACTACCTCCATTCGAGCCATGGAAGTTCTACTGTATATAATAGAATGCAGGGCAAGGGCCGAATCTAAGGTTGTGAGAACTTGTGACCCAACCCCATTGCAGTAAATATTTTGGCAATAAAATATGTTTAAACTAGAGAAGCTTAAAAATGGTATAAATTACATACAACTACATAATTGAGCCGTGACATGGGATTTCCAACAATGTGGTATGTGCGACCAGCAAAGCCTCAGATCAGCCTGCACATATGTGCAGTCTGATCAGACCCTTTGCTAGTCGCTTGAATATTCTGTGACTGTTAAGTTACTGACTGAACATCATTTGGAGTTTCTAAGCTTAAGAAAAGGCTGCTTTGGCTCGTGTGAGTCTACACTTGTCAAAATACCACATTGTTGGAAATCTTATGTCATGGCTCATATATATACTTACATTGGTCCATTCCATCAATTATAATGCTCAGGTAGTCATCAGGAAATTGCTTTGACTGTTCTCTTTTATTGTAATAGTATTGTCTTTCTTCCCTTCAAAAGAAATTAATCTTTCATTAGGTTAGCACTATATTCATAACCTTTTGGTATATTTTTGTTTGTTTTGATGACTTTGACGTCCAAGTAAACATCTATGCATGGTCATGCAGGTCCAAATGGTCTGAGTTCACCTTACCGGTAAGTTTGACTAAGGCTAAAAAAATAAACAAGTGTTTCTCAGGCTAGGTCAGTGGTAGAGTGTTTGGCTCAAGATGGAGGGACCGCGGGTTCCAGCCTCACCGGCGTCACTGCGTTGTGTCCTTGAGCAAGAACATTGACCCTAGCTTAGTACTGGTTTAACCCAGGAAGACTCCTCCCTTTATAACTGAAAGATTGTTGATGGGACATAAAGAATCAAATCAATTAAAACAAAACAAAAGTTTCTCAGGTGACTTTTTTGAAAAACAGCTATATGAGATAGGCAGAATTTCATTTTTATTTTTTTTTACCTGTAGTAGTATGTGCCCATTTCAGAGTTGGTTATACAATTTTTACTGAAATGTTCCTCATAATGCCTGCTATCATAATTGCCAAACTATTCTGCTCCCGTGAACAAAATGGCACAGGAGCAGATGGAGCTTAGAGGACTCAGGTGAGCGATCTGGGACCTAGAACCCTCTTGTTTTCTAAAGTCAGTCCATGAATTTGTAGCTGGCACAAAAATGGGAGTGATACAATAATAAACATCTCAACAAGAATAGCATACTTGGCTTCATTCCTGAAGAATAGCATACTTGGCTTCATTCCTTATCTTTGCCTTCCTTAACTTTGTCTTGTTAGCCAAAATTTATGCAAAATATTCCCAACGCCCATATATGGTAAAACAATTTAAAAATCTTCTCAAGAACCAGAAGACCTGTGATATTGGGACTTGGTATGTAGCATTGGGGATGTTAGGCCTACCAAGTTTGTTCAAATTATGATCCTAAGTTAACCTTGACCTACTTAACGTCAAGGTCAAATTTGCTTCCTTATGCATTTAAATGGGAAACTTTTTGAAAAGTTGATTTTTTTAATACTGTTGGAACCGAAGTAATTCTTCTCATTTGATATGTTAAACCTAATGCGACAATGACTATAAATTAGTTCCAAAGGTCAAGGTTGACCTTTCAGCTAAGGTCACTCATATTGGAGTCCCATCAACATATTAAAACAGAGTTTTCTTAGGAACCACTAGGCCAATTGAACTAAAATTTCATTTGAAGACTCCTTATGATAGGCTAGCCAAACTTGATCTGGTCACATGACCAAGATGGCCACAACACCCATATATGGTAGAAACCCTTTAAATATCTTATTCTCTGGAACCAAAAGGCCAATGGCCTTGTTTTTCATTGATTTAGTTGCTGAAAAGATCTTCAAAATAAAGAAAAAGAAAAAATGTCTAAAATTAGAATTAGAATTTAAAAAGAAATCCTCAACGGCCATAAAATAGTTTTGGAAGATGGTATTTTGAGTGAGTCAGTGGGTGATAGCAAACAAAGAATATTTTTAAGGATGGCCTCATACTTCTTATTTACACTGCATTGATACTATGAAAACTAAGATTCTGACTTACATCTGTCTGTTATTATGAGCATCAATGAGCTCTCTTATACTAGCCCTTTCTTTCGAATCACGGGTACCTTCCAGCTGCCTTTCTAGAGCTGTACATTTATCACATTTCGAAAAAGCGTTTGTCTGAAATAAAAAAACAAACATACATGTATATACATTTCAGATAATATTTTGGTTTTAGTTTAAACAATTATTCAATTTCATTAACATCCATTTGAATATTGTAGCCTCCACAGATAATAACATTTGTAGGTAAGTTTTCTTTCAAATGTAGAGCTGTTTTAATGCGCAAATGACATACTTTTCTGTAAGCTACACTGATTTAAATTCAAAGTGTAAAAAGCAAAAAATCATGCGGTCTGTGCGAGACTGCGCAGTCAAACTTAACCCTTTGTACAAATTTCTTTAAACTTTTTCTTTTCTCTCATAAAATATATTGATGGACATGGGTGGGATTAGTTGGTTAGATTTCAGTGACCTTGACAGAAATTCAAGGTCACCATCCTATGAAGACAAAATCAGCCAGTTTTCCACACACAACCTTTTGAACTGGTTGTTCAATTTTAACCAAACTTGCTTTAAATTTAT
Source organism: Loripinus fragilis (assembly GCA_964019695.1). Taxonomy (NCBI): domain Eukaryota; kingdom Metazoa; phylum Mollusca; class Bivalvia; order Lucinida; family Lucinidae; genus Loripinus; species Loripinus fragilis. Next base: position 60,564,705 of record OZ026530.1, read on the forward strand.
TGTTAAGAGAGGAATAACAGTTGATTAAAATTTGGTGACCTTGTCTTACAGGGCTAACCCTGGCTGATAATTTGTTGTATAGCCAACACTTTAGCCAAATGGAAAAAGTTGGAGCCCAATTATGAATTGACTTTAGCCTAGGTTTTAGCCAGGAAGTAGTATCAAGAAGTTGTTCTGCATTTAACTCTTTGTCCGCTAGCAGCTACTTTTCTCATCTGCTGATAAGCTTTGCAAACAGTTTGGACCCAGATCAGGCCCGACAAAATGTCAGACCTAATCTGGATCCAAACTGTTTGACACCCTGATGGTATTGAAAAAATCCAGCATTCAAAGAGTTAAATATAGCACAATAATAAAGTGTGAGCATTGTTGGAAAATCCAAAAGCTGATCAAAATACACTTTTTCGCAGATATGTAAGAGTGTACTTTTAGCCAATGACTTATATTTGTAGCCACTCTTTATTTTTAGTAGCAAATGGCTACAGTGGCTAATGGCAGGGTGAGTTCTGTCGTATTTTTAAGGTCACACCAGCACTCTGAGTCTGATATGCCAATGTTTGACCAAAAAAGGGTTTTGTTGTTATCTCTTGGGTTTCTAGCTAAACTTTATTGCGATCTTTCATATAGTTGGCTGAGGATGAAAGAAAGCTTTTGTATCACTACTGTAGATTGTTTGTCAGTGACAATAAAGTTCCCTTGTTCAAACACAAACAAGATACAGCAATATCAGATGTTAGATATTAGCCCATGACCAGCCCACTTCCTTTTGTTTTCAGCCAATCAGTTGCATTAGAAACGGGCCATATTTGGTGTGGTATATTTTCTATACCTCACACTTTTTTGAGATCATTCCCAAAACCTGATGAGAGGAAATTGCAGTCTGAAATGGTAATTTCACCAATTTCTTTTTATTTTTTGAACCCTAAAGAAAACGGTGATAAGAATTCTGACATAAAATGATATAAATTCCAAATTTTAGCTGTTTCACAGAAAAGCGGTGACTGAAGAAAACACTTAACCAGGCAGCACTTGTACATTGAAGCCTTATTCCCCACAATGCTTAAAAAAGTTCTAAGCTATTCCAGTGTCAATGTGTGGTAGCCAGCTGGGAAATCTATGATAATCATATGCATCCATAAATGAGTGTTTGACTACTTACCTTTTTGATTTTGAGCCAGCGAAAGTCCTTTTTCCACATTCTCATGAAAGATGAAAGGGCCACTGGTTGTTTCATTTTTTGAGTCTTTTCGTAGGAATATTTTTCATAAACTGCCCTTTTTCGAAATTTATAGGGTAAGAAGATTTCATCTCTGTCAGGCATTTTGTCTCCGAAACAGGTACTGTAATGATTCAACCATGAATGTGCCTCGATCTGTGGCTCTGATCTTCTTCTTTGTTTTTTGATACCACTAGATGTTCTTCCTGATTGCATTTTATTTTGATTTTTATAGTAAACTGTTTTGCTTATATTGTACAGCAAACAAAAGCACTTCATGCATGCAGATTTCCCATCAAAGATACTGAAAAATTTCTTGCCATTGATTTTGGCTGATTCTTCTATCTTATCTATCATCCATTCAGTTCTCTCTTTTGGACTTTTGGTCCAATATTTCAACCTTGCAGCTTTCACTTCACTCAAGCCCAAGGTTTCCAAACACTTGTCCAAACACTCCTTTGTACTCATTTTCTTTGCATCTGCAGCTGTTGCTATTGCCTTTTTCAGTCTTGTGTTCTTCACTGAAAGATAAAAAAACATTACGTTAGATTGAAATCAAGTCATCAGGATTCAAACTAACTAGGCCAGATGTATAGCCTGCTATGTAACAACATTTTATCCATTATGCTAGAATACATAGAATTTGGATCAAAGATACCAGAGGTGTCTCTGAACATAAAACCACTAAACAAATAATTATTGTATGCCTAACATTCATACTGGAGTAAGGTAAAGACTGATAAAGTAATGTATATCATGGCCAATGAGGTCTCTATTTTAAATCCCTCAGAATTGAGTGTTCCTGCAATTTATAAATGGTCTCACGCTAGAGAACCACTGTACTCGAAAGGTGCAGCTCGAAAGGTGCAGTCATCACGTGTTTGATGCAGTCGACGAGTGCACAAAATAGTGTGCCTAGCTGTTTAAAAGGGTAATAATATTATTTTGGTCAATATTTTACTTCTGAAAATAATCATCCTGAATTATATTCACTTATAAATCCAGCTATGCGTCTGCTTAACATTTGATTTGTGGGTTGAGTGATAGTTGCTTCAGCACAAGAGTTATGCCAAAAAATGTGATTTTAACCTGAAAAAGAGGACGAAAGAAATTTTTGCTCATGTTCTGGAATTTATGCTTACTTAAGTTAAAATGAAAGATAACAGTACTTTAATGTGAAAAAAGTTCAAAATCTGAACTTCCAAAAAGGATTTGTATTTTTCTATGATAGGTTAAGTAAATATAAATTCCAGAACATAAGCAAAATTTCTTTCATCCTCTTTTCTGGATAAAAAAAACACATTTTTGGCATAACTCTGGCGCTGAAGTGACTATAATAATTTGTGATGAATATTTTCAGAAGTAAAAAAATTGACCAAAATATTACCTTTTATTACCAGCTTGAAACACTATTTTGTGCACTCATCGACTGCAACCATCACACGATGACTGGGCTGTTTGAGTACAGTGGTTCTCTAGCGTGTAACCTTCTCTTTGAAATAACTGGCATGATCACTTGTTATTGTTTGTATAGCATCTGATGTCAAAGTAAGCATAAGCAAACAGTTAGGGCCCAGATAAGGATCATGTGTTTGATATTGAATCAATCCACTTCAAACTCTAACGGTACTGTTGAATTTTTTAATAAGTTTTTTTATATATAATGAGTCAACTAAAACGCCTCACTCATTATCACTGATTTCTTAGCGATGATATATAAAAATGAACATCCACGTACTGCTTCTTTATGTAGAGGTTGGGCGATGTTGGAGAATGACTTTAATTTGATATGCAGGTGACACGTTATTCTGGTGACGCCATGCAGGCTCAAAGTACACATGGCGGCATTGTGCATCGATCGCTTATGATTTCAATTTGATTTTGCACCCAGTTTGTGCCGTTAATGACGCTAAACAATGAACAAATTTTGGATCATTTTTTCAAACAGTTGTGCTTGCGAGTAATAACTTTATGAAATTATGACGTCATATTAAAGACAAAATGTAAAGTCCGTTTACGAAACTTGCCAACATTCTCGTTTTGCTTTAAGTAATGGAAAAAATGATAAGTGGGTACATTAGGTAATGTACACAGAATATGCTTACATAAAATTACGTTATTTAAGATGAGCTGTAACGCCCAGTCTACATTAACGTCATCCAAAACGGCCGTATGGAACACGTGCCAGACTGCGTTTGCTCAGCAAGACTAAAGACTGTGCAAAGGTTTTGTAAAAATATTTTCACCCTCTTTGCAGAGTCATGACATTTAAGTTTTACTGAAATGCATGGCGAAAAGGTGGGTGGGGTAAGTTGTTTTGTTCAGAAGACGCATAAAAGCATTATAAACACATTTTTGGTAAAATAGTAAAACACCTTTTTCCTGTAAACAGATTGTGTCTGGAAACAAGCAAATGTAGCTACAATCTTATGCCGCAGGAAATGGTGACCCCTGTCTCAAACTGAGGTCGTTTTCTCAGCCTCAAATATTCTTTTAGCAATTTTGTTTTCATGAGATACGCTTGACTGAGAAGATGTTATAATGCAATAAAATTCATAACTTTAGTCTGAATTCACGTTTATTTTTAGATGAGGCGTTTTTTCTTGACATCAATATAAAAAACTGCAGACAACAAAATATGCAAAATTACCCAACAGTTTTAGCATGAATACATGCATGTCGACAACTTGAGTCTAGGCTGGAGCATTTTGAAAGTTATTCAAGCTTTTCATACTGTACGCATAGTTCTGTATATCAGGTGTTCTGGCCCAGTGGTGGGGTCGTTGACTGATTCATATTGATTTTATTAGACACTCGATTACTGGGCCAGAACTCTATGCCTACAGTATGAAAAGTTTGAATAATGCTGGGATCTTTACACATCATTTTTCGCACATTTCTACCCGAGTTATGGCCCTTGATCTACGTCAAAATTTCATTTCCACTCATTATCTTGAGAACAAATAGACAGAATTTCACTAAATTTTATGTATGCCTTCATATTGACAAGATCTAACTTAGGATTGTTACACAATATTTTATACACATTTGTACCAGAGTTATGGCCCTTGATTTACATCAAAGTTTCGTTTTTGTTCAATATCTTCACTCTTGAGCACAAATGAACAGAATTTCACCAAATTTTATATGTGCTTTCATATTGACAAGATCTACGTCGGGATTGTTACACTACATTTTTTGCTCATTTGTACCAGAGTTATGGCCCTTGATTTACTCCAAAATTTCGTTTCCGCTCAATATCTTAAGAACAAATGGACAATTTTTGACCAAACTTTATATAACTATTTATGCTGACAAGATCTACGTTTGGATTGTTAGCTGTAATTTTTCACAAATTTGTAAGAGAGATATGGCCCTTGATTGATGTCAGAATTGTGTTACCACTCATTATCCTGAGAAACTCTGGCCTTACTGCATGCAAAGCACTGCAGCGGGGCTATAGTCAGGTTCTCTGACAATTCTAGTTCCTGTAGAATGATCCATCGGCAATCTGCTAAAAACCGTGTTAAAAGCGACCTTATTATACCCCCCCCCCCCCAAATTTGTTTGTGTAGGTATACTGTTTTCACGTTTCCACTTTGAAGAATCCAGGACAATTTAACCTTTAGAAGTAGTCTGTAATAGTCCTGATTATGACGCAGTGATTTTCATTCAAATCTGTACAGTGGATAACATTTCATCTCAAAGTTAGCCTTACTTATGAGTTATTTAATTACCTCCAGAGTTTTCCTTTACCTTTATAAACAGTCATTTTCAGGTGAGCAACCCAGCGCCCTATTGTTTTCAAAATTTACATTTTCACAACATTCATTCAAAAACACAATCAGAGTGTAAAACAGTTTAGAATCTGATCAGGACTGACATTGTATTGGTCCTAATCGGAATCCAGACTGTTTGCAAAGGCTATCAGCATATAGTAAAAGTTGATGATGGTAAGGCTTCTTTGGTGAAGTAGGGTAGATCTGATCAGAATATTAACTGCGATCTTACAGGTAGCCTTTGGTGCAAGGAGTCCATGATAAGAAACTTACTGATTTTGGCCTCTGTTTTCTCTGCTTTCCCTGAATCGTCTGTAGAAGCCAAGCTGCATGTTGCTTCATCTGTACCAGAATTTTGATTACTTGATTCACTTGTAGTGTCCTAGAAGAGAGCAATTCAGATTTCATGAAAAGTTATGTTTTTAAAAAATGTATTTAACAGTGCTCCAAATAATTTTGACTACCATCAGTACGGTAATGGTCCAAATACCAGCTGTTTTCAATCTAAGCAAAGCCAGATTTTTTATGAAAGCTTATACTTGTATTTAAAACAGCTTAAGTTGTTGCTGTCTTCATGTACAGTTTGATCATCCATCAATCATAATGGCAATGTCCCTATATTATATATGCACGTAGGCAAGAATATTGGGATGATTGTTTTATTGCCTTCTGTAAACATGCTGCGCTTTTAAAGCCGAGAAATTCCTACTTTCACTTTGTACATTGACCAGGTTAACATGAAATTACAAGGACCTAACTGATAGCAAACTCTGGAGAGTGGTCTCTGCGCGCATATTATTTTGAAAACACATGGACTTCAAGGAAGACATGGTAAGGGGACATAACTGAACACGGGAGTTTATACTGAGGCAAAAATAAAACATCGGTAAGCAGTCCAGCAAGTCGATTCTGGATTCTGAACGCATAAATTTTGACAAATCAGTTCAAATATCAAGCGTCTTTTGATTCAAAATGGGTGAAAACTACAGGTTAATTGGTAAAAACATACCATATAGGGGAAAACACACCCGTATTCGGTACATACTAATTTTCAACACTATCCGTATTTGGGGAAAATGGACCCAAAATTGACGTCTGTATGGCTGCTATCTGGAGCACTGTAATATATGGGTTAAGGGTAAGACTTTTTGGTTATGATGACTTCCTTTTTTAAAAACTGAAAGCTGGCTAGTTTGATTCTTGGCGTTGGGGGAGTTACTGTGTTATGTTTTATATTAATACACTTAACTGCTGATTAGTAACGGTTTAACCTAACAGGAAGACCCATCCCCACATGGCTGAAAACACATGTTGACTCCTAGCCTGGGTTCCAGTCTGATCATTTTTTCTTCGTTTTTATTTTTCTGTTTCTTGGTCAAAAATGACAGCCTGGGGAACTTTGATTTCATTTGACAGCGCCTTCTTGATTACCCCTCAAATTTTGAGGGGTAGGCCAAGAACGATAGCGCTATCGGGTAACTCTATTGTGCTATAAATAGTAACAGGAATCCCAGTAAAAAGATAGATAGAAAGGCAAACATTACCACAGATATTCCTTCCTCTGCCCTATTAGGTCACTGTCGAGACACGCCCCTAACTGTTAGCTAGAGATACAAGAGACCATCAGGCATGATTTTGCAGACCATATGGAGATACAGTGACAGTTGAATGCCTCATTTCCCCGCAAATGATAATGTGACACAGTTGTTGGAAGCTAGGATGCAGTTAGAGAGGCTGATATAGTTCTACATTTAATTTTCAACATTTAAAAACAGAGGTTCTTTAAAAGTCAAAATGAGAATCAAATCTAAATCATGATTCTAGTTAATTTTTAAAAGTAGAAATCTAATAATTTCTCTAATTTTGTAAGTGTCATTTCTCTTACCTACTTATTGGCGCATCAACTAATCAATGACAATGACTTTTACTCTATTATATGAGGATAACACACTGATATTGTCCTAGAAGTGTCAAAATCAGAACGCTTAAAATACAATGTTGCTTGAAGTACAATGTCCGCATGTACTTTCACTACCATATTTACCAATACAATAATTGTGCCATAAAGGGGTAGGAAATGATGTGTATGTATTTATATTCACAGGGTTTATGGATTTAAACCCTGAATATGCACCTTTCATGGTAAGGGTAAGGTATCAGACTCTCAGGATGGCTGCAAAATATCTTTTTACAAATTCAAACTTTAATCCTCTACTGGTTTAGGCTTCTGTTGGCTCTAAGTCGGTAGTTCTGTTGTTGTTGGTTCATTGTTGATTGTTACTGCCATTGTGGGATTCTGTAATTGTTCTATGGTTTGTTGTGCCTTAATTTATGTCCATCATCTCGATGGGGAAGAGAGAGCTGGTTGCTTTGTTTACCTTGTCTTCCTGGTTTCTGGTGTTTGTTGTGGGGCTCTTCCTCCCAGTGCCATGGGTTTGTCTGCTTGATTGTGGTAAATTCCTGATCATACTCACTATTTTTGATATTTTACTTTACTCGGCCCATCAAGGTATCAAAAGTCTACAACTTAAAGTTCAATAATCATCTTTTTTTATTTTCTCAAATAACTTACCTTAAACGGTGATGGTAGTTCATGCATATATAAATTGCCTTCATTAGGTCTATCCTTGGGGTCTTTTGTTTTCTTAAGTGGTGTAGATGTTACAATATATAAGTTCTCCTCAAAGTCTGAATCTGACTGCTGGGAAAGGAAAACATTAAAAATAAAAGTTAAATGTTAGTGCAACCATAGCTTGCTATATGCATATTCCGTGAACACACTTACAGTTCAGCCTCATGCCCCTGCTAAAATTTAAAGAATAGTTCAAGAATAGTTCTTTCATTATTCAAGAAGAAGGTTCAAGAACTGGACATAAACTGCTCTAAAAGTGTTCAAGAAAAGTTCTAGTACATTTTATAGTTTTTAAGAACAGTTGTTCTTAAAAACTGTTCTTGAAAAGTTCAAGAAAGTACTGTTCTTGCAAAAGTTCAGAAATGTACTGTTCTTGAAAACGTAAAATTGGACAAAATATCAATAACAACTGTTCTTAAAAACTTTCCTTATAGTTCAAGAACATAATACTACTCATGTTTCCATGGAAACACAAAAACTTGGAACAGAAATCTTGCTAAACATCAGATTAACAAATTCTGTATAAAGAAAAAGCAAAAAAATGTACATATATCAGATCCATGACCCATTTGCCTGACACCCATCCAGCTACTAACTTATATATGATCTTGTTGCTTAACTTAACAGATTGTCCATCAGCTTGATCCACTGCTCCACACAATCAGTTACTTAAATGGAAGAGAAATAAGATCTTGCTATATTTCTTTCCCTTATTATTACCATAAATTTGTAAACAAGAGCCTAATTCACAGAGTGAATGATGTCCATAGATGACAACTTAGCTGCAATAAATTAAGTTAGACACATTATGATCAAGAAAAGCCTATGAAATAAACAAGAACAAATTTAAGAACAGTTCAAGAACACATTATGTTCAAGAAAAGTCTTTGAAATAATGAAGAACAAGTTTAAGGACAGTTCAAGAACACATAATATTCAAGAAAAGTATATGAAGTAATCAAGAACAAATGAAAGAACAGTAAAAGAACACATCATGTTCAAGAAGTCTTTGGATGAGTCAAGAACAAATTTAAGAACAGTTCAACAACACATTATGATCCAGAAAAGTCTTTGAAATAATTAAGAACAAATTTAAGGACAGTTCAAGAACACATAATATTCAAGAAAAGTATTTGAAATAATCAAGAACAAATGAAAGAACAGTTAAAGAACACATCATAATCAAGAGTTCTTTGAAAGAGTCAAGAACAAATTTAAGAACAGTTCAAGAACACATTATGTTCAAGAAAAGTCTTTGAAATATTTAAGAACAAATTTAAGGACAGTTCAAGAACTGAAATAATCAAGAACACTAGAGTCAATACTCAATATTCAAGAAAAGTCATTAAAATATTCAAGAACAGTTTATGAAAATTCAAGAGCATCACAGATTCCTAACAAGTTCTTGAATTATTCCTAAGTTATGTTCTTGAACAGTTCAAGTGCAATTGTTATTGAACTGTTCAAGAGTTCTTTATTAATTTCAGAACTGTTCTTGAACAGCTCTTGAGTTAAAAACTCTATTTTGCAGGGGCGCAGGCATCTGTCTCTGGAGAAGAGACACGCTTGTTCACTTCATATAACTTTGACTTACTTTTAGATATTCTTAGCTCACCTGAGCAGAAGGCTCCGAGGTGAGCTATTAGTATACCAATGACTCCGGCGTCCGTCATCCGTCCGTCAACATTTTCAAACACCTTCTCCTCTGAAACCTCTGGACCAGTTGAACTCAAATTTTATATGGAGACTCCTTGGGATGGGGGCACAAAAGTATGTTCAAATGGTCCTGGTCACAGTACCAAGATGGCCGCCAAGCCCATATATGGTAAAACCCCTAAAAAATCTTCTCCTCCAAAACCAGAAGGCTGATGACCTTGGGACTTAGTATGCAGCTTTGGGGATGTGGGGCCTAAAAAGTTTGTTCAAATGATGGTCCTACTTAACCTTGACCTACTTAAAGTCAAGGTCAAATTTGCTTCCAAATGCATTTAAAATCGTATTTTTTAAAAGATGATTTTTTGAAAACTGTTAAAGCCAAAGTCATTATAATCAATAGATATGTTCATGACCAAAAATAAGTTCCAAAGGTGATAGTTGCCCTTCGACCTTTCGGCCAAGGTCGGTCATTTTGGAGTCTCATCAACTATTAAAACATAGTTTACTCAGAAACCATTATGCCAATTGAACTCAGATTTCATATGAAGACTCCTTACAATAAGTTAGCCAAAATTTCAGCAAATTATTTTGGTCACATGACCAAGATGGCCGACAAGCCCATATATGGTAAAAACCCTTTAAAAATCTTCTCCAGAACCAGAACGCTGATGACCTTGGGATTTGGTATGTAACGTTTTGGATGTGGGGCCTACAAAGTTTGTTCAAAGATGATCCTAGGTTGACCTTGACCTGCTTAACATCAAGGTCAAATTTGCTTCCTAATGCATTTAAATTGGAAAAAAAAATGAAAAGTTTATTTTTTGAATACCGTTGAAGCCAAAGTCATTATTCTCACTTCATATGTTAAACCTGATGAGACAATGGCTATAAATAAGTTCCAGAGGTCAAAGTTGACCTTGGACCTTTCAGCTTGACCAAAGTGGCCACCATGCCCATATATGGTAAAACAAAATATGTTTAAATAATAAGCCTAATATAGACTGTGACAGGCCTTTAGTTTAGAGTGTGTACCGAAAAATTAATTTTCTTATTTCTCAACCAAAACATATGTTGTGGGTACTCAAAAAAACCCGTCTAAATGAGACGGTTCTTTTGAGCACCCAAAACATATGTTAAAACTGATTGGTAAGGAAATATTTACCTTTTTACGCTGAAAATGTTGTTTATCTAAACCTGTGCTGTGACTTAATTAAACATTATTAAGGAGATCAGGTGAGCACTTCAGGTCCTCTAGTATTTATATCTGCTGGTAGGCATGATCAATAAGTAACAGGCGACAACCAGGGCCTCTCTTCGAATCGAACTAAAGTTCCTACTAAAGTTATTACATAATTGATGTGCGCGCACGTTTACACCTGAACGACTACAGTTGCAACCTTTAGTTGGTTGGCAAGTAAACAAAGTGAATAGCCCTGTATGCCTACTTAAATTTTTCATCGTAGACGAAATGTTTATAAACTGCACAGCCTACTCTAATTGATAATTATGAATATGTGGGAACACAAAATGATGCACAACTAGGATTTATTTTGTAAAAACAAGTCTTTTGAGACTACTGACAGATTTTGAACCAATCTTGCTAGATAGGTTTAGAGGAGGGAACTAGACAATCTACTAGAGTAACGGTGCTCTAACCCACAGTTGATCTCTAGTACATGTAGGCTCCTGACGTCACTATAGTATCAACTATCAGTGTTCCAATCAAACTTTAGTTACTATAGTACGAAATATAGTTTGATTCGAAGTGGGCGCAGGTCAATACTATGATGTTTGCTCTCATAATATTATATGCTTCACCTTTGAGTTACCTCCCTTGAATGACATAAGTATGGAAAAACTTGTGAACTCCATAGGTTATATTTAATGCACTTTGAGTATTTTGTAATTCTGGGTAGGCATATATATTAGGTCAGAGTAGTGTGCTACATGCAAGAATTGTTGCTCTCCCTTGCTTCCTGTGAATGAATTTTTAATAGGAGAATGAAGCCTTGTGTTTGCTCTGTAACTTCCATCCTCTGGGTTATTCCAGTTATGTAAGGACATTGCATTGAACTAGTATATAGAGGAATAATTGGTTTCTTGCTCAAGGACTCAACACAGTGCCTTTATAGTAAGGCATAAATAAGTAAACCCAGACTTAGTTCAAAGGCACTTTTAACCACTACCATAAGCATTTACACACCTAGACATGAAGATCAAGTAAATGAAACTAGATCATTATTACTTACAAAGTCATATACATCCGCATCCCTGGTATGATCATGGCTCTTGTTTTCTACATCTTGAAGGGAAGTGCCGAGCATGTCACTCTCCTCTAAGGAAGTTCCCAGAATATGAGACTGAAGGCAAGAAGTCCCTTGTTGGCAATTGCTATTATATGTATCATCTTCAGCATCAACTGATAAGCCAAGAGGATCCTGCTCATCTGAAGTATCTAAATCTGGGAATATTGTGTCCAAATTATCTGCCATCTAAATGTAAAGAAAAAAAAAGATTTGTATTAGTTGCTGGTTTTCTTTTTAAAATCTAAGTAAAAATGAAAACCATTAACCCTTTAGCTCAGCATAGTCCTGCATGCAATAAGTCTAACATACAGTTGATCAATAACAGTTCATTGGATCTGCAGGGGTAACAGACTAATCTTATTTCGCCAGGAGCAAGCTGGGCCCCTAAAACTAAATGATTTAGGGCCCAGCAGAAATTTAAGGGGCCCAGGATTCGGTGGGAAAATTAAACTCATTTCAACACCATTGCCAAGCATTTGCTGCTTTACTCATAATTGAAGTCAGAGATCCTCAAAATCTGTATTCCTCTAATTATTTACCATATAATCAGATGAATGAAGATTAATGTCTGATCTGGATCATCACTGTAAGTGAATTTCCCAAAATAAGGGCTGGTTTACCCAGCCTATCTGTTAGCAATTAAGTAAATTTTGTTTTCGTTATAAAAAAGCATCTTAACACTTTCATAATTCTACTTAAATGTAAGGGATTCAAGGTTTTCTGAATTACCGAGATCCCCACCCCCTTCTACTCCTCTCCCAGTATGAGTTGGGTGTTCAAAGGAATCAATATGCAAAACCAACAGGCTCTGATAAGATGTCACATTCCCGGGGTTATTTTATGTTGAAAACGTATCTCGAGACAACAGCATTGTTGTGTTCGAGTGTGTGGACCATGACATGTAGAAAAATGTGTACAGCTATTCTCAAATGCGCTATATGTTCTCTTAAATGTTTTTAAACATGAAAGGCACCGAATTATGAGGTGTCGAAGTTATGTGCCTATTAAATGTAAAGTTTGCTTTCGGCCAAAATGTCTCGGACTCTTTTTCAAATCGCATTGTTGGTTTTATTTGAGGAGAAACCTGTGCCCAGGGTCGTTCTACACACCTGTGTGAAAAGGCTGGTCGATATACCAACTTTTCAACTGCGTTTAGGCGGCTAGCAGTAAAAGTTTAGCGCAATATCAGACTCATTTTTTTCTATTTTAGCCATTGTACATTCGAGCATTATCAAATCAGGTCTCAACATCTACGAGGATGAGAACTCCCCCAAGTAACAAGCCCTCGAATATGAAACATATTTACAGGAATTTGTACACTCTGATGAGAGTTTATCATTACGAAACAATATATGGGGAAATAAAGTAAAAACATTGCACAGACGACATATTGATGGTGTAACAAACTGCTCCTTGAACAACTGTTATTGGTTTAAAAAGTCAATACTTGTTATCGGGTTTATACGTTAATCTCCGATCAGCAGAAAGTAGTCCCATAAATATTATATTTCACACGGAGCCGTTTTCTGGAGCCGTTTTCGCAATGACTTCGTTAGTTCTCATGACCATGCCTTTATCTTAACTGCTGTATTTTATTGCAATGAAAACATTCATGAGATTTGGTGTTGACTGCGCCATTTTATCTGGGTTTGCACTGATTATCCCCACTCTTTCTTACAAAAGCAAAGAGGATATTGTTATCATATCAGTCCATCTGAATGTCCATTTAAGCTATCTCCGCCTAAACTATTCGACAAAATCCAGCCAAATTTGTAGTTAACATGAATGGGGCATGCACCAGTACACTTTTTATGCCCCTCCCCCCTGAGGCCCTGGGCAGGTATCATTAATTTCAATAAATGCAAAAATCAAACAGAAAGTGGCTGACTAAATGACTCAATTTAAATTTGATAGAATTCTCGAAGTCGGCGTGACGTCATGAGTCACGTGATTTACCTAACAACACGTCCGCCATTAATGTTTGGGGGTATGTCAAGCGATAAACTCAGTATGAAAAGAAATCAATAATAAAAGCTCCCGTGAATACACCCGTTATTGAACAATGATGCTTGTTTGAGATCAATGTCCTTTTAAAAACTACCTGCCGGTCGTTTAATGATGACCCGTTTAATTTATGACCTGAAGCAATGTATTCCACGTTGATTGCACGTTCTTTATTATCATCCGTAAATGCCAACCATTGTGTGAAAAAGTAATATCTATCTATCGTTCTTTATATATTGCCGACGCCCTCGCGGGCATTATGGCAAGGTGACTGCGCGTCGGACCTTAAAAAAACCAAGGAAAATGAAAGAGAATGACATTGAGACTGTATACAAGATGATAGGTTAAAACAAGATCCAAAATAGAGGGAATAATCTTGAAATTTGAAGCAGTAAAATACTTGAAGTTTGATTCTGTGAGTTTCAAACATTGACGTGGGCTTCTGTTTTGATAGGATGATGCCGAAAAATGATCTCGGACTTGGTCCGAGAAATGACCAAGTCTCGTGGTGAAAGTGTGTGTGTGTGTGTGGGGGGGGGGGTGAGATGTAAGTTCTCTTTTGACAATTTTTTTAGAATATTTGTCTTACGTTTGAGGGACAGGAATATCAATAGGTCCACATTTAATGATGGATTTTATTTTTCAACATCTTGCCAGGACTATGGGCGGATCCACACCCCCCCCCCAAGGGATTTCGCGGGCGGGCCGATTGCGGCCCGACATGATATGCTGGCTGTGGAATAATAACTTCAACAAGACCGGAGATTTTGCGCTCACAAACTTTGAAAGCATACACATATTGCGTCTACGGAAAACCAGGCAGACTGTTGGACGGACAAACACATTTTAATTGTCTTCTTAAGCTAACTTAAAACAGTGTTTGAAGATTCTCACTGCTAGTTTTCCCCTCAAAAACGCTGTTGTAAGCTAATCGTCAACATAGTCAACTTATTATTTAAAATCAAATGGTGCAAGCTTCAAATATTACGTGCGCACAGATTGTTGTCTTAGATTCTCAGAACACAATGTTTTGCGTGGGTCCATCATTCTGTCAGGGGTATAAGTTGTTGCGTGCTGCAAGCCTATAAAACAGAGGCCAACTGAGAAAACTCTTTCGGTTTCTTGAACTCTGTCAGTCAAACAAGTTTGAATCAAAATCAGATCCGACAAAACGTTGGGTCTGATCTGGGTGCAAACTGTTTGTAATTGTTAGTGACAGGCAACAAATGTCAGTAGAGAGGGGGGCGGGCTGGGGGCTAGCTCTCGATTATTGAAACAAAGTGAGCAATCAACATATCTGATGCGCGCGCCTGCGTGTGCGCGTGTGTGTATGGCAGGCACTTTATATCATATAATCTGGTCGTACAAGATGTCTCACTGTTTCAATTTTGACAAAATGCAATATCCAAATCTTCCTTTTGAATATCTAGAAGTCGAAGTTTATAATGAGAATATTATCTATCCAATCCATGTGCGGATCCAGGAAACTTCGTTTGGGGCGGGGGTCCAGGCTCAACTGACAGGAGGAACCTACCTTTGACAACGCCTTTTTTAGTCTTCAACGCATTTTACAGTTTTTTTGTTTGTTTTGTTTGATTTGATTTTGTACGTCCCATCAACAAATTTTCAGTTATGTAGGGACGGGTCTTCCTGGGTTGAACCAATACTTAGCAAGGATTAATGTGTCTTGCTTCATGACACGACGCAGTGACCCCCGTGAGGTACGAACCCGCGGCCCCTCGGTCTCGAGTTAAGCACTCTACCACTGAGCCACTCCCCTCCTATTTTACAGTTTAATGGAGGGGGTCAATTGTATATTTTAAGGAAACCTGTATTTTTTATGGCCCCAGAGGGGGTCCAACATTTCCATGGGGCCTGAACTTTTCCAGGGGGTCAAATTGCTAATTTTTATAGACGCTTATAGAACTTGTGATTTTCCGTGGGAGGGATCCGCCTGGATCCGCGCATGCAATATTAGAATGAATATGATCAGTTTTGTGGGTTATATCTTTCTATTTTAAGGTTCGAATTTGTGATCAGTTTTGTAAGATCTTTCGGTGGTACTTGGCACATGTATATATTGGCCAGCATATGCGATTTCTGTACGTATCGCATAAAGTGCTGCTTTGAGCTTTCACCAACCTTGACACTGCCCACGTGTGAACAGCGTAGGCTCTGTCGAGATTTTGTGTGTGCACAGGTTCGCAAAATTTACATGAAAACTGAGTTGCAATGTGTGCTGAGCAGACCCTTTTGAGATGCGACATATATTATTTTTTCACCTTCCCGTTTCCCTAAGGCAGGATGGTCCATTACAGTGAAGGTTTTATAGGGGGTTCGCTCTAACCCCCTTTGAGACAAAATTATTAATTTTCATAGAGAATTTTCAGAAAAATCAGGAAAATTGATAAACAAACATGTAACAAATCGAACTCCTTTGTAAATTTGACCCCCTATCAAGAAATCCTGGATCCGCACCTGCATTAATATATTTTGGGAGTCACAGGTATGATAATTCCCCAAACTCTTGTATTTCTTTTCAAGATAGGCCTAAGCAATCAGATCACAGGGGCCTGCCTATATCGTATTTTTAAGTTTTAGGGACCAAGGTATGCACATTGTGACACCTAAATTGGTCCCTAAAACTTAAAACAATATGATACAGGCCCCTGTGATTCAGACAGTACAGACTCAGAGCCTGGTGAAATTAAGCTTTATCAGGTCGGCAATAGGAGTTTACAGTCTATACTCACTATTTTTAAAGGCCCGGGTTGATTTTTGTCTGAACTTGTTCTTAAAAAACATGATGAAAAAATCGAATTGCTCAGATGCAAATCAAATCCAGTTACGTGAGGGGTGGTTTTCCGTGTATCTGGATAGTAATTCAATGTAATAGTACTGCAGATCTCAAGGCTGTCAGAGGGGTCTACTGGTCAGATCTTTGCAACATCTAGTGTTATATACCAAATGAAAATGTGGGGTCTCTAGTTTTTAAAAGTATTTGAAGACACCTCTGATTCTGAGTACTACCCAAGTTATCTCCCCTTGAATTACCCCACCCATTTTGATCATATTATAAGAGGTTATGATCATTAGCTTGTTAAATAATTGAGTTGAAGCATCCAGGAAGAAAAATATACCCATCATTACTCAAAACGGTACTTGAAAAAGTAGAAAAGTTAAGTTTTGATCAGAGAAATGGGCTTTTGAACTGTTTTGTTGGTCTTTTAAAGTTAAATTATGTGTTAAAACTCCATTGAATAAAAATATATTTGAAACTTTCAATTTAAGAATCTGCCCATTAGTGGTATGTCCTTAGAAATGACTAAAAATTTAAAGAATACTTATTTATCTATCTTATCAGGGTTTCTAGATTCCAATTTCTGTATACGGAATGCTCTGGGAGCAATAATAAGCATGTAAATACCCCACCCACCTATTACTACTGCAGATCTCATGGCTGTTTGAGGGTGACCTTGGTCATATTTTGCTAACATCTGGTGTCGTGTAAATGTACATATACCAAGCAAAAATGTAGAGTCTCTAGTAAATAGAAAAAGTTGATGACACCGCTGATTCTGATTACTAAACGAGTTATCTCCCCTTGAATTACCCCACCAATTTTGATCATTTTATAAGAGGTTATGATCATTAGTTTGTTAAATAATTGAGATGAAACATCCAGTAAGAAAAAAATGCCCATCATTGCTCATAACGGTACTTGAAAAAGTAGAAAAGTTAAGTTTTAGTCAGAGAAATGTGCTTTCAAACTTTTTTGTTCGTATTTAAAAGTAAATTTGGTGTCAAAACTCCTCTGAATAAAAGTATATTGAAACTTTCAATTTAAGAATCTGCCCATTAGTGTTATGTCCTTAGAAATGACTAAGAATTTAAAGAACACTTCTTTATCTATGTTATCAGGGTTTCTAGATTCCAATTTCTGTATACGGATATGCTTTGGGGACAATACTAAGCATGTAAATACCCCACCCACCTATTACTACTGCAGATCTCAGGGCTGTTTGAGGGTGACCTTGGTCAAATTTTGCTAACATCTAGTGTCATATACATGTACATGTACCAAACAAAAATGTAGAGTCTCTAGTAAATAGAAGCAGTAGATGACACCGCTGATTTTGAGTACTGACCGCGTTAAGTTCCCTTGATATACCCCACCCATTTTGATCATATTATGAGAGATTATGGGTGTCAGTTTTGGAATATAATCAAAATCATGCATTCAGGAAATAAATATAGCCATCACTATTCATGGCAGCACTTGAAGAAGTAAATAAATTAAGTTTTAGTCAGAGAAAAAGGGTTTGGAACTATTTTCTTCGTATATTATAGTTATATCCTATTTCAAAACCTAGCTACTTTGAATAAACATATATTTGAAACTTTCAACTAAAGAAACTGCCCGCTAGATTTATGTCTTTAAAAATGAATAATAATTTAAAGACCAGTGCCTCAGTTATGTCAACAGGGTTTCTAGATTCAAATTTCTACAAATAGAATGCTCTGGGGCAACTTCTAGCATGTAAATACCCACCCACCTTTAAAATGAGGTGAAAACGCTAACATTGATAAGTCTTATAATACTAAATCACCCAAATTTTATACCCTAAATACGAAGAGAATAATTTGTGACAGTGTAACTGTATTGCAAGTGCATTTACACAATCTTTCTTAAGATTGTTAAGCACACCCAAGAAAATCATTTTAGGTCACTAGTAGCACCAATAACCATAACTCTTGCAAGGCTAAACACAATTTATCTTATAACTTGAATATCTGTTACAATTTATACCTGAAACTTACTGGGGCTAATATACTTAGTACGCCAAACACAATTATAATGCATTAAACTATCTAGATATTCTAGGAAGAGTTACTGCCCTTGATCATTTTTACCATTGTTTTGTATGGAAAAATGCAGTAAAATAATAATAGCTCAATAAGTTAAATTTGAGAACTTATTTTCTAAATAAGATTAAATCTATCCTGAACCAATTCTATGCCAAACTGCAGATCAAAAGGGGTACGTGCATTAAGAGGCTATTTTGGCCCCTCTATGAGGTCAAAAAATAAGATTTACTCTTCACCAGTTTCTTCTTATTAGTTTATTAGAACAATAGCCAAAGTGTAAAGTTCTCGTATTGATTCGACTTTTACGGTTGCTATGGTAACAAAAATGGCCGCCAAAATAGGCTGAAAATAGGAAAATGACCATTTTGGACCAAATTTGAGACATGTAACAGAGGAATTAATATAGAGCACAAGAAAATAACAAAAAGAAATTAACAGATGGTGAGAATTATCACGGCACATAATATATTCAAAGGTTTTTTTTTGGTATTTGCTTGTGCTGATATCTTATTCTTAAAAAATCGGTCTCCAAAAGCCTCAAATTTGGCCTAAAATAGCAATTTCTCTATTTTAAGCCTATTTTTTTTAGCCATTTTGGTTACCAAAGCAACCGATAAAAGGAAAATAAAGGCCAGAATTTTACACTTGGGCTATTCTTCTAACAAAACACTAGGATGAAATTGGTGAAAAGCAACTTTCAGTTTTTTGCTCTAGAGGGGGCCAAAAAAGCCCCTTAATGCATGTACCCCTTTGTTTCTGCTAAATATTTCTATTTTGGAACCACGAGTTGTTGTCCCTTAATGGCAAGACTCACACATAGAAAATGGATCTATAATCGAATTTTCCTCCAATAACTTGCTTACTGAGGATCTGATTGTAATAAAATATACGAGATATTTGGTTTTACACATCTTTACAGCATCTTTTGTATTGCTTTAGCGATATATAATACTGCATGACACATGCATTCATAATTGCCCTTGATTTTGCGTCGCTGTAAGATTAAAAATCAATATAATAGGCCTTATAAATAAATTAATCAATGGTCCCAAAATATTGGTGAAATATTGAAATTTCCTTAATTTTATATAATTTGATGACGTTTGCATTTGTCTTCCTGTATCACCCAACATAAATGTGTATCTGCATTTTATTCATTCATCAAATCAGATTAAATGATCATTGACAAAGTGGGTGAGGTACGAATATACTGACAATCTTAATGGCTTCATATTTATCAGAAATGATGACTATTCTAAATCTAAACAGTATGTAACTTTTAAGTTTTCTATACAGATATTATGTATCATTTTCCTGCTTTGCTTAGATTTTCGTCTATGCTTTGGAAAACTCTAATGCTTTTTTGTATCTTGTTAGTTTTAGGTACCCTAACACTTTAGATAAACCAAATTAATTTGCTAAACATCCTTTTCAGGACGACCCTGCAAGACATACTGTAACCTACAGATTATTTCATTAACCTCAAATGATAACCTTACTAACTCACATTTTCTCGTCAAAAGTCCGCTCTTTAAATTAACAATGAGCTGTTTTTAGTCTTTCTTACTCAGAAATAAATGTACTTTAATTTCATACCACTTTCAATTACCTTATTGCAATTGAAGTTATAAATTATTCATATTTTTCCAAGAACATGTTTCTAAAATACACCAAATAAACAGGGCCTGCAAATGGTTGACATTTTTTCTATCAGATCTAGATTATAACACACCAAGATGTAGACAAAATATTGTATGTGTTGAATCTGAAGTCATTGGTAGTGATGACAGTACAATCAAAATTATGTTGAACCTGTCCAGTTCTCAGAAAATTTAGCATATACAGAATGTATGATGTTTCTCTTATGGCAACGTTTCGTTTATATAATGGAAACCTCACAGTACTTTGATGCTATTCGCATTTGTATTCCAAAAAGGTGACAACAATAAAGCATAATAAAAGAGAACCACTGGACGATACTACATTGTTCTAGAACTTAAGTGGTTCCAGAGAAGACTTTTTTATGTTTTAACTATACAAGCCAATGTAAAACATGTGATCCCCCTGGGTGGAGCCATTTTTGAATAAAGTTGGCAACTCCAGGCCTTGTGGGTCAAACAAGAAGGGTTTTGTGTTTTATTTAAATAAACCTATATAGCCTTCGTGGCTTGTTTTTGTCTGCACGGCCATTATTTGAACAGACTCAGTGGATGTCTACTTTGTGATGCTACATACTAAATATAATGGCTTTGGGCCATGTGGTTTCAGACAATATTTTTTTTATATTTGCTGTAAAAAACTATATAAAACCAAGGGCCATAATTTGAACAAACTTGGTAAAGTAGCACTAGGTGACGCTACAACTCTGTGAATATTGTTTTATGCTTTCCCTATTAAAGCCTATGTAAAACACGTGGCCCCCAGGATGGGTCCATTTTGGCAACATGGGCATAATTTTAACAAACCTGGTGGAGGCGTCTACTAGATGATACAAATACCAATTATCAAGGCTGTATGCCAAGTGGTTCCAGACAAGAAGATTTGTTATGTGTACCCTATATAAACCTATGTAAAACATGTGAATCTGGAGCGGGCCACAATTGGCCCTAGGACCATAATTTTAACAAAATTAGTAGAGGTCTACTAGATGATGCTACATATTTAATATCAAGGCTCAAATGGTTTCAGACAATATTTTTTCATGTTTCCCATTTTTTAAAAAAGGAAGTGAGTATGGTCAGGAAATACCACAATCACACTCTGCAGACCAACCCACGGCCTATGTAAAACATGTGAACCCAGAGGCGGGACAATTTGTGGCCCCATGGGCATAATTTAAACCAAAAAGAAAAAAATATCTACTAGATAGTCCTACAAAAAATATCAAGGCTATCAGCCTTGTGGTTTCAGACAAGAAGATTTTTAAAGTTTTCGAAAATCTATTTCTACCCATGTGATCTAGATATACTTTTCATCAATTATTTGAGAGGGCCATATAAGGACCATTCATGTCAGCCAAATTTGATTAAATTCAAGCCATTATTTTAGGGTGAGATATCGATTGAAGCAATTGTTGATAACGCACGATGGACAACAGACATCCAACGATCACAATAGCTCACTTTGAGCTTGTGACTCAGGTGGGCTAATAAAATATACTAAATATTGTGATTTTAAATATGTCTATTTGACCTTGACCCTTGACATTTAGATAGGTCATAAGACAAATTTTAACTCTGACATACAAAGAGTGTAGACCATTACTTATTTGATGAAACAAAATTGACGAAATATGGCAATTGAACTATTTCAATATAGATAAAGATTGTTTTTATGAAAAGTTTGCATTTTCCTTTTGCATTGAAACTATTTGCAAACAGACACACGGACAAACACAGCTTTTGGTACATGTATCATTGGTATTGATAATTTATTTTAAATGTTGTTTTCCAACCGATACCATACAAGTCATAACAATATTGTATTAACGTGTCCTTATGAATAAATGCAATTCTCTAGACCAACTGTATACAGTATATGCATTATCCTATATAACGTGTGTGTACGGTTCAAGGGCCTTAACTGTGTAAGTACTCATCTTCGACGATGTCATTAACTGGATTCTGAAGTCGTACATACTGACAAATATTTTGGTATATATGACGCTTGATGTTAGCACAATCTTACCAGCAAAGTTAATAAGGAGAGGAATTCTGGCCAGTTGTATGTGGTAGTATAAAGCGGTTATCATCTTGACATGATTCAAACTGAGGCCGTTACGGAATAGCTCACGCCTCGCTTAATTGGGGGTATTTATTCCCCTTTGGTGGCAAAGAATATGTGGAATTTAAGCATGTAAGACTAGTACTTATAAGTTAAGCTTCAAACAGGCACAAACTATACTTTTACTAATAAACAGATACATAAAATATGCATTTTTTTGTGATTTGGGCGGTATGCCTATTTGACCTCGACCTTTGACCTTGAGAAAGGTCACAACTTGATTTGAAGCTTGACCTAAAACAAGTGTATGCTGTTGCTTACCTTGGTGAAAAAAAAAAGATGAAACTTGCATTTTAAACTAAGTTATGGTTAAAAATTGTGTTTATGAAATATTAGCATTGCCCTTTTACATTGACACTATTTACAAAAAGACACACGGACAAACACACCTTTAGGTATCGTACATGTTGAAACTATACTTCAATGTTGTTTTCTAATCCAATACCATATAAATCATAAAAATATTTCATTGATGTATGCTTATTAGAAATAAATGCAATGCTATCTGCCAACTGTATGCAAAATTCTAATAATCTGTTATAATGGGTATGTACGGTTCAAGGGCCGTAACTCTGTTAGTACTCATCAGCGACGATGTCATCAACCGGATTCTGAAGCTGGACATACAAACAAACCTTTTGGTATATGTCACTAGATGTTGCACCGATCTGACCAGTAAAGTCCTTAAGGAGGGGAGTTTTGGCCAGTCGTCTGCTGTACTATAAGGTGAGAAGTTTTCTTATATTTTTTACATAACTGACTTTCGTTTAGTGCATTTAGCGATTCTTCTCGATATTTTGTTCATTTGCCGTGAAACCGACAATGCAACAGCTTTTAATAAGACGTTTTAGCCAATACACAAAACTATATTGGCTTACCCCCAATCAAATATGGCGGACGTGTTGTTATGACCGGTCACGTGATGTTCGACTTCAAGAATAGAGATTATTTGACACATGCGACGAAAATGTAAAATATTTAATGAAATTTTTTCAGACATTGGCAAGGATCATGCAGCTGCTGCAGAAGAGTCAAATCAGGGTCTGAGCTGTTTGCCAAAACTTTTCCCCAATAGCTGTCTTCTACTGATAATTTTTGTGATATTAGTTTTGACCAAGATCAGATCAGGCCCTGACATAGTATTGGGCTTAATCTGATTTCAAAATGTTTGACACTCACATTAATATGGTATTTGCTGAAAGATTTTTTGAAAATAGTTGATTTTGAAAAAGTTCAACATACAACGAAAAGTATTCAAAGTTACCTAGTAGGCAGAGTTTTTCAACCTGCTTTTGAGGTTTGCTGAAAGAATCAGTAGCTTTTTAGACAATTAGTGTGGACCAAGATCACACTGTTCATATAGGAGCAGTCTGATCTGGGTCCACACTATTTTCCCCTATACCTAGTATTACCTACACAAATTAAAAAGTTTTAGCCCAAAATATGCAGCATTTGAATGTCTTTTGAACATTCACAGATTCTATTAGCCAAAGAATCCAGTTCATCTCAGGCATCCCCTTAAGAATCGAAACCTAGGTCAGGTTAGCGCTTTGCCATGGACCAGACCACAGAGCAACAAGAGGAGGGCCACCCCACTCAGACTTCACAGCCACTTTCCTATTGAATCTGTTAAAGAAATCAAGGAAAATGCCTGTATAATTTCGATTAATACCCCTCTCAGATAGCAGAAATACCTTTACAATACAAATTGTTCCATGACACTGTCTAAAGGTCGTGGTCTTTATAGTATCCCTGGGTCTTGTCCCACAATCCCACAAAAGTCTGTAGTATTGTGCTTGTATAATAGAATAGAATAGAAGCACAATTCTCGGGACCGCCGTGACGTCAAAGCCTTAGCAACACAGCTGGTAAACAATTGTACCGAGATGAAGTGACTGGTGAATTTTAACATTACGGGTAACGATAAAATGATGAAAATGGGCCGTATTTATTCAAATTCGGTTCGGTTTCAGTGCATATATGAAATGGCCCTTATAAGAAAATCTGACTTTTCAGTTTAGGTTGAATTTAAAAATGGCATACATGCTCAATTACACAGGCTAGCAATTTAAGGGGGTTGAATATTTCGGATAGAGAGACTAGAGGGATCATAAATTGGCTGGTACAGCCTTACCATACTCAACTTAATACACATATATCAATCGCAAAAATTATACCCTCTTTAGAAAAAAAGGGGATATGGGGCAGACCATGAAGCCATCTGATCTGGATCTTAATTGTTTTTCATACTCTGGATAAATCTTTGTTATTTATGATTGACTACTAACCAGAAATTCATATTTTGTAAAACAACCCTCAATTAAAGCATTTGTTGTGTGCTTATAATTATGAACCTATGTGCAATCTGAAAATCATCTTTATTAAGGATATGATAAAAATAATGACAATCAAGATGAATTTAGTTAGGTTCAAGAAGGGTGCAAAAATGGCCTATATTTTATTAGGTCTTTATAAAAAAAATTGAGCATCTATTGTGAAAGGTTTCAATAAGTATTGTTTGGGCATTTTTAAAACTCTCTGACATATTTGTTTCAGCATAGCATGATATATAATATAAATCCCTAATGTGCCATATCATGACTGCAACAGATGACAAATTTTGCAACATCTTTCCTAATTCAGATAACGTATATTTCATGAGAATTGTCATTCTCATTAAATATTATGCCTTATTTGTTATTTTTGAAGAATTGCTGCTGGAATTTATAGGTGGTGCTTTAATGATTAACTTAGTTTTGCATGACATAGTTTGGTAATAATTAAATACAGTTTGGATCCAGATCTGGCACTAACATTTAGTCTGAACTGATATATTGCGTATGGCAATATAGTTTTTTGCATAAGTTATATAGAGTCGAGTGACAAGTAGCTAGTTTGGACCCAGATCAGGCCTGACATGTATTCAGAGGTGATATTTTGCTTTAGTTAGCTCAGATTGTCTTTTTGATCTTGTTGCTGGGATATTAAATATATAAGAATTAATAGCTTGAATCCAGCTCTGAACAGGACCTAGATAAGGCCTGGAATTTAGTCTCATGTATACAGATTATAAACAGTATAAGGATTGAAGTAAGTCTTGAAGTAAGTAAGGAGTAATTGTTAAAAAATCTAGAAATTTATGAAGAT
Source organism: Loripinus fragilis (assembly GCA_964019695.1). Classification (NCBI taxonomy): domain Eukaryota; kingdom Metazoa; phylum Mollusca; class Bivalvia; order Lucinida; family Lucinidae; genus Loripinus; species Loripinus fragilis. The sequence goes on from OZ026530.1 coordinate 60,590,097, forward strand.
GTACATACCTCTCAACTTCATTTGATCCAGACCCAAAAGTCCAATTCTGTCTAACACTCAGAAAGTCCAATCCTGTCCTACACTCAGAAAGTCCAATCCTGTCTAACACTCAGAAGATGTGTAAGTGCTCCTGATATAGTTTTCATAAGATCAGTAGTCATAATTTTTAGAGCTACATTATGAAGTTTATAAGAACAATTTTCATAAAAACAAATGATGTTGTGTTGTAAAAAGACTGCATATACTGAAAAATGGCACTAATAGAGGAACCTGCCAATTATAAAACTGAAAGGTGGAGCTTGATAAGAATTTGAAGTGAGCTGGCTGTCAATCAAAAACCTGATAGCTATGCTTCCCACCAACTTTGTTCTCAACACAGTGGTCATCTGCTCCCTCTTCTGCTCATGTTTTATAGTGGCCTTTTAAAATAATGTAATTCTCAGCATTCCATCTCCCCAGGGTTTTATAAAATCTGATAGAGGTGATTTTAATTGTGACAGAATGAAGTGAAATGAACACAGATCCAATTATTTTTATCATAGTCCCCCACACGAACCTTGCAAAACCTGTCCCTAGCACTTTTTATTGAAATCCAAGTCATGCTAAAAGTACATTTCAAGTATGAAAATGATCTAAACAAGCACACAGTTCACACAACATTATCCAGTTGATCCTTCAACCAGAAAGCATTTTCAGATGACATAACTCCCTCTCCTAGAAGCATTAATCTGACTGACAGTTTTATTTATTTAACAGCAATTTAACCCCAAAGCATCAAGGAATTCGTTTAGTTTAAAGGGCTTCCCCAGAAACCGTTTAGTGGTTTAGTTGAAGTGTAAGAATAAATTTTCTCAGAAAATGAATATATATAATAAAAAATATTCATCGGCAAAGATATTGTATTCACTCAGGGTCTTCACTGTTCCCTATGCGATTAATGAAATGTGTCAAAATTTTATACAATGTATGATAAAAACATTTGTGGGAAAGAAATAATAATACTGGGTACTCTGTCAAACAGTAAAGACTCTGATGAAATGCTACATAATGTGGCATTTATAATTAAGGTCTTCATGGTTAGCAAAGACAAAATTCCCCTCACAGAAAGATATACATGAACAAGCTTACAAGAAAATGATAACATGTGACCCCCCTCATTACATGCAATGGACAGTCCCAAGTATACTGTTTCAAACCAGAAGGAAGGATCCATTTGGTACACACTGCACTGTTTGAAAAGAAAGCTGTGTATTTGCTTTGTATGAAGGTGTATGTGATCAGTGTACTACTGTACATTTTATACAGATTTTAGAGAGATAATAGAACAGAACAGAACAGATTATTTATTTGATGTAATCTATATTGTTTCTAGTCAATCAAATACAATTAAAAATTTACATATCAAGGTCACAAATACTATTAAAATACTTAAATCAAGTTGTAGTGCTTATCTAGACGATCTTGTCTTAACTCATATATGCCAATAAAACTGCGGCATTCATGAGTTTAGGTGTATGTTATGACTTATTCAAATGTTAGAATTTTTGATAATTTCAAATCAAATCAGTTCCATCAAGCATTTCAATAACTGGAGGCTGAGCCCAATTCCATCACCCAGTCAGCTAGCTCCCACCAACACAAAAAGTGCCTGTGGCGTCCCTTATGTGCAGATATGGTGCTGACTCAGTTCTGTATGGTAGCTCAGCAGGACCTACAGATTGGTATATCAAAAAGCAAAAAACTATTATATAAAGCTGACAGTTATATAGGACGAAAAAAAATGTCATTATATATTAGGCCAGAATTTTTTTATTTGTTGATTTACAAACCCTCCTACTGTAATTTTCCAGAAAGTAGAAAAAAAAATAAAGTTTAATTTCTAAATTTTTTTTTCATTTATCAGCCTACTCTAAATATTATTTGTTTCATTGAAAAAAAAAATTGAGGTTCTGTCTGTGTATTTTTGAGAGTGACACTATTAAAAAGTGATTGCCTTGTCCATTTTATTTAAAGATTTAACACAGACTGTTGGTTTACCTATTATCTGGAGATATTAAAAAAAAAAAAAAAAAAGCTCAGCTGAAAAATTAAAAAAAAAAAAAAAAAAAAAAAATCTGAAAATGGCCAGTAGTTAACTGGTCATTTTCAGAGCTTTTTTATTTATTTTCTTTCGTCCCCACGACCCTAAATCTGATTTTTTTTTCTCGTAAATTAACTAATAAAAAAATTCTGGCCTTATATGTTATGAACTAATAACAGTGCAAAAATACAAAAAAATTAAAATCCGAATTGTATCCTTTTAAAGTGTATCTTTTTACTTTGCACACGATCAGAGTTAGACATTCTGCTGCTTCAAGTACTAGATTGGACAAATATATGATTTTTAACTGTAAGTCTGGTTCGTCACTTCACTGTGATTATGTACAAAGTATAACACTAAAGAGTGATTAAAATACATGATATTAGGAAATGTTCCGAATGCCAAAGTAGGTTTTTGACCATAATAATAATATTGAAAACAGTTACAGTCTTAATATCGAAATTGAATATCGAAAATCAAACTTCTGAAATTGAAACTCGAAAATCGAACTAACTTCTGATATTAAATATCTAAAAACGAACTTACTTCTTGAATTGAATCTCGAAAAACGAAAAACGAAAATCGAACTAACTTCTGAAATTGAACTAACTTCTTATTGCTCATATTTTGTTGATGTCATAAGAACTCTCATGGTTAACCATCATAAAATTGATTGATTTCTACTCCCAAGGTATTTTTGCTTTTTTGTTTGAATTTAAATGAACCAGAATGTCAACTCATAGCACTTATTCTGCCCCGTGGGAAGATTTTTTGAGTTATCTTCCCTTTGTTCTGGTTTACAAAATTTATTTTGGTTTCAATACAAAGAGGAGGCCCTGGAAGGGGGGAGGTCAGTATCCCATATCCCTTTAATTATTTTGAAAAATATCCCATACATGTTTCCCTAAAATAAATATGGCAAATATCGCCAAAATTCAGAAAGCATTGTATCCCCATATACATGTGTACCTAGAATTGATCCAAGTATCTGTATCCCTTTAAATATTTACAAAAGTATCCTGTTTGGCCAATATCCCTGTATCCCTAAAAACCTTCCAGGGCCTCAAAGAGCAAAAAGTGTGCTCATATGGCATTTTTAAACTAATGTTGGTTATATATTTCCAAAATATGTGCATTAAGACATAAGATTTTTAGACATAAAAAAGGCGCATCTCTACACGCTTTTGATATTGCTTTTCCGGTATTTAGTTATTAGAAACATCCAACTCGGTCATCAATTGTATAATCACTGAACCAGATTGTGGTCTACCAAATGGTACAAAATTATCTAATTTCATGAACTTTTGTTAATGTTCTGCACACTTTTCAAATGGTAAAAAAGCTATATTTTCCACTGAAATTTTGCGTTTTCCAAACAGTACATGTATTCACAATAATATTTTTCGGGTTTGCATTATAACATTCTCATGAAATTTGTGCTACAACATAGAAGAAAGACATCTCTAAAATGATATCAACATGATAGGGGGGAGGTCAGTGGCTCAGTGGTAGAGTGCTTGACTCAAGACCCAGAGGCCACGGGTTCGAGCCTCATCGGCATCACTGCATTGTGGTCCTTGAGCAAGACACATTTACCCTAGCTTAGTACTGGTTCAACCCAGGAAGACCCATCCATGTTTAACTGAAAGATTGTTGATGGGACGTAAAGAATCAAATCAAACAAAACAAAACATGATAGGGTTTGCAAATGGGTAACTGAGATATAAGACCATGCTGCGAACTTGCCCCTCGTAAAGGAGCAAGTTGATCTTGATCCATATTGTTTGCATATTTAGAACTCTATCAGCTTGATCCAGTCGGTCAGTTATTCAAATGGTAGAGAAATAAGATCCTTATTATCCCTTTCCCTTTAATTTAATATTATTACTTGAAATTTGTAAAAAGTGCTTTAAATTTCTAGAGTGAATGATGTCAATTGTTCAGGTCAAATGTTTAGATATAACAACTTAGGCGCAATAAATAAAGTTAGACACATTATGTTCAAGAAAAAATCTTTGAAATAACCAAGAACAAAATTATGACCAGTTCAAGAACACATTATGTTCATGAAATGTCTCTGAAATGACCAAGAACAAATGTAAGGACACATTATGTTCAAGAAAAGTCTTTGAAATAGTCAAGAACAAATACTGTATAAGAACAGTTCAAGAACACATTATATTCATGAAAAGTCTTTGAAATAGTCAAGAATACATTTAAGAACAGTTCAAGAACACATTTTATTCATGAAAAGTCTTTGAAATCGTCAAGAATACATTTAAGAACAGTTCAAGAAGACCAGAGTCACATCCCATCATTCAAGAAAAGTCATAAAAAAGTTTAAGAGCAGTTTATGAAAAATTCAAAAACATCACAAATTCTTTAAAAGTTCTTGAACTGTTCCCAATTTTTGCTCTTGAACGGTAGAAGTACAATTGTTCTTGAAAAGTTCAAGAATTCTAGCTAAATTTCATGAACTGTTCTTGAACTGCTCTTGATTTTAGAACTTTTTTTCGCAGTAGTGGAAAAATCTGATAAGAATAAGACTGAATGCACAGGCTGGTCTGAGTCTTTAATGAGAGCAAATGGAAATTGTAGCTATTGCTATGATATTCTTCAACATCACTTTTTTCAAAAATTTCTTTCGGGAATAACATCAGAATGTCAAACAGCTTGGCTTTAAATCAGGTCGGATGTTCTGTTGGACCTTATTTGTGTCCAAACTATTTTCAAAGATCACCAACCTGCCAGCAGACGACAAAACTCCAAATTAGCAGGATATAATAGATCTTTGCCTACTGGAAATTTAGCATGCTTTTTGTGGTCTGCTGATTTTTTTTCAAAATCAGCTTTTTTGAAAAATTCTTTCAGGAATACAATCAGTGTCAAACAGCTAGGATCCAGATCAGGCCCAACATTTTATAAGCCCTGATCTGGGACCAAACTGTTTGCAAATGTAGTCAGCAGATTACATTTTCCATTTTGTGCGGCCTGATCTAGGTCCAAATTGTTTGCAAATGTAATCAGCAGAGAACATTTTGTCGGGCCTGATCTGTATCCAAACTGTTTGCAAACATGATCAGCAGAAGACAGTTTGTTGGGCCTGAACTGAATCCAAATTGTTTGCAAATGTAATCAGCAGATGACATTTTGTCGGGCCTGAACTGGATCCAAATTGTTTGCAAATGTAATCAGCAGACGACATTTTGTCGGGCCTGAAGTGGATCCATATTGTTTGCAAATGTAATCAGCAGACAACATTTTGTTGGTCCGGATCTGGGTCCAAACTGTTTGCAAATTTAATCAACAGACGACATTTTATCGGTCCTGCTCTGGATCAGGTGTTAACTCCCCAACAGCAGTGTCTTTTACAGTTCTTTCTCAGACTCCCCGTCGACCAAGTTACTTCCAAAATTCCATCATTGTGTGAGCGATGTTGATATACTTTGGATACTGGATTGCTTCTAAAAGCGAAAAGGCCTATTAGAGACCTGACCACTGAGCGAGAATCCAGATCATACGTGGGCCCTTCGGATATTCTAGACTAAATGTGACGAGATGGGTCAGTTTCAATATGCCCCCTAGGCATTATGTGCATAGACTTCGATTGAGGAACCTAATACATACTGCTGAGGAGGGGGTTAAGTCTACAATTATTCAGTGTGTTCATGAGCAGAGTCTTACTGGAATATGCATATTTCCTGTCTTTTATTTGCTAAAATGGATAACCTATGTACAAATCGTTAACTAAAACAAAACAAAAAATACTCAGAGCTTGAAGCCCATGAAACACTGAAAAGAGTGGCTTAAGCAAATGCAATAATAAAACACTATAAAAGTTCTTCTTTAATTACTGTAAAACGCCATGCGATGGTTCTAAGCTTTTTTTAAAAGCTAACCTTGTTGTTTCATTTGAAGATATAGCAGATTAATTGCAAGAAGCTAGTTCACATATTCATTCTAAAGTGTTCAAAAAGTTGAATGGGTGGTTAAGGTTGTTCTGGTCATTTATTGAGTGCAGTTTAACCAGCATTTTGTGACTCATGATGCAGCTGACCCTTTGCTGCAATTATTGTCTGTTAATAACCTTTGCAAACAGTTTTGGAACCAGATCAGGACCAACAAAATGTTGAGCCAGATCTTGATCCTAACTGTTTGACTCTATAATGGTGTTTAAGAAGGAATTACTCTTGTATATATCTGATTAACCCTTGTCCTGCTGAACCTAGATATATCCTTTTTGGAAATAGTGTGGAAACTGATCAGCTGACCAGGATCCACTTTTGTGCATTCAGTTCATGGTCTAGCCAAAATTTAGCTTTAAGCTTTGGGATTTTTTTTTGCTCAGTAGGAAAAGGTTTGATAGTTTGTGTAAACTTGTTCTATTTTGTGTGTGTACATATTATTTATTTTGAGGGCCTCATGGAAGATTAGTTGTTCTACTAAATGTTGTCACCCTCTTTAAATAAAGACTTTACTTACTTACTTACTTACTTTCTCTGCTGATAACCTTTGCAAACAATTGGTTCCGACTTAATGTCGGGCCTGATCTAGATCCAAATTGATTGACACTATTATGGTATTCCTGATAGAATATTTCGAAAAAAAAGTTGATCAAAAATTCAGCAGACCACAAAAGAGTGGAAAAATGACCAGTTATAAGAAAAACAGTTTGACCCACAATAAAAGTTGTCTGCTTTTGACGTCTGATGAAATGTTTCAGTTGCTTATGACCTATGATACATGTTCATGTTACCTCTATATTCTAGGGAGCACAGTGGCTCAGTGGTAGAGTGCTTGACTCGAGACCGAAGGGCCGCGGGTTAAAGCCGCACCGGCGTCACTGCGTTGTGGTCCTTGAGCAAGACACATTTATCCTAGCTTAGTACTGGTTCAACCCAGGAAGCCCATCCCGCATAACTGAAAGATTGTTGAGTGGACGTAAAGAATCAAATCAAACAAACAAAACAAACCTCTATATTCTAAAATGTGCTACAATGTTATGTGTATAGATTATGTTGAATCTCTAGCTGTATACAGTGTGTACCAGAGAAATAAAAGAATTTTGACTTTTGACTTTTTTCTGACTCTGTCTCTAATGATTGCTTTAATCTTGGCATTGAATGAAAACACATAATTCAAAATAAGTAAAACTTTCAGGACACTTTTGAAAATAATTTCACTCAAAGCCTTTTTTTCAAACTATTTTTATTGAAAACACACACACACAGACACACACGCAGACACACACACACACAGACACACACACAAAATAGCCACCCAGAGTTTCTAATCCCAGTATCTAGAGAAACTACAGCCTAAGCATAGCAAATTGATTTGTTCCAACAAGGGCAAAAGAAAGAATCAAAGCCTGGTCAATTATATAACATCCTTAGATAAAAAGATGCAAATGTGCTCTTACAAATTGCTTCTGGTACTAAAATTAGCACATTGGTAGGGGGTTTTGTTTAGAGAACAGATAAGCCTCATTAAAAATGACTGTAGATAGCAAAACAATAGATAAGTTTTCTCTTTCATGTATGTAATATCAGGCTGTTAACAATTAAAAGTATTGGCCTAAATATCTTGATGACTTACAGCACTCAGCACCTTTGTTTATTTACCTACTTGATAACAGAACAAACATGTAAACTTCTTGAATAGTAATTATTAATTGTGGTACAAAATTTTATAGAAAATATTCTGTAGGCAAACGCTAGAGACCCTGATCATTACCCGCAGATCTGGGTCTAGACTGTTTGTGTATATTTCATAGATAGGGTACTAGGCTTAAGTGTCGTCTGCTGTCTACTAGTGATGGTAATCTTTGCAAACAGGTAGGACCCAGATCAGGCCCAACAAAACACAGAGCCTAGCTGTTCTGCATCAAAATTGTTTGACACTAATGATAGAGACCCTGATCAGGCCCCACATTTCTTTTAGTCTAATCTTGGTCTGCCCTGTTTGCATATGTCCAAAAAAGGATACTAGGTGCATTGTCTGCTGATAATCTTCGAAATCAGGTCATATTCAGATGAGGCCCGACAAAATGTTGGACCTGATCTGGATCCAAACTGTTTGCTCTTTAATTATATAGACCATGCGCTCTGTACGTGGCATCTGATCATATCTACACTGTTTGCCTATGTACCTGTTTACTTTTAGATTTTGCCTAGTACTATGACCTTTGGAAACAGGATGCATGGTCCCAGATCAGGCCCAACAAAATGCCAAACCTGATCTGTATCAAAACTGTTTGACACTGTAATGATAGATAACCTGATCAGACCCCACATTTTTGCCCAGTCTGATCTGGGTCTACACGGTTTGCCTTTGTCCACAAAAAGAATACTAGGCTCATGTTGGTTAAGTGTCTGCTGATAATCTATGGAATCAGGGCATATCCAGATGAAGCCTGACAAAATGTTGGATCTGATCTGGATCCAAACTGTTTGTAATTTGATGGTTTTGACCATGCACTCTGTGGCATCTGATCTTATCTTTGCTTCTTTGCGTACTATTCTAGTATCCTCTGCTGATGGCCTTTGCAAATAGGATGGACCCAAATCAGGCCCGGCAAAGCATTGGGCCTGATCTGGACCCAATATGTTTGATACTCTCAAGAACTGTTCGAAAAAGATGACTGAAAAAACAACAGCAGACAGCAAAAAAGCAAGCCATTATTGCCCAGTAGGTGTCGGGCCAGGGTCTGCACTGTTTGGCAGGATATTGGGCTTATGTTGGTTAAGGCTGCACATATTGATCTACTAGTGTCTTCTGTTTATCATCTTTGCAAACAGGTTGGACCAAGATAAGGCCAATCAAAAAATCTGGCCTGATCTGGATCCAAATTGATTGACACTCTAATGGAAGAGACCCCCATCAGACCCCACATTCTGTTTTCTGATCTGGGGCTACACTGTTTATCTTTTTCCAGCAAACAGGATACTGGGCCTATGTTTATTAACTGTTGTCTGCTAATAATCTTAGCAAACGGGTCAACTAGATCAGACCCAACCAAACAAACAGGTTGGACCTAGAACTGCTCTGAAACTATTCTGGATAATGTTCTAGAATGTTTATGGTACTGATGTAGAACATTAAATGTTCTACAATTGTTCTAGCCAAGGTCTACTCACTGTCTCAGGCAATATTAGTATCATGTTTGCAATCTAGAAATTCCCAAACGAATGTTTTTGAAGTCCCTCCAATTCTGGCAACCATGTTTTTCCCATCATCCATCTTGTTATGACACTTTTGTTCTTTAAATATTCTAAAAATGTTCAAGATTTTTAAAAAAAGAATTCTAGAACTTGCTGGTTCAGGGTACTAAATAAGTCCTTAAACTTACTTTGAATAGTAAATGTAAACAATTCTTTAACTTATTTTGCCCTTGAGAAGTTTCAAAAATGTTCTAGAATTATTAGTATATTTGTAGAATTAACTAGTTCTGAAAAGTAAGACAAATGTTCTAGAACTTTATTTGAAGCATTTTCTAGAAGTTTATTTTTTCCAACTAATTTTGTCCTTGAAAAGTTCTAAAAATGTTCTAGATTATTGTTAAAACATTTGTAGAACTTGCTGGTTCTTATGTACAAGACTATTTCAAGAACAATTTTAGAATAAAAACAAGTTCTAGAATGTTCTAAAACCGTTGCAGAAGAAGAGTTCTAGAACAAACATATTTACCTGGTTTAGAACAGTTCTAGAACAGTTCTATATGTTCTAGAACACTTCCAATTTTAGGGGCTGTTTTCCTATGCACCACAAAAGGATACCAGGCTCATATTTCATTAACTCTGCCTTCTACACTAATGTCATCTGCCGATATATAACCTTTGCAAATAAAATGGACCTAGACAAGACAAAACGTTGGGTCTGATCTAGATCCAATGTCTTGGTCGCTGTAAGGAAATTTTCAAATATGATGACTTTGAAATAAATCAGCAGATGACAAAAACAAATACATATATATTATAATTCTAGAACAGATCTGATCTAAGGCCACAGGGCTTACCCTGCCTCAGAATTTGTTGTAGCCAACACTTTAGCCAGAGCCATTGAAGTGTAACTAACGAAAAGTATAATGCCTTCAATGTTTACCGTCGTGAGTTGGCTCCCGGTACCGTTAGTTGAACAGGTGACAGGGCCCAGGGCGACGACAGTAAACATTGGGCTTACAGTTGTATCAGCAATTTGTTTTGTATTTAACTCATTGTCCACTAGGGGTGACTTTTCAAGTGTTGACTGCTGATAACCTTTGCAAACAGTTTGGGCCCAGAACAGGCCCAACAATTGTTGGGCCTGATCTGGATTCAAGCCGTTTGACACCCTGATGGCAATGAAAAAATCCAGCATCCAAAGAGTAAGATATGGCACAATAATAATGTGTGAATGAATAATAAAAGCAATATTGGAAAATCCAAAAGCTGATCAAAATACACTTTTTCATCAATATGTAATTTTTGAATCACCTAGACTGCACTTTTAGCCATTGACTTCTATTTGTAGCCACTCTACATTTTTTTTGTAGCAAATGGCTACAATGGCTAATGGCAAGGTGAGCCCTGAAGGGTGAGGTTGGTGCCATGAAACCGCTTTAAGCCCTCAAGTAAAATATTTTTACTGACCGTTCCAAGGCCGTACTTTTGTGGATCATTTGTGTTATTAGCTCACCTGAGCCGAAGGCTCATGGTTGAGCTAATAGTATACCAGTCACTCCGGGGTCAGTCCCTCGGTTGTCCCTCCGTCAACATTTTCAAACATCTCCTCTGAAACCACTGGGCCAATTAAACTCAAATTTCATATGGAGACTCCTTAGGACCCGGGAACGAAAGTTTGTTCAAATGGACCTCGTCACATGACCAAGATGGCCGCAACGCCCATATATGGTAAAAATCATTTAAAATCTTCTCCAGAACTAGAAAGCCGATGACCTCAGGACTTGGTATATAGCATTGGGGATGTGGGGCCTACAAAGTTTGTTCAAATGATGTTCCTAGGTTGACCTTGACATACTTAACGTCAAGGTCAAATTTGCTTCCTGATGCATTTAAATGGGAAATTTTTTAAGATGTTGATTTTTTTGAAAACTGTAGAAGCCTTAATCATTATTCTCACTTGATATTTTTAACCTAATGAGACAATGACTATAAATAAGTTCCAAAGGTCAAGGTTGACCTTTCAGCTAAGTCACTCATATTTGAGTCCCATCAATATATTAAAACATAGTTTTCTCACAAACCGTTGGCCCAATTGAACTCAAATTTCATGTGAAGACTCCTTATGCTAAGTTCAAGCTATAGGACCCTGGTCTTATGCTATGTTTTTTTTTCAAGCAAAAATGGCGGACAAACTAATCACGCATGGAGTAGCTGCTCCAAAAAGAAGGTAATATCAAAAGCTTTTATGTCTTATTTCGATGTTCATATATACTGAGCTATGTTTTTAGAAATAAGTTGTTTTATGTTTCTGACGTCTTGATTAACCAAATAAGGGTTAGATTACAGCAGATTAGTTTCCAGTTGCATGTACATGTGGTTTGCTCACCATTTCTATCGAGGGATTATTTTATGAAAACATTCAAAACATGGAACTAAACACATTGATCAGTTTTCTTTGCATAACATATTATCATATTCAAGACAACAGAGTTATTGTGTAACTTTTGTCTATAAGAAATGTTAACTTATGAGAAAAAACAACATTTCAGTCCAGTGTAGACATACCAAAAATTCCCCAGACCTAGTCAAAAATTTTGAGAAAGGTCACAAGCCACTGAACAGGTATTTTGAGTGCTAGAGGCTCCAAAATTTTGAACGGGTATTCCGAGCAAGGTAAATCTTGAAGGCTATGAACAAGATTTCTGCTTTATGGTCTTCGATAGGGTATTGGTCTCAACAAAATCTCTCTTTCTCTCTCTCTGTCATTCTCTCTCTGTCACTCCCTCTCTCTCTCTACTTTTTTATTATGGCGTTTATATAGACTTTGGTATCAACTTTTAGACTACCTCAAACTTTATTTGCAGTTGCAGCATTTGCACGAGTTGTCTTTTACCAGTTTTATGAAAGCAAGCGGACGGTTTCGGGCTTGGTAAAATTGGTGTTTTATAAGGTAAAGACCTTTTCATTGAAATTGGGCATGTAATCCTATCTGTAAGTCTTTAAACACAATTATAGGAACCTTCTATTAATAAAGAACAGCGATAGTAAAACATTTTTCTTGTGTATAATATTAATCTTTTGCTTGTTTTATTATATGTAATGTATATTAATAACTTACTTTAATACATTCTATTTAACATGTAGTTCTTTAAATAATACAAAATAAGGTGTTTTATTTCATTTTAAACCTATTTTTTGTTGCTTAAGATAAACATCTACCAGTTTGTCCAAAATATAACTTAATAGTTATTAACAGAAGAGTTTATCAATGCACATTTAGTTTTGCAAAACATAATATTTCTTTAACTTTTTAAAACAATAAAATAATTTTATTGATTTGCCCAAAGTTATAGTTTTTAAAGCTTATAAACAAAAATAATATCATAGAACTCAAATAACAGCTGAATATAGACAATTCCCATGTTCTGTCAAATTTGTTAATTTAAAAGTAACATATATAACCAAATAAAATATAACATAGGGCGCAATTAATGTCCAAATTGTTGTTGACGATAATAAGAAAAAATGCCTGGAGTAACCTGAATAGCATGCTAATCTGGAAACCATAATGCAAATAGTAACCTATGTAACATCACAAAAAATCTGCTAATGGAACCCTCCCCCATACAGGGGTTATTTTATACACTATGATTTTCTAAAGCTTCATTTAATGAATTTAAGAATATAAGATGCAAAATAGTTTATGTTAACTTCTGGCAGTTGGGGTTTCACTGTGTTAATCGGATACCATATGATAGTCACAAATCCTTACATACAAAGTTAAATCTAATTCTTATTTATCAACATACTCATTGTCAATGAGGGCAGAGGCTCAGTGGTAGAGTGCTTGACTCGAGACCGAGGGGAAATACAAATTTTGGATAATTTCATTAATCTTAAAAAGTTTTCATTATATTTTACAATAAAATTTATATATGTTAAAAGGTTCAGTCATTATTAAATTTGAAGATATAATTACTGTCAGCATTTCTTTAGTCATGGAGTATTTAATTTTTCACAAAGTCATCATCTTCATAATTATGTATAGGCTGCATACGATGTTAACCCACCCATTAAATAAGTAGACACAAATTCCTGTAAGTAAACATAACTACTTTTCTGTATGCATCTTTCTCGCTAATATTGAAATGAAGTTTACTTGGCTATCTTAAGAATCATCACTTATTGCAGCATACATTTTGAAGGTTATATTTGGATCCTTTAAATGTAAGATACATTACATTTTACATCAAATTCAATAAAATAGACATCATGAGACAGAGTTCATAATCGGTACACTGTTTTATTTCAATTGGGTCTATACTTTGCATTTACTTAATAGAAAATTGATTGTCCTTCACAAACTGCAAGGAGAATTTTCCTATTTTGTATAATGTGCCAGTATTTGAACTTCTAGTAGCACATTGTAAAATGCACATCAGAAAGGCCACTTTAATATAACTATAAAACATGCAATTTAGGCCACTGGCTGGATATGGTTTACCTCCACCCCCAAGGGGAATTTTATAGACCATATTTTTCTTGAAGCCCAATGTCTTGCAAGGATTTTGCAACATGTTAGCCCTCTGACAATGGCAGCGTTAAGCTGTAACAGCCTGTTACATATGTTACCCCACAAAATATTTGACAATTAAAATTCTTTTTAAGATTTCAGAAAAGTGCAAAAGATAAGGTAAGATTTCCAAATTGGTTATATTTTCTGAATAGGCTATTACTGGGCCACAGATAATGACATTTGAAAACAAATATAGTCACCCCCGATGTAGTGTATGTTACATTTTTTCATTGAACCCCCTTTTAAATGATAAATGCATCTAATATAGTTTGTCCTAAATTTTATTGAAACCAGTTTATGTTCATTAATTTGATATTACATTAAAGAGTTTTTATTTATATTTTCAAAACTGCAAGCATTAAGTTTCTATCTTATATACTTTTTGAGTTATTAGATGATGAACATGGTACCCCCATATCACAGAAAAATGTAAAATGAAATTCTGCAGGCCTCGCGCTGGCTATAGACCCCACTTCCCCCAGGGGGAATTTTGTACACTATGATTTCCAGATACTACATTATATAAGCCACAAAATGAAATATGTTAGCCTTCTGAGAAGGGCAGCGTTAGCGGGTAACATCATGTTACGTACGTTACCAGCAAAATAACATTAGAATTTACTGATAATGTCTCCAACATGACATATTCACACTTTTTTTGAAGTCTGGCACAGGTTTAAGAACTTCGTATAGCACAGTTACATATTTTTAGCATTTATTTTATAAATGTCTTGAGTTTTTGCCGTTTTATATGTTAATTAGTGTTTCATATGTTATTTCCAAGTATCAGTATGGCAGTTATTGACTATACATGTATCACATCCGTCAGTGAATATAATAAATCTATAAGGCTGCTATTCAAATGAATAAAAGTTCCTTATAATGGTGTCTTACACTATTTTACAGCCCAGGTTACATACGTTACTCTCTGAATACCATTAACATTCAAGATATGGTCTCCAACACGACCTGCTTGTACTTATTTGCATGCTGGCACAGGTCCATGTACTTCTTTTAACTCTGGCTCGTTTGCTGAGGAAGTACCTCAAAACATATACTACCATAAACCCTCTTTTCTTTTATAGAGAATTCAAATATAGTTGACATAATACTCATGGAAAGTTTGTAACATTCAGTGCAATGTGCGAGTAACAACTTAAAAGATCAAGGAAAACCTATCAGGTAGAAGTTCTAGAACAAATCTTCATATATTATCCAAGGGTTTTAAAGAATTATCCTATATAACGTATTACTCCTATTAAATTTATCTTGGAAGGATTTTGCAATATGCCAGCACTCTGGTAATAGTAGAGGAGCCAGGGTTCAAAAATGTCAAAAATAAACATTTAGGTATGTCCCCTTTTTAGCAGAATTTTCACTTGTTTTATCCTTTAGTACATAGTATAGGCAGTATGAAACCAGATATTGCACTCAATTTAAGTCTTGCAAACATACCTGTAACAGTGTGTTAAATACGTTACCCCTCATTTTCTTAAAAACAAAAATATGTAATTAAGTCTATTTAGGTAGAAGTTGAAATGTTTAAATGAACAAAATATTTATGCAATCTGTAAGATCATGCTATTCCGTACACATACTAATGTTTTTAAAAGTTGTTTGGGTCTTTTATAATGTCATTTACGTTACATTTTCAACTATACCCTTAAAAGTATTGATATTTTGTTAAAAAGTTTCATTTGACAAAATTTTCAATATGTGTTTAACTTCATGATAACATGTATTTAAAAGAGTGTTAACTGGCCATTTCAAAACTGCAAACAGATACGTTCTAACATAAATACTTTGTCAGTTATAAACTGTTTAATTAGGTGACCATGGGTAAACTTTTATATAAGTTTAGAACCTCTTAAGTTTGAAAATAAGCATGCAATTTTTCTGTTAGCTTTTAAACACCTTATGATAATTGTTTTGATATCACCGACTTCAGAGTAATACTTAACAACATTTCTGAGGTGAAATATTATTTTGTTTTTCGATTTTTAAAATGTAACGTATAAAACAAAGTTGAAAACAAACAAATATTGCTCAATAGCTTAAATTATACATCACTGGAAAGTTTATTTCATTAAAGGGGGGGAGGTGTTTGATAGGCATAAAAAGAGCATTTGTTCCAAAAGAAGAAGTTATTAGTACTAATTAGGAGACTGTGTATATGGTTGTAAATTTTTCTTTTAAGAAATGGTATATACTTCTTGACTTAAAACAAAACACATTGTTTGCTAATTTTTTATGTTATGTTATGCAATTTATAAACCTATAAAAAGTAAGTCTGATGCAACATCTCAACTAGGATACATTCCTTAAGCTTGCTCAGTCAAATTTGCTCAAGTAACATATAAAACTATAAATAAACGAAATATTCATCATGATTATATATTTGTCTCAACCGTTTTCCATATACAACTGAGCCTGAAAACCTAAAACAAAATTAAATTTAGATATTTGCACATTGTTTTCTTTTAATTGAATAAAACAATCTAATAAGCTATTCAGAAGCAGCCAAAGCTTTGTGTCGAACCTGTTCACACTCATCACAATATATAAAATAGTAAATAACATATCTGTTCTATCAAATCAGATTGATGAATGATAAAATAACTACGAATTTCTGAAATGATGTGTGGATGTTGGAAACTTTGTTTGTTGTTGTTCCTATTGGTTGTGGGAGTTTTGTATTGGGCCTTTTTTTCTAATTTGTTTCTAGTTCAGCAATCATCTTGATAAGGAAGAGAGCTGGTTGCTTCACTTTAATTATATTGTATATATCTGTGTTCTGTGTCCCTTCCTTAAGGTGCAGTGGGTCAGTCAGGAGTCTGTGATTGTGACATTTCCTAATCATGTTCACTTATAGAAAGAAGACGTTTGATGGCAATCTAGACAGTATCACTCCTTTATGAATATATAGAATAAAATGTTGTTGTACGTTACATTAAATTTAAGGAAACATGAGTGTTTGTTATCATTTATTCTTTAAGAAGGTAGCTCTGTTATGCAAATTGTTTAAGCCGCATCTTTTTATGCATATATCAAAACTCAGAAGGTGACTTTTGAATTTATTCTAGCTATGAATAAAATTTCAGCTCATTTTTAACATGGCCTTCATTATTTGGTTAATGAAACATATCATTTTAACTTAACACTACTAATCATTTGTCAAAGCAATGCAAACTTTAAAACTGAATGGGTTATTCAAAATAAATTATTGCTGTTGAAAGGGGAAATCATCCATAGGATGGGTTTTACATGGCAATGCAGTGATCATATCCAAGAAATCTAGATTTCTTCAGTTGTAATTTACCATACCAAATTTACTTTATAAAATTTCAACAAAGAGAAAATGTTTGAGCCAAATTTAACTAGGATACATTAAAATTATTGTTTAAAGGATTATTTACGTTAATCAGAATGTTGATAGGAATAGCAATATCTTAGAGTAACAATAGCGGTCATAAGATCAAACTTAGTTTTAGCAATTAGCTGATGTTAAGTGCTATCATAATACCATAGCAGTCATTGGACCCCATTTTAAACAAACATTTGCAGGAATCCTGTCAGTTGATTCCTTTTATACGCGTTAAATAATAGATGAGTTGTAAACACATCAGGGTATAGAGACAAAAAGGCATACATTAAATTATCTACTGTGCTAATAAAATAATAATTATATGGACAATAGAGAAGGCACAATGGTTAGTATCATTACTTACTCAAATAATAGATTTACATGTTATGCTAAGAAAGTATGCACAAACTTAACAATAGTATGTGTGCATGTTTAATTTATCAGTCACTCTTTTTATCAATCATCTGCATAAGAAATTGTATTTCTTTCGATTTGTAAAAGTATCTTGATACATCTCAGATAGTGATATTATTGTCTCTATTGCCAATTGCACTATATGTAAGTATGATACAACATAGCATTTGTTGAGTATACTATCTGAAAGTATTCTTTGAAAGTAGCATTAGTATGGATTTGTTTCTATTACATGAACATAATATACCATAAATATAGCATCGTTTAACAAGTTGGAACATGTTTTATGGATATTAATTAGTTAGTTTTAAGGACTGAATGACGGATGTTATGATTACTTATTGTGAGCATAAAAAATAAACAGTGTCCTGCTGAATAAAACAAAAATTAAAGCAGATTCTATCACGTATGCTGATAAGCTATATAGCTAAAAAGCAAACGTCTGCAAACATTCTGGAATATATGATCAATCAAGTCCTATTTTAGAAAGTTGTTTGCTCAAGGTCCTGATTATCGAAGTCTAATCATTTAGAAATGTCTACAATACTAACAATGCAGGGGAGCTTTCCAACTTATTAACAGACATGTGTCTGTTTCTAAAGTATTAAAATGGTAACCTAGAATAAATAATGTCTTGTTTCATTGCTTCACAAACGTATAGAACCAGGCAACACAATGATTAAAGTAATGATCTTTATATTTTCGTTATATACGTTACCAACATAAATAATACTCTTTTTCCAAAGCCGACACACTGTAGATACTAAAATATTATAACCCCAAGGATAGCTAAGTCTGGTGCTAAATCAGAGACAGAAATCATCACGATTTCCACAAACTTCAGTTTTGTTTCATATGACACCGATTAAGGTATGTTTAATGTTTCACTTCTTGATTTGGACTTCTGCTTGGAATAGCTTACATTTTTTTAGTTTTAAGGTATATTTTGTGCCTTATTGTTTTAAATACAGTGATTTTGTTATCTGCGCATCCTGCATCTTTTGCGCATAATTTTGTCTCTGGGATGCAAAGTTTTTTTTATTTCAGCGAGTCCCTGGATGCAATAGTATTGCAGACTTGTCATTAAAAATAGTGTTCTGGACTCATAAGTTTGCAGTTTGACTCATTGATATGGGAACGGCGCGTCCCAGGACCCATAAGCCTAAAATTGTAAATGAATCACTGAAATACGTATAGCTGCTGTAACGAATAACTGTTTATAAATGCATATATTTATGGCTTTTACAATGTGTGATGGATCTGACTATGTTGCTGCGTGCTTTTTATTTATTCATTGAGCTGTTGGAGGCGAAATAAAATGTCTTGTATATGTCATTTAACACCATTTAATGCATAAAAGGAAGCAAATACATGGTAGTGGCACAGATTTTAAAGAATCATTTAAGCTTTTTGAAACAATTTAGTTATGAATAATAAATAGGTATCAATTATCCTATTTACATGATTCCTAAAACATATACTTAATGGTATTTATGTGCTTTATTTTCAAGTTTTGCCCTTTAAACCAAATATGATTTTGTTGATGTTGCATCTCATTCATATTAAATATTTAAAAATAAAATACAATATTTCTAATCTAATTTTGAGCACTAAGATGGTAGTCAATTTCATTTTCGCCTACTAGCTGTTTGAACGCATATACACATAACATTGCACAAACATATTGTTTTAAAAGAAAGTAACGTATATAACAGAACTTCCAGGTGCCTACACTAATATTATTATTCTGCTATTAAGCTGCATCTAATTAAGATATCAATCATAACAATATGTAAGAAAACGATGCAAATGATAATAACACAATACTAGGAGTTTCCTTATTATCTAATGGTAACGTATTAGACTTGGCTATTGCATGGTAAAAGCACAAGTTCATCAAAAGCTAACAGACATTTTATAATATATAAAGTAGCTAAGAAAATCTTAATGTACAAAAATCTCCCTCCAAAGTCTTTTTGCAGCCCATGGCCAAGTAAACAATAGTAATATATTTGAATGTAAGTAACGTATATAACAATTACGTAAGCGTAAGTCATTTAAACTTATTTTCAGTTTGGTGTTTTTGATTAAGTTACTGTAAAGCAATATGCAGATAGTAGGAAATGTAACCTATCTCGTCTAAATAACTTTTCTTTTCAGTATTGTAGCGTATAGCCTACTACATGAAGCCTGCATGAGGGTAGCTATGGTTACCCCATAAATAAACATCTTTTGCAAGACTTAAAATTTGTGCAATATCTGTTTTCACATTTCTGAAACATCATACTAACACAGGATATAGTCTAAAATTCTGCTACTTTCCGGCCACTTTTTTCCAATTTTTTAATCTCTGGCTCTCCTACTATAATGGCACCATTACCCTGTAAAAGCCAATTACATATATTACCCATCAACATCTTTGATAATTTTAGTAAATGACATGACTTCTGAAAAGTGCAAACCATACGGTAAGAATTCCAAATTGGCTTGTTACGGGCCAGGCACTTTCACCTATATATCTACAAAAAGTAGATTTCGCATAGCTTCTAGTATATAATCAATCTCTGACAACTGGGTCAGAGAGTCGACTCTTTGGCTCAGTGGTTAGGGCATTGGTCTTTTACTGGGGCGACCCGAGTTCGATTCCCAGCGAAGGCACGGGAAACTTTTCAGCTATGCTTTACTTTGTTATGGCTATCATGTCGTAAGAGACTATATCATCCAAGTAAGCTATTTTTAAGTCACATATATGGAGATTGAAAACAAATATGACCCCAAAGTGTTACGTATGTTACTTTTTTTCATTATTTCTATAGAATTGATTTATGAAACTAATATAGTTTATTATTTTTTTTAATGTGAATGTGCTTACTTACTCCTTTGTATTAAAGAATGTTTATGTACCTTTTGGAAACTGCAAATATTATGTTTCTATCTTTTATAAGGTTTGAGTTGTTGAGTTTTGAACATGGTAGCCCCATATCACACAAAATGTGAAATATAATTCTGTTGCTCATTTGTTAGGGTACAATCAAGTTTTTGTTTACCCAGAGGTACTCGATTTCCTTCCCATTTATTTTCCACACATTTTGTCCATATCTGGAGAGCCTCACTTGTTTTCATGGGAAAGACTTGATAGTTCAATCTTTGTATGTACATCTTAAGGATAGAATAGCAGGGTGGAGGAAAGCTCATGCTCATGCCATTTGAAATAGTCAGTATTTGTGTATAGCTTTGGTACTTTTTCAAAAACATGTCATACTGCAGCATGTTCACAATCATATAAATTGCACATGTTAGGGCTTCATATCACTGTTGAGTGCCTAGAGCAATTCTTTATTTGTTTTCCTACCCTTCTTAGAATGTTGATGAACTAGTGGGGGAGGGGTTCTCTATCAGTTTGATAGGAATAACCTTTCTGTGGTACTAACACAGAGGCACATTGGTAGTGTCACAATCTGTTAAACAGTTTATTACTGTAGATCTATTCCCCCATATTCTGGCCAATGATGTTGACATTCACCTTTTCTTGCATACAAACACCTAGGTTATCCTCTGCGAGAATGTTTGTAAGACTATAGATTGCTGCTTGTACATTGTATATATGTATCAGTGACAAAACCAACATGCCCTGCCTTTAGTGCCTGGTTGATAATTGGTGCCATCAGATCCATGAAGGTGACATTAAAAGATATTATGCTCTGTAGTTACGGCATTAACATCAACGTTATGTGCAGTACTACATGACCAATCTAATGTTGGTTCAATGTGTGATTGCAAACCATGCTGGAGTCAGTTTTGGTGGAAATTCCATCAGGAATTGACAGTGGGCATGGTACAGGCCCGAGAAGGAACGGCAGTGTCAACTCAAGGTCAACATTATGTCCAATAGAAAGAAGGTCATGCTTACCAAAGACGCTCCTTTAAGCTCTCATCTGGCTGTTTACGTTTTGTAAATTGGGCAATTTCTTTTTACTTGACCTCGCAAGCATAAAAACTGTATTAACTTGTAGCATTTATGGGGGATGTGAAAGAAAGATTTTTTTAACTAAACGTGAGTTGATTAAGTCTGCAACAGCCTTCCTGCCAATGTCATCAGCCTCAATGAGATTCTTAGCTATGCCAGGCTTAGCAGGCACACCGAAAGACAAAAAGTACAGTTCATTGTCTTCAAAAACTAGAACTAAAAGGATTGGTGAAGCCTGAAACTGCCTTTAGTACTCATTCTACTTTGCATCTAAGCAGATTGAATATTTCATTTCAGTGCATTGAAGAGTTGTTTCAATATATTGAGCTCTGATGTGATGAGTAATACACCATTCCATCTGTAGTACGAAGCGTAATTCTAGTTGCTGAAGCCTATAATACCTCTTTATTGTTTGCCTGATAGTTATGTCAAAAGCATTTCTCAAGCAAAGGACCAATGGTTGTGACACACTAAACCCATTTTGTTTGAGATGTTCTTTGCATCTGCGATGTGTATCAAATTTATGAGTGTAATCAGTTAAACAAGTACATATTGTGCGTAGTTGTTGTGATCGTTTGCAATGAACATTGGGAACAAGACATACAGATAGAGATGACATACAATTCAAAGTTGTTTTCCTTGTAGCCCTAATCAGTGTCAACACCATCTGAATCATATCCATTTACCTTGCCCAGATCTGAGCTGTTTCACAGTGACTGTCTTTCAGAACTTCCGATTTGAATGCATGGAATCTATACTGCTTATATGAGCAAACAGCGAAGGTTGATATATCACATTATATTATTAGTTTAAGTCACCATAAATTAATAAGAAACTTCAATTAATTTCAGCCTTATAAATTTTCTAAATTCTCTGACAGACATTATACATGTATAGTCAACAACTTCTATACAGATACTCAGAATAACTTATGTATCATTTGGTAACACACATAACAGTTAAAGCTCAAGGCATTTATTAAATGAATACTTAAAATAGGTAAACCCTGTTAAAAGAAGTACATAAACCTGTGCAAGCATGCAAATAAGTATAAACAGGGCTTGTAAGAGACATTAACTTAAATGTTTAATGCTATTTTGAAGGTAACATACACAACTTGGACCTGAAAAACAGTGTAAACGACCATGCTAAAGAACTTTAAATCATTTAAGCAGCAGCCTTATAGATTTACTATATTCTGTGACAGATGTAATACATGTATAGTCAATAAATACCATACTGATACTCGGAAATAACGCAGGAAACACTAAGTAACGTATGCAACGGTAATTACTCAAGACATTTATAAAATTAATACTAAAAATATGTTACTGTGTTATAAGAAGTTCATAAACCTGTGTCAGCATGCAAATATGTACAAACATGTCATGGTTGACACATTATCAGGGACGTTTAATGCTACTTTGGGGGGTAACGTATATAACATGCTGTTACATGTTAACGCTGCCACTCTCAGAGGGCTAACATCTTTTATTTTGTGTCTTTTATAATGTAGTTTCAGAAAATCATAGTGTACAAAATTCCCCCCGGGGGGGGGGGAGGGGGGTCTAAAGCCTGCTCAAGGCCTAATTCAGCTGCAAAGGATAAATGTTTGTAACTTCTTCAAGCCTGAGACATACCCAAATGCTAAAATCACAATCAGCTGAGGCATGCCATTATAAGGAGTGTGCACATAACATTAATGACATACCAGTATATAACACAAACATATATTTTTTTTAATTCCATGGCTTTCGTTATCAGCATTGGACTCTTCATAAATTTTTAGAGTTTCAAAAATCTTACACTGAAGCCTCATCAAATTTCTGTGTTATCAAACTTTGATTTCAGATTTTCCCCCAGATTTTAGAGTATAACTGTACTTAGGAAAACAAAGTAAATGTCCCACTCTACCATACTAAACTCGATTTTTTATGTTTTTCACATTGATTTTCGGCGATAACTTTTTTTATTATTAATTTTAGCCAACTGAGTTTGCGATGAAAGTTGTAAAGAAAAATTAGCGCCGATTTCTCCAAGAGGTCCGAAGTTTCTGGCACAAACAGATTTTTGCGTACATAGATGACGATTTTGCAATAAATTGAATTCAGCCCAATTTTCTAAGTCTTTTATTGACAGGTAAATTTCGTAGAGGCGTGACAGAAAGGGTTCGTCTCAAAAGAATATTCACAAGCGGTGTATATACAGTTATTCAACGGTTGTTTATAGCATAATCATGCCGTATGTAGACTCAGAATGTATCGTGCATATTCAGAATCTACTATGAGCATGATTATTTGTAAGTACAGAAGCTGTGATATCGCATGACGCGCCATTTTTCTCTAATGCACGTGCTCCTAAACGGACAGTTTCGAGATGACCCAACTAGCTTAACGCACGGGCGAATCAGGCGCGATTTCCAATATATTTGAACAAGCCATCCATCGCCTTTCTTATTGAATCTGGGTGGTGCAATGTAACTTTTTGACTGACATATTTGACTTAGTTTCTTTGCGCTTTGCTTAAATTACTCAAAGAGTGCATCTATGCGCGGAGTTAATTGCAGCATCTATGATGTTAGAACCGCTTGGAGAAGTTGGCGCTAATTTTTCTCTTTAACTTTCATCGCGAACACAGTTTACAAAAATCAATAATAAAAAAGTTATCGCCGAAATTCAATGTGAAAAACATAAAAAATCGAGTTTATAACCAACCACACACCGGTATTGATAGAGAGAATTTCGTAGGGCCTGAAAGGACAAGTAAGGAGATGGTTATGGGTAGGGTAGGGAAAGGTTTTATTAAAGGTAGGGTAAATCACTGTGCAGCAGTGGGTGGATTGACTGATTTGGAATAGGGTATAACTTTGATTTAAGTAGCAAAGATGGGTAGGATGCGAGTAGGGCCTGCCCGGGTATGGTAGGTAAGGTACTACTTATTCTACCATACATACCCAACTCTCACATATACTTCCATACTGATAAACCCAGCCCCCCCCAACCCCCCCCCCTCATATCTACCCATATCAATATGGGTATTATACTATGAATAGATGTGTGTGTAGTATGTATATCTGGGTATGGGTTGGGTGAGAGAAGATGTAGGGTAAAGGATTAATATGCAGGTAAAGTAGGCTACGCTACCCTTAGTCCTGACCTATCAAAGTCCTGACCCAGACACAATTTCATACTTTATCTACTCTTATTCATAACCAGCCTAACAGTTACTTGTATCTTCCAAGGGCATGGTGCTATTAGGGATAAGAAAGGATTGGGTAGAAAGTAGGGTAGGCTACCCCATCCATTTGAGTGACCCTACCAAAGCATATACTCGATCATACCATACCCATTAACATACTCCTACCCTACCTACCGCACCAAGGCAAACCCTACCCTTACCTGCACGCATATCTACCGTTACTAATATGCCATATGCTCACCTGAGCCATTGGCTCATGGTGAGCTATTGTGATGATGTTGGATGTCTGTTTTCCGTCATCAACAATTGCTTCAAATGACATCTCCTCCTAAACTACTGGCTAGATTTTTACCAAACTTGGTAGGAATGATCCTTTTAAGGCCCTCTTTGAAAATTGTTCAAATGGTTCCAGTCCACTGCATACCTAGGTGACACAGGCTAAAAATAGATTTTCTAAATGAAAATTTAAAAAAACCTTCTTCTCTGAAACCACAAGCCCTAAAGCTTTGATATTTGATATGTAGCATCACAGGACCTCTACCAAGTTAATTCAAATTATCCCCCTCGGGCCAAAAATGGCTACGCCCCGGCGGTCACATGTTTTACACAGGCTTATATAGGTAAAACATGAAAAAATCTTCTTGTCTGAAACCACAAGACCTAGAGCTTTGATATTTGGTATGTAACATATCCTAGTGAACCTCTACCAAGTTTGTCCAAATCATGTCTCTAGGGCCAAAAATGGTCCAGCCCCGGGGGTACATGTTTTACATAGGCTAATATAGGGTAAAATTTGGAAAAAATCTCCTTGTCTGAAGCCATAAGGTCTATAGCCTTGATATTTGGTATGTAGCATCACCTAATGGACCTAGGAGCACAGTGGCTCAGTGGTAGAGTTGGAGCCTCACCGGCCTCACTGCGTTGTGGTCCTTGAGCAAGACACATTTTTCCTAGCTTAGTACTGGTTCAACCCAGGAAGACCCGTCCCTATATAACTGAAAGATTGTTGATGGGACGTAAAGAATCAAATCAAACAAACAAAACCTAATGGACCTCTACCAAGTTTTTTCAAATTATGCCCTTGTGGCTAAAAATGGACCCGCCCAGAGGTCGCATGTTTTACAAAGGGCTTATATAGGGAAATACAAGGAAAAATCTTATTGTCTGAAACCATAAGGCCTAGAGCCTTGATATTTGGTATGTATTTGTTTTGTTGCTTTACGGCCCAAGTCAACAGCTATGGTCATGGCGGGGACGGTCAGTTCACCTAAGCACACTTTTTTCCTGGGCAAGCTTGAGCAAGCAGTTAACCAGTACTTTGTGCACATACTTTCGCTTGTAACTGAACACAACCCTTCTTGAATGATTCAGCGGAAGGGAGGAGAATGACTGTAGAAATTATTTCATGATCAATCTCCATGAAAGTATGGGACCGGGCGGGGTTCGAACTCGCGACCCCTGGATCTGCAGTCAGACTCGCATCTGTTGCCAGACACGTTACCGACTGTGCTACGCAGCCCTGTTATTTGGTATGTAGCATCAGCTAGTGGACCTCTACCAAGTTTGTTCAAATTATGCCCCTGAGGCCAAAAATGGACCAGCCCAGGGGGTCACATCCCACAGAGACGGTTCCCCTGAGCCACCAGAACACCATGTGTGATTGTATCTAATATTCTGACTAGAATAGAATTCCACTAGGATAATATCACATTGTTTCGTCCGCTAAATAAAAAAAATAACATGTTGTGGGCGCTCAAAGGAACCGTCTCAATGAGACGGCTCATTGAGACGGCTCCATTGAAGTCCCAAACACATCTGAAAACTGTTCTGCTACTGAACAAAGATATCATATGCTGCGAGCCTGGTACCAACAGAGTTAAAAACTGTGTCAAAGGAGGCTACAAAAGGAGAGATGTATTGAATACATTTATAATTATATCTATCTATGAAAAAAAATCATCTTAAAAAAACTCTATCCTCTCTAATAGTAAAACTTAGTGATGTCCAAGCCGAGAACTACTCCAAGTAAAATCTTAGAGAGATTATCAGTTTTATTACAACAAAATTGACATTAGAGACTGTCCAACCAAGTAAAATCTTAGAGAGATTATCAGTTTTACTACAACAAAATTGACTTTAGAGACTGGGGCCAGTCTGAAGGAGAGAGAGAGAGAGAGAGAGAGATGTGTTTTTTTCTGAAAGGAGACACATGATTTCGTCTATAGTTTATTCGAGCACCCACTGTCCTCCCTTGCCCCTGAACTGATAATTGATCTGTATCCGAATTGTCATTTTTCTCCAATTAAATGTCTGTTACAGGTTCTTTATGCATACTTTGCACACACATACGCTTTTGTAGATCTTTACAAAATAATCTGATGGTAAGAGATTCAGGGGCAGATCCAGAATTCCATGTGTGTGTGTGGGGGGGGGGGCGCAATTTTTTAAACAGAAAATAGTTTCATCCGAGAGCATAGGGTGCGAAGCCATGCTAGAGGGGTCTGGGGGCATGCTTCCCCGGAATTTCTTTTGAAAAATGGAGCAATTTGGTGCATTCTGGTGCATTCTAGCGCCCATTTTAGCCTTCATAACTTTAAGTATGTTCTATATAATTTATTTTGTTATTGTAATTTAATGATATTTGACCCCTCCCTAGGGCCCCAGGAGGTGGGGCCGAAAAAGTGTTTGCTGCTGCACGCCCCATACATGTGAGTAACTCACATACTAAATTTGGTTGGATTTTGTCTAATGGTTTAGGAGGACAGACAGATGGATGGACAGAATATGGAGGCGATTTCAATATCCCCTTCGCTGTTTTAAAAAAAACTTGGGGATAAATATCAACCTTTGACCCCTTAAAATTTAAAATGGACTATCCCCTGTATTGACACACACACACACACACACACACACGGAGAGCATTTTTCATTTCACAAATTTTGGCTAAATATTGTATATGGAGGGTTATCTTTATCTATTACCCTGGTTGCTCTGACAAAGCCAGATAGGACCTCCCTCAAACATTTTTTCTGAGATTGATTAATTAACTGACCAATCAGTTCTGAGATTGATGAATTAACTGACCAATCAGCTGTGAGCTCATTATGGAAAAAGACATTCTCAGAGTACAAGGTGACCATTACAGTGCAGACTAGGCAATGGATGACTCAAAATGGCATATTGGGGGGAAAGTATTATTTTTAAATGGAAAGGTTTACAACAAACAAATCAAAAATGTGATTGCTGGAAGAATGTTACAGGAAATAAAGGTAATACAATTGTATATTTACTTTCCACAAAAGTATGGGATATTGGGACATAAAAAAGTCTTAAATTTGTTGCATGAATAATTTTGTATTTTCATAGAGCAATATGTAAACCAGTTTTCCTGCTTAATTTGGGGGCTGAAAATTGGATAATGTGACCAAAAGGGCGTGCCAAAGAAAGTAGGGGTCAAGACCCAAATTTCACAAAAAAAGTATCAATATTTTTGGCACGCTTTTGATAATGCATGCTAAAGATGCATTATGGATATCTTTGTTTTTTAAGAATTTTTTCTCGTACCATGGTTTTTATCAACTTCTGGTTTTCATGCTCAAACTTTGGTGACCATTTTAAAGGTCAAAGCTTCAAGACAGATTTTCTAGTTGTGTGTGGTTAAAACATATTGCATTATTGAAATTTTCAGAAAGTTTGAAAACCAAAACAGCCAGGCAATATTAAGATCTGATGTCCTGATTAATAAGGTGATTTTGCTTTTTTGTTTAAAGTATTGGGGTTGTGTCCCTTCGTCACAACATACAGTCGGGCTTATCTGGAATGCTTTATCAGTACCGAAAGGATATTGCCTTGATATTGCAACCATAGTTTTGTGCTTTTCATTTAATACGTATGCTGAAAGAGGTTTAAATCTAGGGTAGGTTTTCATTTAATATGTATACTAAAAGAGGTTTAAATCTAGGGTAGGTTAGGGACCACTCATTATTTAAGTGTCAGGGGGGCCGGCTAATAAGTAGGGGGGTTCATATGAAATTTCATGTGGCTTGTAGGGGGGGTCACCATTAACTTTGGATTTCCAGCAAGGGGGGGGGGGGTCATGTTAAATTTGCTACAATAAAGTTGTTAAAAAATTTCCTCGCTCGCTAGATTTTTATCAATCAATCTCTTATTTTTAGTTAGGCAGGCTATTATATTTCTAAATTTTTATTTTTGCAAGTGCTAAAGATATAGATCTAGTTTTGTTGTGGTGGCTTTAATGTTACAATTTTTATCATACTGATTTCAATAGAAAATGTATTGATTTATCAGGCTTTCAGATGGGCCCTACTTTTTCTTGAAATGTCCTACTATCACTACATTTTCACTCTAAAATGTAGTTTATGCGGTAAATATGCAGAATTTTTCTTGCTAGTTTCGCTCGCTTGAAAAAATGAAATAAGCTATTATATTTTTTTCAGGGAACAGACAGTTAAAATCAATTTAACTTGAATTTTTAACCTAAATGTCTCTCTGTTTTGCTAGTCTTTTTGTCATAGCCATTATCCTGCTAAAATAGTGAGTATAAAATTTCTTATCAAATATTTTTTAACAATTAACTTATTGTATTAAATGATTTTGTACTTGAAAAAGCCCTACTATTCTTACTTTTTTACACAGACAAACCCTATTTTTTCACTACCTTTTCCAATTTTTATCTGTACTGTTTTGTTGAGGGGCAATTGAAAGCTTTATTTTATAAATTTTGTTTTTGCCTAATGTTTTACATCCAAAAGCACTACTTTTTCTCTCATGATTTTCTTTTTCTTTTTCTTTTTTTTTTATCCTTACTTTTTCACAACTTTTTGTGGAAGGACACTTGAAAGCATGTTTATCTGCAGTTTAGTACTGGTTCAACCCAGGAAGGCATATCTTGACATAACTGACTGGAACCAAAGAATCAAAATAAACAAGGTAGTCTCATATTTAATAGATTCCTGGTTTAATGGTGGTCAAAACTTTTCAAGATTTAGAATTGACTCTCAGATTATAACTCATGTAGGCCAATAAGTGAATAAAATTACCATTTTACCTTTCTTAGTACATACACATGAATTTTGACAATAAAATTTAAAATGGGGGTGGTGTGTGTGTGTGTGGGGAGGGGGGGGGGTCAGGTTATATTTCTTGTGGATTCCAGGGGGGGAGGGGCATTGTATTTATCTTTTGTTAGGAGGGGGGTCATCCAAAATTTGGATAATGGATCAAAATTTTAGCCGCACCCCCCCCCCCCCCCCTGACACTGAAAATAATGAGCGGTCCCTTATATTGTAAAAGTTGTGTTTTTACTGGCGCTAAGTATACTTTCCACATTAAAATCTTTTTTATTCTTTGCATACAGCTTGTTTTATGTATTGACTGACAATTTATGATATAAAAAGGATATGTCTCCACGCTCGATTTTTCATAATCTCACATGGAAGTTTTCAGCATTTTACAAGTTAAAAAACAACAACATGTCCTAATAATTTTAAGCTTAAATAGTTGTAATCGCCATCCAGCTTCTTAATGTTAATTTTAACTATTACTCACGACATCAAGCGTTTTAGGAAAAGTGCAATTTATTTGTTTTTCCGAGTCGTGGCCGGAGTCGTGACAAGATACTGAATGATATACTTTGGCAATTCCCGTAAAATAGGAATACGATTTTTAGATTAAATAGTACATGTATATTAAAAAATCTGGCATTAACAATCTCAAAATTTTGTTTTTATTTCATAGACTTTTACATTACCTTTTACAAAAAATAATAAGAAATGGGGGTCACCAAACTAATTTTCTTTCAGGGGGGCAAAATTTACCCCTACCCCCACATATTTTGAGGATAATTCAATATAATATCAATTCATATTACTTGTAGGAAGTATTATTAGAACAATAGCCCAAGTGTAAAAGTCTGGGATTGATTCTATTTTTACCATTGCTACGGTAAAAAAAATGGCGGCCAAAATAGGCTGAAAATAGGAAAGTGACCATTTTGGAGCAAATTTAAGATATTTGACAGAGAAATAAACATAGAGCACAAGCAAATACCAAAAAGATATTTTAACAGAGGGTGAGAATTATCAGGGCACACAATATAGTAAAAGGTTTTTTGGTAGTTGCTTGTGCTGATATCTTATTCTTAAAAAATCGGTCTGAAAAAGCCTTAAATTTGGCTCAAAATGACAATTTCTCTATTTTAAGCCTATTTTGTCGGCCATTTTTGTTACCATAGCAACGGAAAAAGTGAAATAAATGCCAGAATTTTACACTTGGACCATTCTTCTAATAAACCAATTGGGTGAAATTGGTGAAAAGCAATTTCAGTTTTTGGCTCCAGAGGGGGCCAAATTTGCTCCTTAATGCACGTCCCCCTTTATCACACTGCTCATGCAATTTTATTTGCTGTGATGATGAACCTCTTTGTAGTTGACATTGTGTTAGAAGTTGCATTTTCTTGAAATCAAATGGCGAGATTTTTTAACATAGATTGTTGAAGCTCATAAGAACCACCTCAGTGAGTTCTGTTGTGCCTCCAAAAACTGTCTTTTAAAGAAATATAAGAAAAATAAGAAAAATAATCGTGACGATTTGACAACCCCATGAGTTTAAGATGATTTAAACTGCACAGCCATGTGGATGTGTTTTTTTATTTTTTTTGCATACTGGGTAATTTTTCATGCTTTTTTGTCATCTGCTGATTCCACCCCTCCCCCCCCCCTACCCCCTGCAAAAAGTTTGTTTTCGAAAAAAAAATCAGGAATAATTTCAGAGGGTCAAACGGTTTAGATCCAGACCAGGCCCTACATTTTGTCGGGCCTGATCTGGGTTCAAACTTCTTGCAAATGATTTACTAGATAACGACAAGAACAAAATGCTATGCAGGCTCTCTGGTAGTGTGAAATTAACCTCTGAGAGTTTATGACCTCAACCTGTTACATGGCTCTCCTTTATCAACAATCTGTGTAAATAATCAATTTCATGCCCTGAGTGCCAGTGGATTTGTCTAAAATTTGCTAGTTGTAGTTTGTGGTAAGAAGTATATTGGCATATATTGGTATATTGTTGGGGAATAAACTGTATCTAAAAAAAACTGTATTGGTGGGAATTTGGAAATGGTCGAAAGACAGGACTCAGACAACTTTCCCCATTTCCCGCCGCAGGAATGGTGCTCATGGCAGGGATAATCCTAGCCCAAAATGATAATGGGCCCTTACAATGGGCCAATGGGCCATTTGAAATTTTTATGGGCCCTTTGCAAAATTTGATCGGCCCTAGAATCCTAAAATTCCACTTTAGAGCATAATTGACACGAGATTTGAAGAGCTTGTAAATGGGGCTAAAAATGAAGTCCATTTTAGCAAAACATTAATAGTTTTCTCACAAAATGGATCAGGCTCATCCTAGGATTATCCCTGGCATGGACAATACCTGTAAATGCCCTTAACCCTTAAAGCGCCAAAAAAAATGCTTCTGAAAATGTTTTCTGCTGAAGTCGTCTGCTGCAAATAATTGCCGAACATTACTGACGAATTAAGTATAGAAGCAAAGAGCGTGGACCCAGAATAGTCTGATCTGGGTCAACAGTGTTTGCCACAGAGGCTTCATAAACATTTCAACAGACGAGAAAAGCAGACGACTTTTGTTGGGATTGGCGCATTAAGGGTTAAGATTAAACATATTGAAGTTCTAAAATTCAGACTCAATCACTGCGTATTCGCCTGATAAAATGATTAAAATTGTGTACAAAACCCTGGATATTGTCTCCAATATATCAAGGGAGAATAATCTTACAAAATTTTGGCTATTGCTCTATTTACTGATTTGATACCAGTCCACCAGCAGGGTGGGTAGTCACGTGGTTTCTGTTGAGATACACTGTACGTACTTAGGATCACAACCCAGCAAAAGTGCCTAAATGGCAGGGAACCGGAACTAATTGCTATAATGGCACCTTGGACCTGGCTCCATAATAATACTGATATACAATTTCACAGGACATTTAGCAAATACATTCCAGCTTTGAGATTCCCTTTAAAATTTACAACATCTCTCATTGCAGAGCCAAGTGTCCATAATGTATTTTATCTCTTTGCATACTGGGTAATTTTGTATTTTTTTGTCGCCTACCGATTTTTCCCCCAAAATCAACTTCTTTGAAAATTCTGACGGGAAAACCGCCAGAGTGCTATACAGTTTCGATCCAGATCAGGTCCGAACTTTTGTCCGGCCTGATCTGGGTCCAGGCTGTTTCAAACAGTTATCAAATGACGACACTAGTAGGCAAAAGAAAGTTTGAAAATGTGTGGAAAAATTCTGGGTGGTCTGTCAAGCCAAAATTTGGCTTGACAGGAGTTGTGGTGTGCATGTGTGGTTGGGGGTCGACCAGGGTTGACACAAACAAGTCTGCTAAGTAGAATCTTGAATGTTTGCCTCTAACCTTTATATCTCAACCAACGAATATGTTGTGGGTGCTCAAAAGAACCGTCTCAATTTGAGAGAGAGAGAGAGAGAGAGAGAGAGAGACAGAGAGAGAGAGAGAGAGAGAGAGAGAGAGAGAGTTTTTTTGCGATCGAAAACAAAGATTGGAATCAGTGTGTTACCCAGCATGGAAATCACTGAATCCTTTGACGCATTGTACACTATCAAACTCGATTTTTTATGTTTTTCACATTGATTTTCGGCGATAACTTTTAATTTTAGCAAATAAAAGTTGAAAAAAATAATAGCCCCCATTTCCAAGCCCCTGCAAAATAGAGTTCTTAATTCAAGAGCAGGTCAAGAACAGATCTTGAATTTAGCAAGAATTCTTGAACTGTTCAAGAAAAACTGTACTTGAACCTTTCAAGAACATAAATTAGGAACAGTAAGAACTTTTTAAGAATTTGTGATGTTCTTGAATTTTTCATAAAATGTTCTTGAACATTTTAATAACTTTTCTTGAACGATGTGTTGACTCTGGTGTTCTTGAACTGTTCTTAAGTGTGTTCTTGATTATTTTAAAGACTTTTCATGAACATAATGTGTTCTTGACCTGTTCTTAAATTTTCAAAGACTTTCCTGATTCGCTCGTGCGTTAAAATAGTGGGGTCATCTCGAAACCGTCCATTTTAGAGCATGTGCATAGAGGAAATTGGCACGCCATGCGAAATCCCTGATTCTGTACCTACAAATGATGATGCTCAAAGTAGATTCTACATATGTAGGGTAAATTATCGGTATACAAACAACAGTTTTTTTATAATATACACAACCGTTGAAGAAGGGGAAATTCGCCGCCTGTGAATATTCTTTTGAGACGAACCCTTTCTGTCATGCTTCTGCGAAAAAAGACAGAAAATATAGCCGAATTCCAGAAATTGCAAAATTTTCATCTGTGTACACAAAAATCTGTATGTGCCACACTCTTCGGACCCATTGAAGGAATCGACGCTACTTTCATCGCGAACACAGTTTGCTAAAATTAAAAAAGTAAAAAGAAAAATCGCCGAAAATCAGTGTGAAAAACATTCAAAAAATTGAATCGCTGCAGAGTTTGCAGGTAAAATCACATCTTATTCTACATGTATAGCATACGAATAACACAGTCTCTTTAGTTTCTCTCTCTATATATAACTTGAAAGTTTTATTAATTAGTTTGTGCAGTTGAGCCAACTGTCACAAGAAACCTCAAAGACAGCTTTTCTACTCCTTAAACAAATTACTTATGAACCTTGCCAGCTGATAACCTTTGCAAACTGTTTGGACCCAGATTACAAAGGTCGGTCCTGATCTGGATCCAAGTCGTTTGGTACTTTAATAGTGTTCCTGAAAGAATGCTTTAGAGCCATTAAATAAAACAGAGGATGCAGCTTCAAGTTGATGATCACTTGCTGATACCTATACTTAGACCATGCCTCTAAGACTATTTTGTTTGCTTATGCTGTTTTCCAAAAGATATGTCTGTCTGGACAACAGTCTGACCTCAAACCAAATGGTCAGCTGATTTTCTGCAGCTCATTAAACCTAGGTTACCAAAGTTTAATAGACTTCTTAGCAGATTTATGATGCAGCTTTTCTGACCACATTGATGTAAGTACTAATCTGTGTAAATAATCAATTTCACACCTCTCCTTGAGTAAAATCTTGAACTGGTGCTTGTGAGCTAAAGTATACGGTAAAATGGCGGACTTCTTTCCACACTGATGTTTTAAGCAAAAGTAAATAGATATTTCTGCATGTTTTTTCATCTTTACACAGAAAGTTATACACCATTTTCCAGCCCCCATTTTTCCCGATCTGACGATGCCAGGATATCCTCATAAAGCTTCTTACTTTGAGTACAGACTCTGTCACATTTTTTTTAGCGGCGAAGATCGGGCCTGAATTTGGAAATAAGCTGTACGGACAACATTTGTGACAGAGTTAGTACTCAAAGTAAGAAGCTTAAAGATGCTATCCTGGTAGCGTTTGATAGGGGAAAATGTGGGCTGGAAAATGGTGTATAACTTTCTGGTTATAGATGAGAAAACATAGAGAAATCTTCCTACATTCGGTCAGAGTGTCCGTACAGTGTATTCGAACATCCGTACAGTGTATCCAAGCAAAAACCACGTGACTACCCACCCTGCACCAGGGTCCATAAAATCTCCTGAAGCACAAAAATATGCTAAATGTACTTTATTGATTTGTCTTAGTGAAAAATATCAGATCTATGGTGTTTCATTGCTACACTTCATTCATAATGCAGTAGATAATGATAATCTATGAAAACTGATTTTTCTCAAAGAAGCTGTATTTTATAGTACTTTTCGACTTAAGTCACAAATCTAAACAACTTATCTGATCTTGGAGATTTGTGATGGCGCCCCATGGACTGTGCATTCTAGGCTTCTTTTGATACTACGTATATCACTGTGAACTTAAAGCATACATGCTAGACTGGCCCCAGTCTCTAATGTCAATTTTTTTAGTAAATCTGATAATCTCTCTAAAATAGCAATTTATAAACTTTACTTGGAAGTAGAAGTTCTCGGCTTGGACATCAGAGACTGGTGAGTTAGAGTATTCATCAACCAACTCAGAGGTCTATGCTGACAAGGTATTTATCACTATTATTACCCTGACCTTTTTCAAGCAGTCAGTGTACTTTGGAACAACAACATGTGTTATCTAATACCATCTGCAGAAATTTAAGACTACACAAATCTTCAAGCCTCTGTATCTTTCTTCAGTACCTGTCTGGGTAATTTTCATGCTTTTTTGGCGTCTGTTGATTTTCTCAAAACGTCCCCCTTATTTAAAAAGTTCTTTCAAAAATAAAATCAAACAGTTTGGATCATGATCAGGATCAATGATTTGTCGGGCCTGATCTGGGTTCAAACTGTTTTCCAAGGTATCAGCAGACAGCTCTGATAGACAGAATGCACACAAAACCTCCAAATTCAAAAACGCAGCTGTTGTGCATAATATTGTGCAAATATTACTTTATATATTGTATATGACAGAATTAGCACCAATACATGTTTTCTTGGTAATTGTTCATGCTTTTTGTCGTCTGCTGATTTTTCCTCAAAATATTACAAAATTCTTTCAAACATAATACTATGTATCCCAATGTCAAACAGTTTGCACCTTGATCAGGCTCGAATATTTGTCAAACCTGATCTGGGTCCAAACTGTTAACCAGGGTTATTAGCAGGCGACACTGGTAGACAAAGAGTTAACCCTAAAGCGCCAAGAAAAAAATGCATCTGAAAATGTCATCTGCTGAAGTCGTCTGCTGCAAAGAATTGACTAACATTACTGACGAATTAAGTATAGAAGCACAGTGTGGACCCAGAACACTCTGCTCCTAAATGAGCAGTCTGATCTGGGTCCACACTGTTTGTCACAGAGGCTTCTTAAACATATCTATCCGGCGTGTAAACGAAAGGTTCAGACTCATCCTGGTAGGGCGACTAAATACCTGTAAAATTATTTGTTTGTTTGTTTTCTTTTTTTTTCGTTTTGTTTTGTGTTAGAGTGTCTTTGGCGTTAATTAATTTTGTTTTAAGTTTTTTCGGTTTAGATATATTAGTATGGCAAGTGCTTTTAAGTTTCTCCATGGCGCAGCGCAGATCCATCTAGTAGTCGGAGTTCAAATGCAGATTCTTATGTAAGCATGCATGCCGGCTCTAATTAAAATAGGCCCGCAGGCAGAGATAATTATTCGAGATCTCGCTGTTTGTTTGAACTGAACCATGGTAAAGTTTATAAAGTGTTTTTTTTCTAAATGACGAGACCAAGGAATTGAGACGCCAGGTCAGTTTGCTATACTAAAAATCAAGCCACATCTTATTTGGACAGTCTTATTTATTATAAAATGGCGAGTCCGTGCTGGATCAGATTTGATTAATTTACTGCAGAATGCAGTCGGCCTTCAACGCATTTTATTTCTAGCCCGACTTGTCTTATTGGTCGTAATTTTGACGGTCGCTTTAATTACGCGCGGCGCGAAATATATCAGTCAGACTTTAAGACGTCATATCTCATGACGTAATAATCTCCCGAAGACACATTATTGCATGGCACGGCTCAAATGTAATTATATATATTTAGTGGACTGATGCCAGTCTACATACATGCCAGCTATCTAGTGTGGCAAGAGTCTAGTTGGTATTTGCTGCAAAATATTGAAACATATAACTTTTAAGTACCAAGTTATATTTTGATTGATAGACAAGAAATTATAAATTTAGTAGTTTCACCTCTAATGTGGAGGCCTACATAGAAATATTCACCTGACACGTTTTTTTATTTTCAGGTTATTCTAGAAACAGAAGAAAAAGTATTTAAGCTTGAGAACTATTCCCCACCAATAGGATCAGGTTACAAAGCTGATGTTCATGGAAGATCAAGATCTTTATTCCTTAAGTGGCTTAACTTTCAAAGGGTAAGTTTTAATTTGATCAACCAAATGTTTTGAAGTGTTATGCATGGAGTGTGGAAAAAGCAAAACTTTATACTTAATTGCTTATAAGGTACAAAATGGTCTGAACACCCTAAAATCAGGAACACCTAAAATTATCAACGAAAATAATTTTTAAAATTACCGAAGAAAATGGAACGCTTTCCTTTTTTAAAAAGGAGAATTTCTAAAATTATTAACACATGTACAAATGGCAGAAAACTGATTTCCATAAAGCTCAGTCAAACAGGGAGCACAGTGGCTCAGTGGTAGGGTGCTTGACTTGAGACCGAAGGGCTGCAGGCTTGAGCCTCACCTGTGACACTGTATTGTGTCCTGGAGCAAGACACATAAGTCGTAGCCTAGTACTGGTTCAACCTAGGAAGACCTGTCCCGACGTAAATGAAAGATTATTGACTGTGACATAAAGAATCAAATCAAACAAACATTATAGCTAAAATTCAACCATGTTTGGCATGTCAAAATTACTTCAACACGAAAATATATCCAATCAGAATAGTTCCAGATAAGCTTGCAAGTAATCTAAACATGAAAATGCATTAACAAACAACATTTTTCTAAATCCAACTATTTGTACAGAATCAGGCAGACCTTGAGATGCTTGTTCTTCAGTGGGAAGGATTAGTCCAGATAATTAGTACTGTAAATGTATGTGCAAGTTGTCACCTTAAGCTGCAATTTTTTGTGTTATCTTAGACATATTTACCCACTAAAACAGATTAATGCCAACATCCCACAATGATAAATAGTAAACATTTCAATCTGTTATTGTTGAAGCTATTCTCAAAGCCCTTTTTAGACCATGTAAGCTTCATGAACCATTCTGGCTGCAATAAAACAGCTGGCTTACCTCAATTTTAATGAAATTCAACATTCCTCACTGACCACATTCATGATTGTGTTGTGATAAGATTAGATGTGGTCCTAAGGGAAACTGAAACAAACTGCCCATGATTCAGTCATATTACAGACCACCAAAAGCTAAACTCTCTCCATCAGCAGCTTCTATAGGAGGTTTTATTGTGACATACTTCTGGTGCTATAAACAGATTTGGCCATCAACTGTGTAATGGCTAGATGGGGAAATAGTATTATTTTTAATACTTTCCACTGATTTTAATTTCCCTTGTTACAATGTGCTGTATATTTTTATATAAATTTGGATTGTTATACATCTACAAATACTTAGTCAGATAATATTAACATTAATTAAGATAATTTTTGAAATTAATAAAACGGATGCCACGTCAGCAGCCAAAAACATATTTGAGAATTAACGGTCATTACTTTTAAATTCAATTGAACATAACATTTTAAAGGCAACTATTTATAGTCAACGACACACTTCATTTATTTTCTTAAAAAAGTGTAGACTTACCAGGCTGTCTTTATTTATTCTTATGTACAACATAACAAAAATTAAACTGAGTGTTTTTGTTTGAAACTTCAACCGAAAAGTCTTATTTGAAGTGATATTTCAAAAACTACATATTATTGTAAAATACGTACAAATGGAATCAATTTTTTTAATTGCATGTCCCACTGTGTTAGATCTAGAATTCATCATTTCCATATATTTAGGCATTTAATACATGAAAATGAAACCTGCCTGATCCATTTTCTTTTTCAGAAATATTGGTGTGTTTTGTATCAAATTGTTACTTGAAGATTTTTCAGTTTATTAGCATTGATTTCATTTAATTACCTTTGTTTACCAAAAACACAGCGAAAAAGTAAAATTTAATGATAGAGAAGAAATGAAGATAGGCCAGTATGTCAGACTTGTTAAAATGTGTTAAATGACATCAATGTCGAAACTGTCAGCATCTTTAGTGACTTACTCTTAAACTCCCTTTTGAAAACAGGATGATAAGGCTTCTCTGATTGCCCCACATGTGACTGTCAGTGTTAGTGGGGCTTGTACAGTCCTTTTATTCAACAGAGGGTGATTAAAACAGATATGTCATTATACCCCCCGCAAACTTTGGTTGTGGTGGGTATACTGTTTTCACGTTGTCCGTCCGCCTGTCCGTCCGTGTGTGCGTCCGTCCGTAACGTTTTGTTTCCTTAATATCTTGAAGAGTAATTGCTGGATTTTCATCAAACCTTGCAAACATGTTCACATATATGCAAGACAAATGCTTTAGACAAAAAGGTAAGGGCTAGTGGCCAATTCTATTAGAGTTATTTCCCTTTGTAGTTCTAAATGGCTTTTAATATAGGGTTTTATGCTTATGCTATTATAGGCCATACACGGGCTGCTCAACTCCTACCACAGCTTTTGATGGAATAATTTGATACTTTTCCCATACAATGTAGACACATTAGTAATCGCTGGATTTTCATCAAACCTTGCAAACATGTTCATATATGCAAGACAAATACTTTAGACAAAAAAGTAAGGGCTAGGGGCCAATTCTTTTAGAGTTATTTCCCTTTGTAGTTCTAAATGGCTTTTAATATTGGGTTTTATGCTTATGCTATTATAGGCCATACACGGGCCGCTCAACTCCTACCACAGCTTTTGATGGAATAATTTGATACTTTTCCCATACAATGTAGACACATTGAACAAATGCATGAAGGGGTTCAGAAAAAATAATTTTTGACAAAATGACAGCAGTGAGAACTTAGACAATTTTTCCCTAATAGGGCTTTTGTATATGCATAGATGGTGCCTTCATGGGCCGATCAACTCTTACCACAGCTTTTGATTGAGCAATTTGATACTTGCCTAAATACAATGTAGACACATTGTACATATGCATGAAGGAGTTTGGTTCAGAAAAAATAATTTTTGACAAAATGACAGTAGTGAGAACTTAGACAATTTTCCCTAATAAGGTGTTTGTATATGCATAGAGGGTGCCTTCATGGGCTGATCAACTCCTACCACAGCTTTTGATGGAACAATTTGATACTTTGCCTATACAATGTAGACACATTGAACATATGCATGAAGGAGTTTGGTTCAGAAAAAGTAACTTTTGACAAAATGACAGCTGTGAGAACTTGGACAATTTTTCCCTAATAAGGCTTTTGTATATGCATAGATGGTGCCTTCATGGGCCGATCAACTCCTACCACAGCTTTTGATGGAACAATTTGATACTTTGCCAATACAATGTAGACACATTGAACATATGCATGAAGGAGTTTGGCTCACAAAAAATATTTTTGACAATATGAGAACGTAGACAATTTTTCATTAATAAGGTGTTTGTATACCTATGCATAGAGGGTGCCTTCATGGGCCGATCAACTCCTACCACAGTTTTTGATGGAGCAATTTGATACTTTGCTTATACAATGTTGACACATTGAACATATACATGAAGGAGTTTGGCACATGAAAAATAATTTTTGACAAAAAGACAGCTGTGAGAACTTAGACTATTTTACCCTAATAAGGCTTTTGTATATGCATAGATGGTGCCTTCATGTGCCGATCAACTCCTACCACAGCTTTTAATGGAGCAATTTAATACTTTGCCTATACAATATAGACACATTGAACATATGCATGAAGGAGTCTGGTTGAAATTTTTTTTTTTGACAAAATGACAGCTGTGGGAACTTGGACAATTATTACCTTATATGGCTTTGTATATGCATGGATAGTGCCTTTATGGGCCAATCAACTCCTATTATAGCTTTTGATTGAGCAATTAGATACTTTGCCGATACAGTGTAGACACATTGAGCATATGCATGAAGGAGTTTATATTTTTTTTTTGCACAGATTCTACTGAAATCCTCTTTTCAAAACTAAGGTCTGCTGGTTTGAATTATAACTTGCCAAGTTTTTCACTGACTCTTACTGTGCGGGGGGGGGGGGGGGGGGGGGGAGTGCCAACTGTGATTAGCAAACATTGAATAGGGATTTAAAGTTATTTCTTTGGGACAAATTTATATGTAAGTAATCTGCTTTAGCATATTTTAGCTACATTTTGAACTGTCAATAATTTGACATCCGAGATGATATCACGGGTGCGTAAAAGAGAGAGAGGATGAAAACTGTCAGACTCGCTTGTGGATTCACTCTGCTAATCATAAAATTCCATAAACAAACCAAATTTTTACATGTTAAAAGAAAGACATGGAAAGATTGCTCCTGACGGAAATCCAATAATTATTTTGTCAATTGTGTGGGGTACTATCACATGTACATTGTAACTACGAGTTTTGTAGGGCCTGATCTGGGTCCAAGCTGTTTTCAAAGGTTATCTGCTGTCGACACTAGTAGATTAATTTTTTTTTATCTAATGGTACCTTTACTTTTAAAAGGAATTTCAATCAAGTGATGTAGAAGAGGAAGAGGAGAAGCAACAACAGAACAGTGGAAGCCTCTATATTAATGATGAAAATGATGACAGTAAAAGCAGAAATAGCAGCATTGATGCATGTAAGTAAAAATAATGCCAAATAAAATGCATTTATTGATTATATAACCCTTTTAGCTCACCTGAGCCATAGACTCAAGGTGATCCTGCCTGGCTGCGAAGTGCAGTCGTTAATCTGTGACAGATGCATGATTGACTGCAGATTCAGGGGTCACAAGTTCAATCCTGGCCTGTTCCCATACTTTCATTGAGATTGATCATGAATTCTACGGTCATTCTCCTCCATTCTGCTGAATCATTCAAGAAGGGTTGTTGTCAGCTACAAATGAAAGATTGTGCATGAAGTACTGGTTTACGGCTTGTTAAAGCTTGCCCAGGAAAAATTGTGATTAGGTGAACTGACCATCCCGCAATGACCATAGCTGTTTCCTGGGATGTACAGCAACAAAAAAACAAACAAATCAAGGTGATCCTATGATGTCCAAGGTCTGTGTCAGTTAACAATTTGCTTTAAACCCGACAACTATATTGTTTTATTTCTTGAAAAAGCATGATTCAATGAATTTCGACTGGGTGTACTTTAGCAGGCAAATGTAGTTGATGCGACCAAATCATCGGAGATATTTTGTCGGGTCATGACAAAAAGCAGTGCCCTTAGAATGGACTGTAATTTACAGTTTCTGTGTCATAAATATTCTCAAACCTTAATCCTTACCAGCTCCACCACTTTTTAGTGTTGTTTCCACCTGGGTACTTTGAAAATTCAAGGGAATGCAAATGCGTGCCTGCGACACGGAGGGCACTTCTATGCAACACTATGTTCGTGATTAAGCTCAGACCCAGGCATGAAGTCAACTTGTACAGAGCCCCATGATATGAGCTGTACTTATCACAAATGAAATCAAAGCATGTGGGATTTATCCTTGTTCAACAGAGGAAGAACCATCCCGACATGGCTGAAAAATTGTTGACTGGAGAGTTAAGAATCAAACCAAACGAAAGAGCATTTTGTCACTTACTCCACTCCACTTTCTTACCCCACTGATAAGCTGTGTATGTGTTAGGAAACATTTTATACGAGTTTTGCGATTTTCTAAGCTCAACAAAAGCATAAATAATTCAATGTATCAGTCACATTTTGAGTTTAAAAATGGCTATTTGTACCATATCAACTTATTTAAACATCAGATTCCTCAAGTTGGAACATTTTATCAAAATACACAGACTGGTGATCTCTTTGGTCCTCCTCACGAAACTGTGAAATGGAATGTACTCACTTCCTAAGTATGCGTTACATGATCACTCAGATTATCCATGTACGCACAGACGCACATACATGTACCAGGCAAGTTTTTAAATTGATTGTAGCATGCTTCTGCATCATGCATTATTTTATCTACTTCAGCATGGAAAGAATTAACAGCCTCTGAAGAACAGGTGCTGGATGAAGAAAAAAATGAACAAGGTATGGATAATGCTCTTGAAGATTTATTGTCTCTAAGTAATATTTTCAAGCAAGTAAAAAAATATATCTTCGAAGATATTCTGCTACATTGCAATTAGTTTTAAAATGTATTACTGTTTGTTACATGTACATAGGGTCATTTGACTTGGGGAAATATAGCTAATAGGCTTACAATGCAAAAGCCCCAATTATTGCAAGGGTTTTAAGGGCACTAATACAGATCACAGCTTTAGTACAATTTCTCCATCCTTTAATTATCATAAGAACAGTCCCTTTACACGGCCACCAATCCAGTTCATCACATAAAATCACTACTGTGTTATGAAGAAGAAGAAAGACCTATATACTATGAATGAGGTGGACCTGTATATTCAGCAAAATCATTATTTTTCCTAACCAAAATTCTAGAAATCCAAAAATGCTATT
Source organism: Loripinus fragilis (assembly GCA_964019695.1). NCBI lineage: Eukaryota > Metazoa > Mollusca > Bivalvia > Lucinida > Lucinidae > Loripinus > Loripinus fragilis. Next base: position 60,634,060 of record OZ026530.1, read on the forward strand.
CGATGGCCTTGATGCCTACCTTCAGCATACCATAAAAAGTGTGCCCTGGCACATAAACTGATTCTAGAATCTACATTGAAGTTGAGAACTTCATTACAAACCATTTTAAACTATCAAGCAGAATTTCCTCTCAAAGCTGGTACCAGTGTTGGAAAGAACAATAATTTGCTCATCCAATAGCATTGCCCAATTTCTAAATTTTGCTCTCAAAAATACAATCTAGAATGGTATATGCAATGAAGGAGCTGGATAAGCAGTCGTGCCTTTAAAGGTAAACGAAGCATCATACGAGATCAATAAAAACTATGTCTGAGGTTTGCAGACTTTAGACATTCTACTGATACAAAAATATTGGATTACATATTTGGGTAAGAAAGTGTTTTACTTAGAGAAAATGGTGACTTTTAATGACGTGACCTCTCGGATTAGCATTACAATAAATAGATTTGCGTTAAAATAGAAGTCTACTTTATGTTTCGCTCACATTTTTCTGAAAAGAAAACTGCAGAAGTATTTGCCTGCTTCATTCTGTATCCCTAGAATTTGCATTGGCAGTCTTCCTAACCAATGACATTGTTCATATTTATCAGGTATTCAAATAAGCAAATTTCTGTATATTCCTGATTGGTTGAATTTTTGAAAGAGAAAATGATATGGCTGCAAGCAGCTGAAAAAAATTGGCAAGCAACAAAATAGTACAAAGCTACCTGCTTCATTTCTTTGTTCATAATTTTAAGAAACCTCAAAGTAAAGTGTATATCCTTATAAATACAAAGTTTATATAAAATTGGAAGATTTGGAGCTCCCTCCTTTTGTTATTGAAAAAATCACTTTTTAGATCTTTGTATAAAAATTGGGGACATCAAAATTAAGGTAAAAAGCAAACATAACTTTCCACCCTGGTTTTCAAATCCTTGAAATTCTTTATCTCTGTTAAGAGTGACCTCATACTTAAAACTTCTTTGTTATGCCAGGATAAATGGAAGGGAATGATATATTACCCATATATATGGAGCTCCCTCCTTTTGTTATTGAAAAAATCACTTTTTAGATGGTTGTATAAAAATTGGGAACATCAAAATTAAGGTAAAAAGCAAGCATAACTTTCCACCCTGGTTTTCAAATCCTTGAAATTCTTTATCTCTGTTAATAGTGACCTCATACTTAAAACTTCTTTGTTATGCCAGGATAAATGGAAGGGAATGATATATTACCCATATATATGTGGCGCCTGATCAGGATCTTCGCTACATGCTTATATAATGTCCTGTAAAAATGCTATTACAATGAAAAAATAACATCCAACAACCCCTATAGCAGAAATGGACTAGTTCAATTTATAACTGGGAAATTACATTAGGCAAAAACGGGTTAAATGTTCTACATGACAGCAAAGACTGGCCGCTGTCATGGTTTCATATGAGGGACCTGACGTAACGTGACGTTATGCTTCACGTTAAGGAACCTCCATTGCTAAAAGACAACGTCACTCTATCGTCACTGAAGAGTTCTATAACAAAATGCATTTGTTAATGTGACAATTAAAACAAAACAAAAAAGCAGCATGTAACATTGTTTAATACAGTCAAACCTCAATTATTCGAAGTGCCAGGGACCGTAGAAATCCTTTCGAATAATCGGTAGTTTGAATGATCGAAAACGGGAGATTTTGGATATTTTCTGAAAAGCTTGGACCTTTCATGGAACGTCATTGCTTTGCCAGAGTTCGCAACTTCAACTCGTGTTTTCCGTGAAGTAATTATATATGAGCTTCTTGGAGGATGTTGTGTTCTCATCGTCTCTTATGCTTTGCAGGTCTAAGAACGCCAAAAAGAAAACAAATTCAATCTTTATTGACATGTACTACATGCATGTACATGTAACAACATCGATAACAACAATGAAAATAAAGGTTAAATGTAAATTGACGAACCATTTACCGACGAAATATTGTCTCCGTTTTTATCACCCTAATGTCATAAGGTCTCCATCCCAGCTAGCACACAACGTCGGGCCATCAACGGCCCACCAGCGATTGAGATAGCATCAGGCCATTGAGATAGCATAACGCTTGCAGGCCGTTGGTGGCCCGACGTTGTCTGCTTTTTGGGCTGCGAACTTTTCTTTTATTTCCGTGAGAACATACGATTTGGGTGTTTAAAAGAACCGTCTTGTTTAAGCATCCAAACCTAGGCTTTGGTTGTTTTCCCTCGATCGTAAAATTGTGTTTCATGCATTCAAAAGAAATGTTTCGATGAAACGTTCTTTTGAGCACCCAAAACATATGTCCGTGATATTCGTCTATTATCGAAATTGTTATTTTTGTTGTACAAAGTCGGTGCGCTTGGCGTGTTCGCTTAATGTACACTGGTCAAGAATAAATCAAAGGATGTGAGACGATCAAATTTAAATCAATTTTAGCTCATGTATGCCCCTAATTAGACATTCAAAAACATCAAACAAACCATTATTGCAGACGACCTTAATAAAAGACACCATTTACTCACTTAACGATTCATCACGTAATAGTGTGAACGTTAATCCGGTGTCACTTTGTTTGCTAAATCACTCAGGTGTGTAAAACGAACTCGACCAAACAAAGAAATCATGATCACCATGCGAGACTTTTGGACTTCGAATCTTAAAGGGTATTTTAATAGCAACTTCTTTAATCGGGACCGACGAATCACTTCGAAAAATTGAATTTTTAGGATAATCGAAATTCGAATAATTGGTAGTTTAATTGCAATAGATAATAGAGAAAAAAGTCGGGACTGTCCATTGACTTCGAATAACCCAGTAGTTTCGGATAATCGGCGTTCGGATAACCGAGATTTGACTGTATTTTCAATATATAATATTGAAAAGCCACACCGCCGAAAGTACTTTGTTTATAATAGAAAATAAAAAATTAAAGTCATGTAAGTCAGCTATATATATAGTGAGTTTAATTCAATAATTTTTCAGTCATGTTATAACTTTTGAATTGAACTGGTTCTAATCAATTTAAAGTGTGTCTCAACTCGTTACTTCCGGGGAGGCTCAAATAGTCTGAGAGCTAGAGGGGCATCACTGTAATGCAAAAAAAAACCCAAAAAAACCAAAACATCTTTTTTTATTCAATTCTAGTGCACAAAGGAATCAAGAAAAAAGATGATGAGAATGATGAAGAGTCAAAGCTGATAGGTAAGATGTATAAAATATACCTAACATTGCAAACATTTAGCCAAACAAAATAACAAAATAATTGATTCTCCATTTATGTCAACTATTCAAATTCTAAGAGTCAGAGGAGTGAAATTCCTCTCGCCGGCTCACATTGGTGGGTAAACTTCAGGTTTGGGCAAGTAAAATACCTACCAAGCTCGCCCATAGGTTGAGGGTATTTTCTGACCAGTATGTCAATTTCCATCATCAACAATTGTTTCGAATGGCATATCCTATTAAACTACCAAGTTGATTTTGACCAACAAGGCAGGAATGATCCTTTTATGTCTCTTCAATAATTCAAATGATATGACTCTTCAATAATTCAAATGGTTCTGGTCCTTTTAATATCTAGGTCACAGTCTGAAAAACATATTTTGAGATAAAAACTTAACTTTTCATCTGATACCAAAACGCCTAAAGCCTTGATATTTGGTATGTATCATCATTTATTAGACTTCTATCAAGTTGTTCAAATTATACCATTGTGGCCATAAATGACCCTGCCCCAAGGGTCACATATTTTAAATCGGCTTTAATAGGTAAAACATGAAAAAAAATCTTGTCTTAAACCATAACACCTTGATTTATGGTATGTCATCTGGTGGACCTCTACAAAGTTTAGTCAAATAATGCCCATGGGACCAAAAAATGAATGCTTCAGTGGTCACATATTTTACATATTTCCTAAACTCTAGTTTTTATGTTTTTCAAATAGGTTTTCGGCGATAACTTATTTATTTTCAATGTTAGCATAATGTGATCGCGATGAAAGTTGTACAGGAAAATTAGCGCCAATTTCTCCAAAAGGTCCGTCGTTTGTGGCGCAAACAGATTTTTGTGTACAGATGAAGAATTCACGATAAACAGAATTCAGCCAAAATTTCTAAGTCTTTTATTGACAGGTTAATTTCGCAGAGGCGTGACAGAAAGGGTTCATCTCAAAAGAATATTCACAAGCGATGAAAATACTGTTATTCAGCAGATGTGCATAGCATAATCCTGCTGTTTGCAAACCCATAAAGTACAGAATCTAATTTGAGCGTGATCATTTGTAGGAGCAGAAGCTGTGATAACGCAACACATGTTATTTTTCTCTTATGCACGTGCTCCGAAACGGGTGGTTTCCAGATGACTCCAGTAGCTTAACACACAAGTGAATAAGGCACGATTTCCAATAATTAAAACAAGTCATCCATCGCTTTAGTTTGTGAATTAGGGCGGCTCAATGCAGTTTTTTGACTGACATATTTATCTTAGTTTATTTGAGCTTTGATTAAAAATCTCAAAGAGTGCATCTTTGCTTAGGGTTAACTGCAGCATCTTTGTTTATGGAACCATTTGGTGAAGTTGGTGCTAATTTTTCTCTACAACTTTCATCGCAAACTCAGTTTGCTAAAATAAGTAATAACAAAATTATCGCCGAAAATCAATGTGAAAAACATAAAATCTAGTGCTTAGGAGGAGTGGTTCCTAGTCATAAATGGATAAATTTTGTTAAATAAGCACATAGTTATTGCCCATGATTTTTGTTGAAAATTACATTGAGCATTATTAGATTCATTTTCTTCAAACTTTGCATGCAAGTTAATGTTATGAAAGTGTTACAGGATTGAATATCATTTAATTTTATCAAAAAATAGAGAGTTATGACCCTTGGTTTGAAAATATGATAAAAGTTTGTATACAAGATCTAGGTTCAGATAACAGCATTTAACTTTACATAAATTCACAACTGAGTTATGGCCCTTGATTTATGGATTGCCTTGTATTGAAACTCCATGGCCGGGTGTGATGCAAGACTGCAGCACTCTTATATCCTTTCTGAGCGAATTCAATATGCATATCAAGTTAACTGGAGTGAAGCATTGAACATATGCAAGTAGTTACTTTGCACTTTCGTCTCGGATCTCTGGGATGGGGTGAAAAGGTAAAAACAAATTCTGAAGTGGTCCTGTTTCATATCAAATTAAAGGGAAAGTAAGAAAGAGGGCAAAGATCAGGAATCGATACAATCAAGCACCACATGTACCAGGATACCAATGAGAAAGTGACAAGAAGAGCAACATGCAAGCAAATTGTTTAATCATATGCACAGCTCTGCAGCTGACCACTTGGTTTGGATGAAGCGGCCATACATTGAAAATGTGCAGAAAAGTGTATTTTTATTGAACAAGGCATGTTGACACTTAATTAAACATTGGCTCTATTACCAAATTTACAGGCTTTAGTTAGTATCTGAGTGATGACAAGATGGACTTAAGTCTTGCCATAATTGGAGAAAAACGGTTATATTTTGTGATTTAATATCCTCTCCTCTTGAACCAGGAAATAGTGAGCAACCCAGGCTCCACTTGTTTTTTTGTTTTTTTTAAGGCTAGTACATTTTAAAGAGAATTCAGAAATGTGTTTATTCTTAGTTATCAGACATTATTGGGGGAGTGCCTTTAAACTTCATTGCCCTGGCTTATTATACTCTGAACAATACACAATCTTCAGTTGGGTATTCAAGAGGGTAATCTGGAAATTAAGACAGTGTAGGACCTAATAACAACATCATAATTCAAATTTGAGCTTTACTTTCAGGCATTTGTCTTATTTTACAATTGGTGAACATCTATTAATAAACAGAAGGTATGCCATTTACTAATCTGCCAAATTTCTTTGAAGCTGATGCATCCAATTGAGGAGCATCAGCTTTTGTTATGAAGCCATGTGATTCCAGTGACCATTGTGTAAAATTGGAGATGTCTGTGAAATGGGATGAGAAGCAAAATCTCAATTGCTGGCCTCATGTTTAGTTTTTTATGCTTTCAGGTGAAAATGTGCTTGTTAATATTGGAAATTTGAGACCAGCAAAACCAGAACGAATGGTCAGGCAAGTGAACAGAAGTCATGTAGAGGAGCTGGTTTCTTCATTTTTAAGCGCAAAAGTTTTTACACAGTATACGCCAATGGTTGGGGTTGTGTTTTCAGAGGAGAAGGAAATCGATTTTCTCCAAAATGGAAAATGTGTGGTAGAAGTTCTTGGAGGGAACCACACATTGCAAGCACTGCTTGAAATAAAGTCACAGCTGGACATTGTTACTGTTACGATAAGACTGTATAGAAATCTGACAGACCAGCAGTGTCTACGCATTGGCTTCAAGCACAATGATGTGCATGAAAAATCCCGCAAGAACACATTTTCGGAACAATGCCTTCTTGCAAGACGCTTATTGTCAGATACAAGAAGAAGATTTAGAAATATGGGGAAGAAAAATCAAATGACCATTTGGAGGGAGGAGGTGGCAACAGTGTTTGGTGTGAATGTAAGTATTTTATGTATATATACACATTATTATGATAGAAACTAGATCTGGTGTCAAAGTTGGTAATCGACCGGTCAATATTATACAGTTATTTCATGCCTGTTTGTAGTATAGTCAAAACTATTACCCCGAGGTGCCGTGGACGACCTGATGCAATAGTGCATCAGGTCGTCCACGGTACCGAGGGGTAATAGTTTGACTATACTACAAACAGGCATGAAATAACTGTTTTATTACCCAACCCATTTGATGAAATACTTAGCAGCTTTTCTTGCATGGAGTTGCTGTAGTCGATGCGGTTTTGTTGCAAAACAGAAAATTTCACCAAATATGCTCAATTTTGGTCTCAAAATGTTCCGCTCGTTCTAACTAAGAAAACGAGTACCCACACTTTATGTCTCTGACCATAAACAAAGGAGTTATTGGAGTTTAAAGCCTTATTTTCACCATTGTTGCATAATGTCTCCTTTCATAAACGAACCGTGCGCACATCGTTGTCGCACATGCTAATAAGCGCCTGTGTGTTTATAATAGGGAAGCGGGAAACCAGAGCCATGGTATAGTGCCGGTCTATAGACATATTTATTGACCGGTGGAATAGTTCAGTGACTCATGACATAGCAAAAAAATAAACAATCACTCCGTATATAGACGGTTGGGTAATAAATGCATTTTCACCAGACCAGCAGTCATTACTGGTTTTAACTGGTCATTACTGGTTGATTCAAAAAACATAATTGATTTGAAGATACTTGGCATTTGTTTGCCCATTTTACTTGACTCTATAACCAGACTTGAAACAGTTCAATATAAGATATTACAGGCTTAATTAAATCGGTGTTTAAGTTGCTATTGCTTAAAAATGTTATTAATTAGGCTGTAAAACAAATAAATATGAAATGTCAGTAGTTTTAGATATTCAGTCTCAATAAAACTGAATCAGTATCATTACTTTCAGTTCAGACTAAAGACTTAAACTTATTTTATAATAACCATTTAGTGGACTGATGCCAGTCTACTCTTATACCCTTTCAGATATTTATATAATATTTGGTAGGTATATATCAGGTCAATATGGGGCCTAAATTAAACTTTTATTTGTTTCCCCCTTACTCGACAGACCCTGAAAAAAGACCCTACCCAAACATTTTATTTCAATTTTCAGTCAAGAATTTCTTATTAAATTTCATTGCAAACTTAGAGAATTGTGAACAGTGTTATCTTTAGAAATATTCTTAGTTACTATCCTGCCAGCCAAGAGTGACAGTGACCTCATGTTTTGTTAACAAAGTTGTCACGGATTTACCTTTCAGGATAGGATTAATATACAAGTGATCTAGCTCAAGCGCTAGCGCGGGGGATTAGTAAACGTTTTACAGATAGCATTTACAATACTTTATAAATAGCAATTGTAAACAACAATTAAGTAAATTTCACTCTTGGTTATCACGACAGTAGCAAGTTATTTGTGTTTTTATATCCTATAGTAAGACTATTTACAATTAAGTTTAATGGCCATCAAATTTGAGAAGTTTAAAAATTTTTTTACGACCAACCCATACCGGTAAAACAGGAGGGGTTACGGGGAAACAAAAATATTTTTAAGGTTGACCTGGTGTGTCACATATATGAATGAGGGAGCGCAGTTGCTCAGTGGTAGAGTGCTTGACTCAAGACCAAGGGACCGCGGGTTCGAGCCTCACTGGCGTTACTGTGTTGTGGTCCTTGAGCAAGACACATTTATCCTAGCTGAGTACTGGTTCAACCCAGGAAGACCTGTCCCTGTTTAACTGAAAGATTGTTGATGGGATGTAAAGAACCAAATCAATCAAACAAACATATAAGAATGGGTGCTCTCCCTTGCTTCTTTTTTTCAGTTATCACCATTGAATGAATTTTAAAGGATTAACACTGTTCACTCAATAAGTTATAACATATGAGTTCCCTTTGCGATATTTTTATCATATTTGTTAGGCATTATATGTTGGGTCTAGTCGCTATGTCACATACAAGAATGGTTGCTGTCCCATGCTTCCTTGATTCCCTTTAATGAACTTTATGGGGAAAATCTTACTACAGATTGAGGTGGACACTCATTATCTCTTCTGATATTATATATACTTTTGGTTATTGTTTTCTACTGCTTATCATTTGTTTTGGGTCGGGGAGATGCCATTTCCTCTGTTGGCTATTTTGATAATTTATGACAGTGTCAACAATTTTTCTGTCATGTCTGGGAGTTTCCTGGTTTGAACCTTTTACAAAGCAGAGAGTTATATGTCTTTCTCAAGGAGCCCACAGATAGCCATTGATAAATTTCAAACAAGAGACCCTATCAAGTCAATTTGAGCCACTCTACCCCTCAATCACTGCATACCACATTTTAATTTATAGTACTTTTTGCATCAAAAGCAAGCCATATCTTTATTGCTCTTGATATGGTGTAAACAATAGGAACAGATAGACATGAGTAAAGCCCTTATCAATCTGACAGCATTTGATTCAGTTTGCTATATTATGCCATCAGGTAGAGTGGTCCCAGTCTGTAATGTCAAATTTTTTCTAGTAAAAATGATATTCTCTTTAAGATAACAGTTTATAAACTTTACTTTGAGCAGTTCTGGGCATGGGGTAGTACTGGGCTTGGAGTAGTTCTGGGCTCGGACATATGACTATCATCAGAGAGAATAGAATTTTAAGTGGATTTGAAATAATTATAAATGAAATCATATGTTATATATATTGTATGTTTAAAATATACCATTTTAAGGATTACAGTTGATGCTTAGAGCATACAATTGATTACATGCACTGACTAAACAAAAGTGTGTACTGATCAGGTTTCATTTAGATCAGTACCATACTGATGGTTGTCAAAATTATCTGGAGCACTGTAGATATCTCTGACCTTCAGAAAAAAAGGTTTTTGAGTGATCAAAGTACATGTTGATCAATTAAAATTGCTATTTCTTTGCTCAATTTAATTTTATTTTTTTCTTAGAAAGAAGCAATCAAGAACACCGGGCGAGTTCTTCTTCACATTGCATCCCTATCAGACCAGTTATGGGATGCAATGACTAAAGTGTTCCATCAATGGGAAAATGGACGGATTCTAAAGCAAGCAAGAGGAGAGATAATGAAAAACACATTTTCATGTATCACCAATATAGCAAACGAACAGGAAAAGCTAGAGCTTCTGACACAGCTGGCAACGGGGAAATTGGAATGGAAGCTATTAAGAAAGAATGTGCTAAAAGGTGAGGGAATATTTCATTACTTTTATTCTAAATATGAAAAAGAAGCATTTATTTTACAGGGTGCCCACAGGCTTGAAAAGTACTTGAATATATAGGACTGTCTTGAAAAGTCCTTGAAAATAAAATTTGCCTTGAAAAGTACTTGAAAAACACTCAGAGGCATTGAAAAGTCCTTGAATTTTACCATTTACAGGAGGATTCAACAGTGTTTTTGGAGACATAAGTCAGTATAAAATTGTCGTGCCTTTATTTGGTGCAGCTGCAACAAATAAAGACACCACAATTTTATACTTATTATCTTAAACTAATATCTTAAGTAATGGACTCATGCATTTCAGAAGTAGAATTCAGTCCTTGAAAACAGTAGGAAAATCTTTTAGAAGTCCTTGAAAAGTCCTTCAATATTACACAATCTTGCCTGTATGAACCCTGTTTTAACATAGCCTAAGTTCTTAAATAAGAAATTTAATGAATGGATCAGTGGGAGGGCAGTGACTCAGTGGTAGAGTGATTGACTCAAGAATAAGTGGTTGATGGTTGGAGCCTACTGTTTGCACTGCATTGCGTCATTGAGCAAGACATATTGAACCCAGCACAGGTCATTGACACTATGCTACAGCTGTAAAAATGCCAATTTATTTACCTAAGATACACTTCTAGTTGACTAGAACAGAAGATCAGGTAAATCTGAGCAGTTTATGGGATTTTTATGGTTTATACACAGGGTCAACGGCCAGTGAACCCTGCTTAGCACTGGTTCAACCCAGAAAGATCCATCCTGACATGGCCGAAAAATTATAATCTCGGACATAAACTTAAAAAAAAAAATACCGAAGATAACTGTTTGACAGCAGGTATTCTAATTTGGATATGAAGTTCATTTTTGTGTATTTGTGACAGACAGCCCGGAATATTTAACAGGCAAATGTGGCACTTTTGAGAGCCGGGGTTATGTGTAGTACAATTGTTTTTCTTGTCCAGGCAGGTTCCTATAAAAATAGACATCAGTTATTGTTTGTGTTGATGCTTTACATCCAAACCATGTTTTGCACAAAGACAGTAACAGTGACTAATGAGGAGCAAACTAGCACTGCTTCGATTTACAGTCTGACACACTACAAACTGACACAATGCACTCCGCTGGGCAGAGCTATTTTAAAGAATTGGGATAAAAGCAGGGCTACAACTATCAGCTTGTTCTCTCCTAGTGAGGCTTATACCTGGCCAATGGAAGCGAAGTCAAGACACAGTATTCCTGTAGAGCTGTCAGGTTTACAAATTTTAGCTCACCGGGAGCGGCTCCAGTGAGGTTTTAGGATGGGAAATCCGTGTGTCTGTCTGTCCACACTTTTAAACATTAAGATCTCTGAAACCAGAGGATTAATGGAAAGCAAATTTTCTCTGAAGCATCATTTGGGTGTGGGAAAGGCTGCAGTAGATTTTTGGCTAGATTGGATTAGAGCTCTGGTTTCCATGGAAACAGATAACTCCCATGTGGTTATAAAAGGGAAAATCTTGCGACCACTCTAGTTTCTTTACTTTTTATTGGATCTTCTTCATTCTTGCAGGTCACAAGGAAAACCATAAAATCTTGGATGGGTTTGAAATTAAGTAACTGTGGAGTAAACTGACTTTGGATGGATTTTCTTCATTCTTGCAGGTAACAAGGACAACTATAAAAATACCCTTGAGCATATGAAAAGTCAATGAATAATGTTGTGACCACTCTGGTGCCATTATTTTTGCTTGGATCTTCTTCATTCTTGCAGGTAACATGGACAACTATAAAAGCTTTGATGATTTAGAAATTCAGCTGGATCAAGCAAGAAACAGCAAAGTTAACTGCTCTTGAGCATCTGGAAAAATCCTCTTAGAATTATAATGGGAGTTCTGTTGTGACCACTCTAGTGCCTTCATTTTGTATGAATCTTCTTCATTCTTGCAGGTTACAAGGATTACCATAAAAGCTTGAATGAGTTTGAATTTTAACCAGACCCCATCACTGATAATCATTTAAAGCTGGTCAAGTGCTTAAATTCGTTAAAATGGTGGGTCAATTTTGTAAACATTTTTGCAAAACATGAAATATTTCATTCTCACGTGTCAGCCCTAATTTGATATATGCTTTTGTTGTTTTTGTTTTTAGGGGTAGTAGCAGTGCTTTCAATTAACGGATGCAGTATTCTAATGCCATGCTATTTTCTTTTTACATACAGAAAGGCTAAGGGTAAATGTGTGAAGCATGCAGCTGCAGAGCCATTAAGAGCACAAGTTGAAGTTAGGTAAGAACTATGTATGGTCAGCTCCTGATAGTGTACAACATAATCACTATTAAAATCAGTTTTAGAGATTCAATATACCTTCCTCAATGTTTGTCCTTAACTATAATGAGAAAACCACTAAGTTAAAAGGGTTTAAGAAATAAAGAAAATTGTAAAGAAAAAAATTAATCTAAAACTTGTATCTAGAGGCTAGAGCAAAGACACTTCCTCAAGTCTCAAGCACATACAAAAGTTCAAAACAGCCAGTATAAAAACTATAGAAGCTACATACACAAGATTGTCTATAAACTCAACTGGTGCAGATTTCTTATACTATTTGTGACACCAATAAGAATTCAGCTGAGGACAAGTAGATTTATAGACTAGCCATGAACATAACAGTTGAGAAAGAAAAAATAATGACATTTTTACATGTATTACAAACATCAGTTATTAGCAGACATTTACATATTCAGTAAGTTTGAAGTTTAATTTGTGATGTTAATTTCTCTTCCCCCTCTCTCTCTAGCATTTATTTGACAGCTCACCAGTCTAAGAAAAACAAATTAATATTATTAAATTGATTTTCAAGCATTTTTAGCTCACCTGAGCCATTGGCTCATGGTGAGCAATTGTGATCGTTGGATGTCGGTCTTGCGCCGTCCGTCATCAACAATTGCTTCAAAAGACATCTCCTCCTAAACTAATGGCTGGATTTTGACCAAACTTGGTAGGAATGATCCTTATAATGCCCTCAATAAAAATTGCTCAAATGGCTTCAGTCCATTGCATATCTAGGTCACACAAGCTTAAAGTAGATTTTCAAGATGAAATCTTTAAAAATCTTCCGTTCTGAAACCACAAGGCCTAGAGCTGTGATATTTGGTATGAAGCATCACCTAGTGACCTCTACCAAGTGTGTTCAAATTATATCACTGGGGCCAAAAGTTGCCAGCCCTGGGTGTCACATGTTTTACACAGGCCTATATAGGGAAAAACATGAAGAAATCCTCTTGTCTGAAACTATAGGGCTTAGAGCCTTGATATTTGGTATGTGGCATGACCAGTTGGACCTCTACAAAGTTTGTTCAAATCATGCTTCGGGGTCCAAAAATGACCACACCCCAGGGTCACATGTTTTACATAGTCTTATATAGGGAGAAACATGAAAACATCTTGTCTGAAACCACAAGGCCTGGAGCCTTGATATTTGGTATGTCGCATCACCTAGTGAACCTCTGCCAAGTTTGTTCAATTCATATGCTTGGGGCCAAAATGGCCCGCCCCAGAGGTCTCATGTATTACATAGGCTTTTTTAGGGAAAACACGAAAAAATCTTCTGACACTATAGGGCTTAGAGCCTTCATATTTAGTATGTAGCATCACCTAGTGGACCTCTACCAAGTTTGTTCAAATTATGCCCTTAATTATTTTTCAGAAATGATGCTTATCAGTTTCCATCAGACGAAGAGGAAGAGGTGGAGGTATCTTTGGCCATAAGTGAAGCTTCCATGAGTAGCGTTGGAACTCCACCAAAGGAAATTCAGGCTCAGCAAAAAGTAAAACAAATTTTGTTAATTTATTATCTCCCAATGAGGGCATTTTTTTTCAATCCCATAATGCAGTTCTTGTAACCTTTAAGTCCAGCTCAGGCTTCATGCAGAGGTTAAAACTAGAGCCATTATTTTCTACTGTAGTATTGCATCTCAAATGGAACACAGTTTTTTTGTTTTTAAAATTGTTTATACAAGTTACTTCACACTGATGACAGCAACATTGGGCCAAAACAAGGTGGTGGCGATAGTGAAAAAAGGTTAATGCAATCTATCAAACAAGCAAGAGTAAACAAGTATAGGCATGACTAAAAGGCAGCGAGTTTTGAAAGGTATTGACGACAGGCGAGCTGGATGGAATTCCATGAGACAGCAAAATGCTTTATTTTGCCAAATCTGTCATAAATTCGATACCACAATTATTCACCACTGTTTGAAAAGGTTTTAATATTATTTCAACATTTTCTACTACCCTCCCTACAGTATGAAATGAACGGTAAAAACTGACTACTTGTAGATTTGGTCAGATTTTTGGTTTAAACATATTCTGTGGCAATTTTATGTAGGACGAGCAGAATCATTTAAGGACGAGTACATTTTTATCGCACCTGTACTATGGGACAAGTGGACTTTGGAAAAATTTCCAGCCCTGAATTTCTTATGCGATTTGACCACATTTAGCAAAATAAAGGGTATATACTTCTCACATTGTCTACCTCTTCAAGGCAACTTCAGTGGTTAAGGGAGGTGTAAAGCTAAATTTTGCATGTATGCTATTGCTGTTCACGCTTAACATGCATAAGTCTGTGGGTAGAACCAGTTCCCAAGTAAGGAAGAAGGCAGAGTTTAGGAATCAGTACAATCAAGTACTATACCTGACCCAGGATACCATATGGGAAAGTGACACTGAACTAAAATTGAACTACGATTGAAAATTTATAAAATTGAGTAGCCTGGATAATTTGATTATATTGGGTATACTAAAAATTCTTTTGTTTTTGTTACTCTGCTGGATTAATTTTAATTGCTTCTTGATAATTAATTTGGTAAAATGCACCATAACACATATTTATTTTGGCACTGGTCCCCTCAAAGAATGTTGGCATTATGAGGGGCTCTTTATCGATGTCCTACTATCCTGGTCAATTTCTGTTTGCAACCTTACTGTAGGTGATCACAAATATGCATTTCAGAATAGCAAACACATACTATGATCAGATTGCTTTTGATCGGGGTCTGCACTTTTTGTCTATGATCTTGGTCTGCACTGTTTGTCCAGGCCTGACTGCTTTTTCAGCTATCTGATCTTGGTCTGCATTGCTTGTCTAGGAATTGCCTGGAAATTATGTACCACATTTTCGAACACCTACAACAGTTACTAGATTTCTTGCCAACCTCCTTATTTTGTTTCTTTTTTCCAGGAAGACAATAATAATGATGATCTGATCAAAAGTTTGCAGGTAATTAAACTTCATTTATATTAGCTCTCCTTAGGTTATGGCAAACTTATACACTTATGAAGAAAAAGTAAGCAAGTAAGACTAGGAATTGACACAATCACAGAATGCAGACCAATCTATGGCACCATGAGGAAGAGAATGCAGACAATTGTCAACATAATAAAACTAAAGTCTTCCTCTACAAAATGATCACTAAAATAGAAGAGACACCGGGACCAAAATCACTCAAAGAACTAAACGCAATAAGCCTGCACAGAAGGGTAGCAATAACAAACCCTGAATAAATAGGAACAGAATCACCACTTAAGAATTTACAGCATAGTAAGACACACATGGGTTTAAAGCTTTATAACTGCTTGAAAATGGACCTCTTTAGCTCAAAAGATTCAAAGGTTTGGGATGAGCTTATGGGATGGGACTTGAGCCGGCATCCGTGTATGTGTCAACACTTTCAAACATGAATATCTCTGAGACTAGATGGCCTATCAAAATCAAATTTCATCTGGAGAATCATTGGGGTGGGGGATTGACTGTATTAGGTTTTGGGCAAGATCGGATCAGAACTCTGGTTTCTTTGGCCAACAGATAGCTTCCATAGGGTTATAATGGGGAAAATCTTGTTACCACTCTAGCTCCTTCATTTTCGACTGGTTCTTCTTTATAGTGCAGGTAACAAGGACAACCATAAAATCTCGTATGGGTTCAAAATTCGGCAAGATCCAACCTTGGACTGAGGAGTTAGCTGCCATTGAGTGTCTGGAAAATTCTCCATAGACTTAAAATGGGAGAAATGTTGTGACCAATCTGGTACCTTCATTTTTGGATGGATCTTCTTCATTCTTGCAGGTAACAAGGATAACCATAATGCTCCGATGAGTTTGAATGTCGTCAAGATACAATCACCGACTACTGAGTTAGCTGCCCTTGATGAATCAATGAATAATGTTGTGACCACTCTAGCCCCTTTATTTTTTATTGGATCTTCTACATTTTTACAGGTAACAAGGACAACAATAAAGTATTGGATGGGTTTGAAATTCTACCAGATCAGACTTCAGACAGTAGAGTTAGCTGCCATTGAGTGTCTTGAAAAATCCACATAGTCTTAAAATGGAAGAAATGTTGTCACCACTCTAGTGCCTTCATTTTTGGATGGATCTTCTTCATTCTTGCAGCTCACCGTAAAAGCTTGAATGAGTTTTATTTTTGGCCAGATTCCATAACCTATTATGGAGTTCGCTGCCCTTGAGCGTCTTAAAAATTGATGGATAAAGTTGTGACAACTCTAGGGCCTTCCTCTTTTTTGTAGGTAACAAGGACAACCATAAAATCTTGAATGAGTTTGATTTTCCGCCACACCCAACCACAAACTACAGAGTTGGCTGCCCTTTAGCATCCAAAATACAGCTGTATAATGTGACCACTCTAGTGCCTTCATTTTTTAAAAAGATCTTCTTCCTTCTTGAAGGTTACCAGGACATACATGAAAGCATGGATGAGTACGAATTTCGGTCAGATCCGATCACTGCCTAGGGAGTTAGATGCCCTTGAGCATCTGAAAATTATAGTTTTATCAGGTTTCCTCTGATATATTTATTCAGATTTTTTTAATACTTGTAGATTATGAGAACTAATAGCTTGAGTGTTTCAATTTATTCCTGCTCACTGTTTCAAGTTCAGAGTGACCTGCCTTTGAGCATCGTAAATTATGGTGTCTCCAAATGTTATGCTGGCTTTAAAGTAGAACCAACCTCCTACTGATGAGTTACAATGGGAGATCTGTTGTGACCACTCTAGCACCTTCATTTTTGAATGGATCTTTCTCATTCTTGCAGGTAACAAGGACATTCATAAAGGTTTGAATGAGTTTGATTTTCGGCCACACCCAATCACCAGCTACAGAGTTAGCTGCCCTTGAGCGTCCAAAATATAGCTGTATAATGTTGTGACCACTCTAGCGCCTCATTTTTCATTTGATTTTCTTTAGCCTTGTAGGTTACCAAGACATACATAAAAGTATGGGCAAGGCAAGTTTGAATTTCGGTCAGATCTCATCACTGATTACGGAGTTAGCTGCCCTTGAGCATCTGAAAACTATACATTCACCAGGTTTTCTCTGCGATTTTTATTCAGATCTTTTTAAGAATTGCAGATAACTAGAACTAGCATAATATCTTATGTTTTTGAATTAATTTCTGGTCACTGTTTCAAGTTCTGAGTTATCTGCATACTTGAGCATCGTAAATTATGGTGTCTCCAAACATTATACTGGGTCCATGGTGAGCGATCACTTCCCATTGGGCTACTTGTTTCTTATCTAGATTGCAAGGATAATTATTGTAATTAAATTGTTGGGATTTGCTGAATTTTTCACTTTTTCTACTCCTGGTCTTATGGTTTCAGTTTTGGCCGACATTACAAGCTATGAAACGTCATCATTAATATGACGTAATGTGTGAACATTTAGGACGTCATTTTGTACAAAAAGATTGTCACGCTTAAAACTTTATATTTTAATTCATTGGCATTTGAACAGACATGAATATAGAGGTTGTTAAGTTGATTGTTGCTTTAGTAAAGTTGGCATTTTATATTATTCTAGGAAGACTTGGAAACTAAGAGAAAAGAATGCCTCCAGCTGGTTAAAACACTCAATGAAAAGGATTCACTCATACAAGAGATGGAGGTACATATATAGTTTATTCGGTTTTCATCATCAATCCATTCTCAGTCATGAATTTTATACAAAGTAAAGAAGGCAAAGATCATGAATTAAAACAATCTAGTGCCACACCTGACCAAAGAAACCATATAAGTGAAAGTGACAAAAACTCAAGAAAGGACCATACGAAAGTACACACCACACACAATACCGGAGCAATAGAAATTCAACAGTCAAACTGTGGTGGGCTTTAACAAAGACACAATATCAGGCCAAAACACTCTTATTTAAAGAGAAGTCTCTGAGTCGGAACAGTCATGAAGTCTGAGGTCCACCCTACAGGTGTACCATCAAAGGGGGAATAAAAACTGTCTTCGTCTTCCGGTTTAAGGTCAGGAGTCTTACTAGACTGTAACTGTTGACCTAACTGAGGGATGAAACAGTCATCATGTTTCCAGGTTAAAAACAGTAAAGGCATAAAACTTATTTGAGTTTAAAACTATGTACAGGGCTGTGGCTGGTTACAGTGTCCTGGAGGGTGTTGCTCTATGTCTACTGTCAATCATGATTGGGTTGACCTCGTTGAGCATGCAAACTGTCGCATTAGATAAATGTTTATAACCAATATTTTTATAATGAGAAATTATTTTAATTATTAACTGCCTTGAAAAATTGTTGGTGCCAACAATACAATGCAATCTTTATCAACTAAAGTGGCCATAAAACTGGGACTCTGGGACTCAGGAAGTCTCTAGTGTAAGAGAGATCAAAAGTAAGGAAAAAGGCAGAGATAGGGAATTGATAACATCAAGTACCACACCTGATCCAGGACAGCATATTGGAAAGGGACAAAAACACATGTAAAAAACAAGAGAGCCAAGAGGTCAGCCCAGGCCCCTTCTGAGCAAGTGATTGAAAAATGGCAAGGAACAGACAAGACAGTATAAGTATATCAAATACAAACATAAAACACACGCACACACAAAAAAGGATCCACAAAAGTAGCGCCTTGGAACTGTTAGTAAGAAAAGTACTTGAAGGCTTAATCATGTAAAATGGTACCAATATCAGCCTTAATTCTGATGTGAATCAGGGCACATATACATTTGCTTGATTCTTTTGTGGAAATTGATCATGAAATAAACAGGTTTAGCTAAACACATATTTGCAGCATAAAATTTCAAATATTTTCTTACCCATATTTTTTTATGTTTTGGGTGCTCAAAAGCATATGTTGTGGGTGCTCAAAAGAACCGTCTCATTGAAACAGTTCTTTTGAGTACCCACAACATTTTTTCGATGAGGAAATATTTAAATAATTTCCTGTTCCGCACTTCTAAAGGTCTGTAATACCTAACAAGCCTCTGGGTTACTATGAGTCAACGGGATAAATTTTCTTCTTTTGAGTTATCAGCTGTTTGAGTTAAAGGATAAATGGATGATGATGCGAGAAAACCTGTCTTTGGGTATCCAACCAAGTCAGTCACTGTCAAACCAGTCCACTTAGTTACAGAGTCTAGTTAAACATGGAAACTTTGGACATAGCAACCTTAGCTTTAATAATTTCCAGAGAGCGAATAATAAAGGCGCTGATTATACTGGGCACATGAGCAGGCTGGTCTGTGCCTTTAGTGTACATAAAACAACAGTCAGGTAATTTCACAACGAGGCCCAAATGATAATTGAATATATCCAATTTAACTTAAGGATTGTATTTTCATGTCCTCATTTTGCAGTTTTGTGAGTAACATAATTCATGGAGTTTTATTTTTATCCCTTTCAACACTGTGAAAAAGATAATTATAATATCAGCCTGCTTATCATAAGTAAGAGACATAAAATAAAGTCTCTCTCATTGGAAAAGAATCCTGGGCTGAGTAGTGCAGTCAGTAAGGCGTCTAACAACAGATGAGAGTCTGACTGCAGATCCAGGGGTCGCTAGTTCCATTCCTACCCTGTCCCATACTTTTGTGGAGATTGATCATGAAATCATTTTTACGGCCTTTCTCCTCCCATCTGCTGATTCAAGAAGGGTTGTTGTCAGTTACAACTGAAAGTATGTGCACAAAGTACTGGTTTGTCTGCATTTCCCTGCTATTTATCCCCACACTGTGGGGACAGACAGCTGGTAAAACAATGGCAGTCCTCCCCTGCAGTCTGCACTGCCATGTTTGCATAGGTATATTAAATCCCCTACATTTCTCCTGCACCATGGGGACAATGCAAAAGTAAAAACAAAGCCTATTTCCACCACTATCCTCCCACCATGCTCAGGGTGTGATGGTGGCATGGTTACAAATGACTGATGTTGCATAATGATGTTATTTATATGCTCTCTTGCATCATAGATATTTTCTTTCAGTTTACAATTGACAGCCACAGCAAAACTATTTCAACTCTTAAGAATAGAGTATCTTTTGCCGAGAGTGCAGCTTCAAGAGCAAGAGAAGAGCTCAAGCAGGTGTGTATGATTGTCAATAATAGGAAGAAGTATGCATTTAAATGAATAAATTATATGGAAAAGCAGAGTCTTCATAAATATAGGGAGTGAGTCTTAATAGTTGAAAACACCAGACTCACAAAATATAACTTCCAAATGGTGGCCACAAACAGCAAATGTTGAAAACAACAGTGTATGTGTGTAAATGCATACTGTACAATTAAATCAAGTTATTTGATTTGCAAATCTTTAGGGGATTATTTACAGCATTTTACAGCAAAAGTGATTTGATATATATTATAGACCATTTACGAGTATGGAGCTGAGCGGCTCTTCTTGTAGAGAATTAGCCTGGGGATCGAAGGTTGCTAGTTTGAGACTCACTTTGAGCAAGTTACTTTATCCACTTCTTGGTACTGGTTCAAACCAGGAAAACCGGTTCTGGCATGACATGTATGTAAATTAAAAATAATAATTGGAAAGCCTTCTTTTCCTGATCTTTTTACGAAAATAATCATTTATTATAAAAGAGCGGTCATAAACATTGAAATAACAATATATATGAAGTCTGCCGGTCTGCTTGTAAACCCAATCACTGTTTATAGGAATGGTTAATTGCACCATGGTCGGGCAATTTTTGAACATGAGTTTGTACTATTTTTTAGATGCAGACAGACAAAAAGCAAAGAGGACAAAAGCATAATGAAAAGGTAAGCTGTATTTGTTTATATGGTATGGAGAGAGGTGAGCTTTTATAATAATTTTTGAGCATTTTGACAGCATTCTCACCCCCTCCACCAATTATGCCATTTCGATATGATGTGTGTAATGTAAAACTACAATTGCGGGTAAAAGGATTAGTTTTGTCACAGGAGGCAGGGGGGGGGGGGGTCACATCAGCGAAACCAGCGAAACTTGTTCTATTTCTTATATGAATATTAGCAAAACATATTTTTAAACCTCTATTTATTGATGGGTTCTTGTTAACTGAATAAGCACTTTTGGAGATAATTCAAGGACTAAACAATTTTATGAGCAATCCTTATCCAGACTTCCGAAATTCTTTGGGTAAAGAAAATTTATAATCAAGATATCTCCAAAATTATTATAGCTAGGAGCTTCAAACATTTTCAACTGATAGAGCAAGGAGCTTTAATTAGTGTGAATATTCAGGCCCTATTTATATTTATCTTGATCAAAAATAAATTCCTCATTAATTGCTAATTTATTTTTACCACTCTGCTTCTTCATCAGCTAAGGTGATTAAAAGCCTGTTTATTGTCCATAAAACCAATAATTGGCTGCTGACATGTTGTTCCTCATGACTGCCAAACAGCTTGAGTTCAAGCATCTGGTCACCTCAGCTGTGAGTTAATCACAGCACATCTCAGTGGAGAAAGCTTATAATAAGGCCGTGCTTCCATTCAATTATTTCATTGACTAATAATGGCTTCAAGTGATAAGAATGAGAATTGGTTTAGACACGGCCCATGTTACTTTTTGCACTAGTTACAGAATTAAGCAGTCTGGTTAAGAGCCCCTAAGTAAGTAATAGTTTATAGCATTAATTGAAATTGTTACATTTAGCTCTGTTCATGATATCTTCTGCTTTGCAAACATTTTGGACCCAGATCAGGCCCGACAAAATAAAGGACCTGATCAGGGTCCAAACTGGTGCTCTAAATACATTCCTGAAAAGAGCTTATTTGGAAATGGGATTTCTAAAATAAATAGGCAGACAATTAAAACGTTCAAAATAATCCTGTATTCGCAAAGTGTATTTGCATTATATAATGTCATAATTTTTATCATTCCTATTATCATTTCCATAGATCTGAGCAAATTCTTGAAAATTCAAAAAAAACAGGGGTGATAAAATTCAGGATTTATCAGGATTTCCTGATTGAGCACTTATGCATTTTGCATATAAGATCAAATTTATTATTGCTGTAAATTCGTATCAGAACTTATCATGATCTTTTAATCAGATATTTATTATAAGATAAGCATAAACTGATTGTTTCTATGGATGTTTTGTTCTTTTAAACATTTTACTGGTGATTTCTAAACATTATTGGCCAAGTTCAGGATTGATCTTAAAGATTTTCCTGATTGAGAATCTTGGACTGTTACCACACCTGAAACAAACAAAATGGCTTGCAAGCAACTCAGATCAGCCTGCCCATTGGTCCATGTAGACAGCAAAGATTCTGACTAAACAGTGTCAATATCCAGGCTGATCTGAGTATTGGCTGTTTGTTTATGCATCTGCCGATTCTAGCCAGAGTCCTCGAAGCTTGGATTCTTAGCTACCCACTATGTTACTGTGAAAACACTGATCAGACTATAATCAAACACAGATGTGTTGATGGATACACATACCATTTAGCTTTAAACCTGTTTGTGTCATCTGCTGATATGCTTTACAAATTATTTTGATCAATAGAAAGTCCGACTTTTTGTTGGGCCTGATCTGGATCCAAACTGTTTGACAACTTTTGATAATCTTTCCAAACAGTTTAGAAATACATCAGACCAAACATTATACACTGACTGTAATTAACTTGTTTGACCTGGTAACTGCACCTTGTGTAGTGCTGCCTGAGGAATTCTTCTTGGAGTATTCAAGTGATTATTGACTATCCCCTGTGGCATGTGAGTGCAATTAAATTATGGGCTAACTGGAGCAGTTTCAACAAAATTGATGGTCATATGGTTCCCAGTATACTGTAAGCTCTATAATAAATGCATCTTAAAAAAGTCTGAGTTTTCACTTTAAATATTAGATGACCCTTACCTTGCTAAAGAATTGTGTAAGAGATTTATAAAAGATGCAAATCACCCTTCACAAGTATATGATGTTTTTTTTTTATAGAGGCTATAATTAGGTGGTCTATGTTATTCTTAATAGGTAGCTACCAACTTGAAGAATGTTGCAGCCAAAACAGCTAAGCCTTCGGAACAATCAGCTCCAGATGATGTAAGTATGTTTTAGATTATGAGTTGTCTAATGGTAAGCAATCAATTATTAACTTAAAACCAGGAAATGCAACAATTACAGATAACATGCCATCTCATGGTATCATATTGTAGGGAAATTGAAACACAGACACTAAGCAGATGAATGAATTTATACCCCTTTTTGAATACATTCAAAACACAGATAAATAGCAATTACAAATAAGTACATTGAGATAAGATGCTCTGCTTCTCATTTTGTTCAACCTGCACCTATTACATCAGAGTATCAGTAATAGAAGATCTAGAAAATGCCAAACAATCTTCAAATGGAAAAAAAAAGAATTCTGGGAGAACAAACACGACTACATCTGCAGCCACTTACTCTGAGACTTAAAATTGTAACATTAACAGCAACTTCTTATCTTGAGAAATTGAAACATAAAAAAACAGACTTTGACACAACGCTGTTTCCACGCAGGTCTTAAACCAAACAAATATGAGAGTAAAAATAAATTTAACTGGACAAAAAGGAAGAAAGCTAAAAGTAAACAGAATCTCAGGACAAACTCACCTGAATACACCCCAAGGAATAAGCCCTTATTCAGGTGTATTCAGGTGAGTTTGTCCTAAGACCAGAAAACATTGATAGATACAGCAAAACACTCCATACTAGAACAACAGTATAGCTACAGATGGGAAAGCAGATGCTTTGATCAACCTGCACGTGTGTGCTAGCACATCAAGGTATTTACTTACTGGTAAATACATTATGCAAATAGTTTATTATTCAAACTCTCAGCATGTAATAGCTTAATTATGGACATGAGTGACAGCTATCTAACTTAAATAAAACGTGGATGTCATGACAGACATTGAGTACAAACGAATATTGTTTTTTCTAACCAGAATTGTCTGATTAGTTATAATTAGAACGCATTTAGTGGTGAAACTGGACACGAAAGTCAATATATACTTGGTCATACAGATGTGGTGATAAATGAGAAGTGTGTTTCTGTGAATGCAAATACTTGTAGGTTTTAAGATAGCTCTTACTTCTTTAAAAACACTCATTTGTCTTTCACTATGTGTCCTGTTCTACCTTTAGATCAGAAAATTATAGATTTTTTTTACATTTTGTCTGATTTAGAATATATCTTAATTTCAGGTTAACTCCAATGCTACTACAGCAAACAAAGAAAAAGGAAAAAAAAGAAGTGACAATCAAGTAAGTAGTGTTTTGATCAATTTATTCAAAGATAATGTCAAATGGTGCTGAAGACAATTTTTGTTTACCATAAGCATGGTACAGATTCAATTAAAACTTGATCAGTACAAGCTCTAAACTCCGTTCAGAAATTCTATGTCACAGGTTTTTTTTTTGCAGTTTCTGCTTTTATACATTGTTTTAGGTCCTAAATCACCGTGAGACAGTTATTTTTGAAGACCTAATTTCTCCAGCAGGTTCTGTGGCAGTTCATGCATCTAACAAAGCCCTGATATCTTGAGAAAAATCAGAAAATCCAGAAACGGGCACGGGGACTAAGTCCAATTGCCGATGATTGCCACATAAAATACATCAACAATCATCGATATGCTTCATGTCTCTTGTGTCTATTTTTTAATAGCTCAAATGAAACACACCGTTTACTTGAATATTAAATGTTTTGATAACAAGTTAGTTTAAAAATGATTTTTTATCCTACAAACCATTATCCTTACATGTGAAAGTAATGATCAGCACGGGTTGCTAAGGGGGCTGGGGGACCTGCAATGATGGCAATTAGTTATTAGTTTTAGGAGCGTCCTTCTAAGGCAATAGTCAAGCAAGCTCATGTTATAAACCCAAGTTGTGACATACAGATTTTTTCAACAGTGCATTGATGTTGTAAGTACAACCTAAATTGTGCCATTTCAACAGGGATGTCCATAATCTCAATGACCATTACACATTCAGATTTTTTTTTTGCTGAAAGTATGGCTATGCTCATAAAAAAGACATAGTAAAGGCTATACCTTGGTAACATGACATTATCAGTATTTTATTATTAATTCTTAGTTGAAATGAGGCATTTTAGCACCATTTAAATTTTATAATCTCTTTGTCAACTTTATTTGTGTTTTATTATTTCATATTTGTGTATAAAGTATGAATCCAATCTTTTCTAACGATATCGGACAAAGAACAATTTTTCAAAGGTGTAAACCGTGATAAACTGGGCCGCGTAGCGCAGTCAGTAACGTGTCTGGCAACAGATGCGAGTCTGACTGCCGATCCAGGGGTTGCGAGTTCGATCCTGGCCCGGTCCCATACTTTCGTGGAGATTGATCATGAAATTATTTCTACGGTCATTATCCTCCCTTCCGCTGAATCATTCAAGAAGAGTTGTTGTCAGTTACAAGCGCAAGTATGTGCACGAAGTACTGTTTAACTGCTTGTTCGAGCTTGCCCAAGAAAAAGTGTGGTTAGGTGAACTGACCGTCCCGCAATGACCATAGCTGTTGACTTGGGACGTAAAGCAACAAAACAAACAAAACAAAATAAACAGTGATAATTAGTTTATTTTTTACATCAAATTTAATGGCAGCTGAACTGCCATTGAATGTGCCTTTTAACTGTTTTTAAAACTATATATTCTGTTCTAATATTTTCATCTGTACAAATGTTTAAGATTTATACTGTGGAAATGCTTGCTTTAAGTTGTATTAGAAGGAAACGGTATTTCTCAAGAACCTGGGCGCATAAAGCACCCATAAGTGTTATCTTTTCCAGATATACAGTGTGTAGTCACACTTAATAATTTTCCACAAATTTTTCGACAATTGAAATAGCCACTCCCAAATATTATAATAAAAATATTGTCATTTCCATTAAGTTCATGGAGGGCGCTTCAAACTGACAAATTGTCTTAGTCTGCTGGCATATTTCTCAATTTCTTGATTTTTCCCAATATATCAGGGCTTTGCCAGAAGCTCGCACAGGCACAGAACCTACTGGAGAAATTAGGGGAGGCCTACACGAGTAACTTTCTCACAGCAATGTAGGACCTAAAACCACGTATAAAAGCAGGTACTGCGAAAAAACAGTGCCACAGAATTTCTGAACGGAGTTCAGTCACTACATCAAATCAACTGTATGTGCTCGAGTACCAAATGTAATCTTTTATCTCATAGTTGTGAATTTTAGCACACTTGAAAACAGAGTAGACCCTGATTAGACAGCTCCTGTAGGATTTGAATGGTTTTTAAGTTATTTGGCCATAAACTGTCCCTGCACTGCCATAAATTGTAGCTCTGGCAAATAGAAAAATCAACATCCCATCCCATTATAAAGGCCATAAGGGTCTGTATTGTAATTTTTCAGATGAGAATTAGTGCAGGACTAGCAGTCTGTCTCACATTGAGAAGGTTCTTTGTACTGCCAAAAAACATGTTTGTTAATGAATAAGAAATAGAAATTTTGTTATACATGTGCATCTAGAGGCCTGCATTAGAAATGCTTTAATTTTATTTGGGCTCTTATTGAATTGCAAAACCATTTAATAATGAAATTGGGTCATAATATGTGGATGTCATGAAACTTACCAGTGTGACGTTTCCCCTTATTCTTGGAGAATTTAATGGCAACATCTATCACATTGCTGAGTATTTGTGCAATGTACCCCATCATGTTGTACATCATAAATCCGAAAGGGATGCCTTTTTCATTTCCATCACCAATAGTAAATATAAACATGTTGGGTTATGAGAGGAAAGACCACAATTTAAGCATTGACTGGTTAACACAAATTACTCAATCCATAAAGATAATTAACTCAACAAAAATGGTGTGGAAGTATATGATAGTTAGGAGATGCCACCATTTGGAAGTTTGTAGTTTTAACAAACACACAAAAACATAGGTAGGCAGTCAACAGTTTGATTCTGGATTACCGAAGCGCTCAATTTTTAGCTGATTCTTAAATCATTTCAATTTCAACTGTGTCTTGAGTTGAAGAAATACTCCAAGGAAAATGGACTCATAATTTATGCCTGTACAGATGCTATCTGGAGCACTGTGTCAAGCAAAAATAAATTTATAAATAGTAATTAGCCAGCCCACTATGCTGACTAAAATGAACTGCCATGTCTACAACAATTTGCTTTGACCATCTCACAAACCCTCTAAATGCATACAAACAAAAAGATGCAACAATGAGCTTTACATCCATTACATTAGAATGTCGAATGAGCTTTGAATATTTTTCACAGTTTTTGATGTTGTTTTTTTAATCCTCATGTCTGAAACAATAATGGGCAGAGCCCTTACTTGCTTCTTGATAACATTATGTGGTCTCTGGAAAAATAGCACCACCCCTAGTGTCAAATGTTTTATATAGGCTTAAAGCAGATGCAGAGGCTTGTCTTTTGTATGTGATATCAGATTTTTTGAAAGCTGTAAAGCTGGGGCCAAAAAGGTCCGCTCTATGGGTCACACTTGCAACATATGCTAAAATAGATACATAAAATAGTCTTATCTGAGACTATAGATCCTGCTTGATTCCTAGAAACTTTTCAGCTAAGTGCATTTTGGCTTATTCCTAGAACAATTACAGTTTGATCAGCGGCACACTGAATGTTGGACAAACGAATTAGGGTGACATCTTGTCCAAATATGTAATGTATATTAGAGACAAAATTTCTTTTATTTATTACTTGTAGCACTACTATTTACAAATATCAAGATGTCTGCATACACTATGTTCTGATTCACAGCTAAAAGCAACCTGCAAACAAACAGTATCTGATAACTGACCATTATTATATGACTGAATAAATTATTGCATGCATCTACAGTTTTACTATGATCAGCAGATGATCCGTATTCTCACATTTTCTTCTTTACAGGATAGTGCCTACGGTAGGAAAAAGACAAAGTTAGGAGCAGTGGAAACACTTAATAATGTAAGTAGGTCAGCAAAGTCAATTGTGAAGGAGACTTAACGCATATAGAAGGGATAGTGGATATTGGCTAGATTATCCACACATAGCTACACTGAGTCATACTATCCGCACATAGCTACATTAAATCATACAATAATTTAAGTTGTCAATTTTTATGAATGCAGCAAAAACTGCTTTCAATAACCTGACTTTATGGACTCATTAGTAATGTGTATTCCTTCATTCTAATTTATGCAAGCACAAGAAAGGCAAACATACATGTTCAATTAAAAGAAAAACGTGACATGGGTATTAGGAAAGTGATTGTTTAAAAAAAGAGCCATTCGATAAACTTATTAAAAGCAAGTAAATAGTATCAAGAAAAGTCGCAAGCTTAGATCACAGGCAGGGTGTCCAAAATCAAGGAAAAAGGCTGTTAAAAATTATTGTGTTTCAAATTTGTACTTAGTTTTTACACCCACATGCATCACACACTATAGCTTCACCTTAATCTTCCAAGTAAGGAAGAAGGCAATGAGCAGGAATCAATACAATCAAGTACCATACCTCACCAAGGACACCAAATGGAAAGTGACAAAAACACAAGAAAACATCCCAAACAAGAAAGCCAAGAGGACAACCCTTTCCTAACAGGTGACCACAAGGCTGCAAGAAACATACAACACAGTATAGCAAAGACAAACACAAATGACATAAAAGATCTACAAAAAGAAATACTGACATTGACTGAACATTGACATAATTAAAATTGATAAAGGGCTGTCTAACATTTTATATTTCTATTTCAGAATGAAGATGTAATAGAGCAGAAAGATTGTGCCCTTGTCGAATATGTCAAGGGCTCATGTTACATCGGGGTATTGGACGATGACAAACTAACATACTGCAAGCGTCCCTGCGTCAAGAGAGGAGAAGATTTGGCATTTTCTAAAGACAGTCTCACTCTAAACAGTAGAGATATTCAAAAAATAGATCAGAAATTTGTGATAAAAAAGTTCAAAGGCGCTATAGTAAACAATACTATCACTGTTAATCAAGATGACATTAATGCACTGAAAGAAGCTTTTGAAAGATATATGTCTGAAGCTGACGATTTTACAGAAACCTAGAATTTGTGTTTATGAAACACTATGCCCCCAACCATTAGTTTGTTTACCAGCCTTTTTTTCATCAAGTAATCTATTCATCATCGTCTTTCAGTCGGTCTTCCAGTTGACCAAATCTGATGCTACTAGCTGTAATAGTTTTCGAGATATCTTAATTGGAAGTTTTGGATGTCCAAATTTGCATAGGGCATTTACTCGAAAAATGCAAAGGGCAATAACAAACAAAAACGCATAATCTTATCATTACCCTCTATCAGCTGTCCAAGTTTGGAGCCCCTAGCTGTAACGGTTTTTTGAGATATCAAGTTTTCTATGACAAAATTTGCAAAGGGTGATAACTCAAAAAATATAATGATTATTTTTAATTTTCTCTAGGTAATCTTCTCATTATCAGCTATCAGCTGAGCAAGTTTGAAGCTCCTAGCTGTTATAGTTTTTGAAATATCATGATTACAAAATTTCAATATGACCCTTAAAAGGGGGCTTAACTCCACAAAGGGAGATAATCCAGATTGTAAAAAAATACGGGTCAATTATTTTTTGATGAGGAATCCATCTATGAAATTTCAAAACCCTATCTTAAATTTGAAACTTTTTTGATATATCAAGATTTGCAAAAGACAATAATTAAAAAAAATATAATGATTTTTTATTAAAATTTCACAAGTCAATCTACTCTTTATCCTCTATAAGCTTAGCAAGTTTGAAGCTCCTAACTGTAATGGTTTTTGAGATATCAAGTTTTCTATGTCCAAATTTGCAAAGGGCAATAACTAAAAAGAATAATGATTTTTTTTAATAATTTATACCAGGTAATCTACATATTATCAGCTATAAGCGGAGCAAGTTTGAAGCTCCTAGCTGTTATAGTTTTTTGAAATATCCTAATTACAAAATTTCATTTTGGCCCTTTAAAAGGGGCATAACTCCACAAAGGGAGATAATCCAGATTAAAAAAAAATAATGGTCAGCTTTTTTTGGGTGGGAATCCATCTATGAAATTTTAAAACCCTATCTTAAATTTGTAATGGACGGACAGACAGAAGGACAAGCCCAAAGCAATATGTCCCTTCAACTCTTTCAAAGTTGTGGGTACTCCTTATCCTCTATAAGCTGAGCAAGTTTGAAGCTCCTAGCTGTAATGGTTTTTGAGATATCAAGTTTGCAAAGGGCAATAACTCAAAAACTATTTTTAATCACTCCTTATCCTCTATAAGCTGAGCAATTTGAAGCTCATAGCTGTATAGTTTTTGAAATATATTGATTGCAAAATTTCATTATGACCCTTTAAAAGGGCATAACTCCACAAAGGGAGATGATCCAGATTAAATGAAAAATACGGGTCATCTTTTTTTTGATGAGGAATCCATCTATGAAATTTCAAAATCCTATCTTAAATTTGTAAAGGATGGACAGACATCCCAAAGGAATTTTTCAAAGTTGGCATAAAAAACCTACATGAGCTTCATATTTTAGCAAAGTTTGCTTGTTTCAGTGTATGAATGTCATCTTGAGGTACTTGCTGTGTTCCACCATTCCAAGGCGGTACTTTTGTGCATCATTTGTGTTATTTATGTCTTGTGTTTGTCATGCTTTGTCTGTTCATTACTGCATTGTGGTCACCTGCTGGTAAAGGGCTGACCTCTTGGCTATTGTTTGTGGTTTGTCACTTTCCCATGTGGTATCCTGGGTCAGGTGTGGGAAACCACATACCAGAATTCAAAATATACATAACAACTAAAGAAACGTGACTCATACTGTGTGTCTATTTGTTGTGTGTATAGATGAACTAGGGTAGACTAAGATGCCTGAGATACTTTGAACAGATGAAATAATTTCATATGTCAGGGATAAAAATGTTGTGTTACCCATTAAATCAAATTTGGCAAGAACAAAGAAGTCACACAAAATTCACCAGTAACTGCTTCTGTGTTATTTCATGGACGTCTTGTGGGCATTGAAATAAAGCATACATGCATTGTTCAACTGAAAGACATTAGGCTCTGTGATTTGTTATTATTGAGTTTGAAATGAACAAAAAAATGCCAGGTTTCTTTAGTTGTTAAGTATAGTTTGGCAGAAATGGTCACTGGGTGTACCTGTATAAGTAACTGAAAAGCATCGTCTCATGTAAAACCAGAGAACAGAATATGACATAAATGATCACCAGAATAGCTAGTCAATTTGATCAAAATCATGGCAGCATAATGGTGAAATCACAGGTGAAAAATTTAGAGTCATCTTGACCCTTTTTTATTTTATTTTGTTGACATACAACTTCCAAGTTATATGAATGCCTTCATGAGCAGATTGGAAAACAGTGTAAATTCTGATCAAATGGCTTCATCGGAAGACAGCTGATCTGGATCTACAGAGTTTTTCAAATATAACAAATTCAGGAATACTGTATATGGCAACAAAGTTTTGCAATTTTGGAGATTTATAGAAGCTAACAAAACCCAATCCTTATGTTATTGCTCTGTACGCCTTATCATCTGCAATATTGCATGAAAATTTTCAGAGATTATTCATTACTACTAGGCGTCACTGTGCTATTTTGGAAAATGTAAGAAATTGAATTTCTAAATTTCATATTAAACAGTGCGCAGCAGCCATGAAATATCCATCATCACAAAATTTATGAAGCTCTATCAAAATTGGCCAATGACTTTCAGATAAAAACAAAATGCAATTAACAATTTTTGCACATGCTATAGATGAATTCAACAAGGTCGAAAAACGTGGTGTTTTCAAAATGCATAAAAAAACTCAACCCTAATTAAAATTTCAAGAGTTTGGTATTTTTGAGGCCACCTAGGCCAGATTATTACCAACTGCATTTAAAAAGATAAAAAAAACACACAACCATTTGTCTTAATAAAAGCGGATTTGGCATCTTTAAACCCCCAAACATGTAGATAGAAAGTTAACTTTTCCGAAAGACAGCTTAACTTTTGCCCATTAAACTACACATATTAGGCAAAATTCATTTCATTGTTATAAGCGTTTGGTCAGAAAAAATGAGTAAAATGTCCAATTGGGAATTTTGTTAAGTGTATATGAAACTAACATAACAATACAATGGCATGCAGAATTGTCTGGCCCAGGAAATATGCACACTCTTGTTTCAGTTCTTTGGTGCAGTCTTTGCTTCCAAGGGATACCCTTTTAAGAACATATTTGACTTCACTGCAGCTGGTGACTGGGACTGTGTTGCGGCAGTGGGACGTCTCCCTGCCCTTCACTATAGTGAAGATTTTATTTTCTTGTCCATTGGATTCATGGGTTTCATTGTGGAACTTTGAAACTATTAGAGGGTCGCTGATGGGGCCTAAATGGCAGAAACTAGCTAGCCTGGCCCAGGAAATATGCACACTCTACACTTAAAAACACTTATAAGTGTGCACATATAAATGGGCGCATATCTCCGTTAATACTGGTTAGATCATTTTCAACAAATATAAACGACATGTGAGTAATAAAATTGCATTTATTTAATTTCGAATAAAATAAAAAGTTAAAAAAATGCAAACGCAAAATTCAAATTTATGGTAAAATCAAAGTTCACATTTATCTAATACTTTAGAAGAGACCTAACTTGATCGAATATATCACAAAACAAAGTAAATATCACAATATTCTTAATCAAATCCTACAGCGGCGTCCATGTCCATGTAAACTTAGTAGCAGGTATGTTCCACACACTGTTCAGTTCACTACGGCAAGACAACGTCGGTCTCATTGACGTCCGAAATGGTGAACATAATTCTGAGGGAGGTTGTTCCACTTGTAGAGAATTTTTGCTCTCAGTTGGTTCAGTGTGCCTAGAATAGCCGTTGTTCTCCTTACACGGCGGTTTAGCTCATTCCAAATTATTTCAATTATGTTTAAGTCTGGTGATTTGGGGGAAATTCAACGTAATTTACATTGTTATCATTCAGATATGCAGTGGTGGCCCTTGCCAGATGGGCTGGGGCACCATCGTGCAGCACCTGCATTCCTCTGTGGTCACTCAACAATGGAATGACCTCTGTATCCAGCACTTCATGTTGATACCGAGCTGTAGTTAAGTTTCCATTTATGAAGACAATGTTAGTTTTATAACGTATTCCTTGGAACTGAGCGAAACTTACCCCACCTAATTTTATTCAAAAATGCTTAACTATAAAATGACATTCATAAATGATATGTCATAGAAAGATAAATTCTAAAACGAAGAAAACTGTGAACTTTGATTTTACGATATATTTCAAATTTGATTTCGCATTTTAAAGTTTAAGTTTTATGGAAATTTAAATTTATGGAATACCATGTCATGAATGTCATCTATATCTGTTGCAAATTTCAAAATGATTTGACTTTTATTTATGAAGATATGGGTCCATTTAAATGTGCACACTTGTAAGTGTTGTTAAGTGTAGTTTCATTTCTTATGTGCAGTCTTTGCTTCCAAGGGATACCCTTTTAAGAACATATTTGGTTCTATTTGATTGTATAATTGTATATATTGGTATTGTATTTGTGTTTTTTTTTCTTGGAAGCATTGTAATTGCCTTTAATCCTTTACCTGAAAGAGACCCCTTTTAACACTTTTGCAAACAGAGCAAACCCCTATCAGGCAGCTCATGTAAGAGCTGTCTCATCAAGATCTACTCTGTTTTCTTATGGAAATATAATAAGGTATGATTCTACACTAGTGGCCCAGTAATTTCTTTGTTCTATGTATTAAAATGAAAGATCATTTATAAAATTATTCATAGTGGGTTGAGGCTAGCATGAATATTCATGAGAGAAATGGTTAATACCTTTATGGCTGTATTTTTAGCTCACCTGAGCTGAAAGTTCGGAGGTGAGCTATTAGTTTACCAATGACTCCGCCGTCTGTCTGTCGTCCCTCAACATATATAGAATCATCAGTTATGAGCAAAATAAATAGTACAAAGTACTGTCTAACGACTTCTTAAAGCTTGCCCAGTAAAAGATGAACTGACTGTCCCGCCAAGATCATAGCTGTTCACATGAATGTAAAGCAACAAAACAAACAAACAAAAGTGATTGTACTTATTATTCAAGCTGTGTCTTAATAGTGATAGTTACTACAAATAAGTATGTTTCACAATGTAGATAGATTTGGACATCATGTATGTTACCGGGGTCAGTCAAAAATAACTGAGAGTTGATACATATCCAGTGTTCAATCTAGAGGGGCCACCTTTTGGATCAAGTGACCCTTTGTTAAAGATAGAGTGGGCCATCTTTAACACTAGGTAAATGGGGAAACATTGGACAGAGTTTTATTTTCACCTGAAATAGAATGAAAATGGCCCCCTTAAAAGTACCTAGATGGAACACTACATATCTCCTTCATATTCTAACATACACTAATCTAATTTGTCATATGTATGTAACAACTGTCCTGCCTCAGAATATTCAATATACAAGAGATAATGTAAAGTACAGATTGCTGCTGCTAAGCAGCCAAAGAATGCAATAAAACGCCAGTGATGGTTACTCATAATAGAAATAAAAGCAAAATTGTATCTGGGAAATAGTGTCAGTCACTATAAATAAGTGTATTTCACCATGTAGATAGATTAAGATGTATGTTAATAGTGATGGTTACTACATTGTACAACTTGTAATAGATATTAAATCAAAGACAGAATTGGTGAAATAGTGATGGTCACTAAAGTATAAATTAACTGAACAGTTCTTTACCCTTATCCTGCCAAATTTTATTTTCAATTTTTACTACTTAAACAATGTAATCACTATAAACACAGACCAGTCGCCTATATAATTTTCAAGCATAAAGCTATTTATACATTAGATGAGGACCATAATGTTAGTTGGGTAAGAAATTAGGATTTATAGCTAAACCCAGCTATATCCAAATTTTCTGTCACTCAACAGGATATTGATCTTCTAACCGGCTTGTGTGAACTTCTTTAAGGTCTTGTAAATCTTCAAAAACACTTTTTTAAACTCATATTGATTGAAAAGCCAGTAATGAGAGAAATAGAATGTCGAAAGACCAATCAAAAATTATTCCAACTAGTAACCAGGTTATAAAGGTTGCAAAATTTACTTAGATCAAAATATGCGAGAGGCTCATATGATGCCATTTGAGCTTTTTAAAATATTAAATTTAACATATTTCATTTATTTTAACATTTTTAAATATTTTATTTGCTGAAAATGATTTAAAATGATAAAATGCATCATTTGCATATTTATATAAAAGAGTAATTGTGCTGTTTTTGATTGCTTAGAAATCGCACTACATAAAATATGACATTTTGAAAAAAAACATCTCAAAACAATAATGTGGGCGGGGCTTATATGCTAATTTGCATAATTTTAAAACTTCCATAACTTTTGACTCGGTTGGAAATTTAAGATGGGGTTTTCAGCATTTTGGTTTTCTCATCACTGTCATTTAAATTATGAAGAGTTTCAAAAATGTTTTTGAAGGTTCACAAGATCTTTAAAGAGATTCAGAGATCATATTGTATTGCATACAGATGGTGTTAACCCTATCAGATCGTAAAGTTTTTGTTTTCTACCAGATTAAGCAATAACTGCATATATATATACTCAGAAGAAAAAGTTTAGTCAGTACAGACACTGTGTGCAATAATTTTGTAAGACAGTCTTAATAATGACAAAAACCTTACTAAAAATAAAATTCATGTAATGTCTTACAAATGTGAACATTTTCAACAAAACATTCCGAAAATATACCCATTTTCTTCATCAAAAATACACAAAGTGGTCAATATTAAAATTCAACTTTCATAACTCAAAAATCAGTCTAGCGCCCCTCAGACGATTTCTGGTACTAAAGACGGAAATTCTCGAAATGTTGCATCACTAAGGAATTTAAGAAGTTTCCAAGCGGCCATGAAGCGATTACGTCATGTTGACGTCACTATGACCCCTACTTCAAATGACCTCGTTATCCGTGGTCTCCCCAACGGAGGCTTGTCATTTTTACCGCCAGGCCGTTGAAAACGTGTTTGCAGACGATAAATTGTTTGTTCACTGCATCCAAATCTGCGTGTTACATCAGCAACACGTGTACCTGTTTCAAGACGTCAAAACGCGGTATTTCTGTAATTTGTAGATAGCCTGACGGGCGAATTAAGCTTGCTAGCACTGAATTTTCTCCGGATAATTGCAATAGGAACAACTCTCTTTCAATATCTAACAGTATATGAGAAAATAACCCTGCCAGTTTACCGCAGTACGTGCACATCGTGCATTTTGAAATTTGGTTGATACAGTCTAATAGAGGCATTATTTGACACGCAATGAACAGGTAAATGTAAAGTTACGATAATTCAACCCATGTAAAAAATTTGACAATGATATATGCAGTATTGTTGATTTTATGAGAAAACATAAATACTGACTAAACTTTTTCTTCTGAGTATATAATAAATCACTATAATATGTAAGTGGTGACGTTTGTAGTCTGCTGATTGTTCTTAAAAATTGTCCAATTTTATGTTCATTAAATGTTCTTGTCCAGTTTTTGAATCTTGTTCTTGAATAATAAAAGAATTTTTCTTGAACTGTTCTTTAAATTTTCACAGGGGGAAGAAATTTTGAAAAAAAAAGTTTATTTTGAAAAAAGTCAGCAGATAACACAAAGGCATGAAAAGTATGCAATTAGATAATATCTAAGATCTTTCTTGTTCAACCCTGTTAGAATGTAAACAGTTAGGACCCAGATCAGGACCGTGGTTCTGGTCTTGATCTTGATCCAAATCGTTTGACAATCTACATACAGGTTATTTGTGACAGGGCATTATGGCTATGATCAGTTGCAGCAAGCATTAGGATTTCTGCATACTGTTAATTATTACTGCTTGAAAAAGAATATCAATACAAAGGCAACAAAACATTTCAAATTTCATACATCTGAAAAAGTTAAAACTGAAATACCATACAACTGAATTCACTACTTTGTTCCATCACCAATGACGTGCAAAAGCGCCACATTGACGTCATTGGGAAGTAGGCACCTTTTCATAAGTTGCATGACTAAAAATTAAACTCATTGTGTTCATCTATGGTTAAGAGAGAAACCAGTGGCCTCTCTCCTTAATATTTACAACCCACACAAATTTGCATAATTCAAACCCTGATGTAGGTCAGGCCACGTTTAGTTTGGTGCCAAGGCACTGGATTGATCCTGACCTGACATTACATTACATGTTACATTTTAGATCCAATGTCGAGCCAATGTTAGTCAAGAGCTGTGTGCGCTGGATTAGTCTTGAACCGACTAGGATCACTGGTAATGAGAATAAACTTTTGAAAGAGAAAATTTGTTGTGCTCCACCTGCGAAAAGAGATTTATGATTAGGTATTTTATATGTAGAATCTAATAAGGCAAATACATGACCGCCATGATGTCTTATTCATGCATGTATATATACTAAGAAAAACAATTGAAGGATATTAAAATTCTTTTGACTTTATAACATTTGGGAATATAATTTTCAAACAAATTATTTTTGTCATTGATAGAATTATCACTATGCAATTCACCAAAATGCAAATTGAAATTCACGGGTCATTGGTTACGATACAGTACTACACCAAATGTACCGACGCTCTCTACCCAAAGTTCACAGGCAAAAAATTTAGCGCTCTAAATTTTAGCTGAAACCTTTACCAGGTCATTGCTTATGTTCTAATTCCGACCACAGACAAAAGATTAAACCAATTTATCAGCCATTTCCCCCTAATAATGGGACAACTTCTTCAACAAAAATACAGGGATATAGCATACCCCGGCAAATTTGGCCACAAATTTGCAATAAAACACTTACAACAGCTTCAAAATTAGGTGCCATTTATTTGAGGGAGAACCAGCGATGATTTTGGGGCCAATCATTATGGAATACAAGCGATAAAAATGGGTTTCAATCATTTTCGAACGTTTGTGACTTTTCAGTATAGAGGGTTGAACCATTTGAATAGGTACGGTACTTAAACCATTGTAGCGTGACTAAAATAAAGCATCTATTTTGATTGCAGATATCTGGAACTATGAAATGCATGCATAATTTGTTAACTGTTTATTGTATTGGATGTAAGAGATGGGACTGAATCTAAATATCCTTCAATTGTTTTTCTGAGTATATTTGTATTATACCTCTTGTTGTTAACTAAGTTGACCTAGAGTGAAATAAAAAAAAAATAGAATTAGAATTAGTTATTTTGATAGGTATTGACCAGCTTACATTGACAATAATTAGAATTCCTTTCTCAAATATTTAGTGATTAAAGTAATTTGCTTCATGTTTGATTTCTAGATTAAAATAATATCTTAAATAATTTTTGTTCTAAGCTACATTTGTCAATGCAAACAGCTAACCCAGATTGAGACCAACTTCCTGTCAGACCTGATCTAGATCCAAACCGTTTGACACTCTGACAGTGTTCCTGAAAGAATATTTGTAAAAACAGTTAATTTTGAAAACAAACCGTCAGCATTCAACAACAATAACAAAAAATAATAGAAAAATTAAAAAAAAAATTAACTTTAATTTAATATAGAACAGTTTGTTGTGGGGTCAGTTTTATCAGCCAGACAACGAAGGTCTTGATCAACCATGTTGGAATGCAAACATTTAGGACCCAGATCAGGACTGCCTGATCTGTATCCAAACTGTTTGAAAATTTGAAAGTCACTCTGAAGATTTTTTTAAAAAGAAAAAAGGGTTAATTTCAGCATGTAAGCATGACAGGCTGGTCTGGACATTTAGTGTGTGAGCAAAATAGTCTAATCATTTATGTTCTCAGATAGCCTGGGTCTAGTCGTCAATATTTTGGCAATATATTCTAATGCTAGTATAAAAATAAGAGAATAAAAATATACCACATCAATGGTATCGGTTGTCCATTATTGAATCGATAATGTCAAAGATGTTCAACACCAGTAGTAGTCCCAGATGAGACACTTCATTATGCAGTGTCGTAGATGTTCAACACCAGTAGTAGTCCCAGATGAGACACTACATTATGCAGTGTCGTAGATGTTCAACACCAGTAGTAGTCCCAGATGAGACACTACATTATGCAGTGTCGTAGATGTTCAACACCAGTAGTATGCCCACACTACATTATGCAATGTCTCATCTCATATGTACATTTTGCTATTTCAATCAATACATATTTTAATTAATTCTTTACGGGTGCTGTCTACTGATAAATTTTGACCCAGGTAAGGCCCGACAAAATGTTGTGCCTGATCTGGATCTATACTGTTTCACACAGATGGTATTCCAAAAAATATATTTACGAAAAATCAGGATTTTTGAAATTAAAAGCAGACAACAAAATAGTATACAAAATAACCAGTAGGCAATATTGCTAAGTTGAGATGTTCAACAATAGAATGCAACTTTTGATACCGCTATCATTAAGCACAGAAGCCATAAAACTTGACATTTTTTAGTAAATTTCAGCTGATGGTCAGTGTTGTGTAACAATTAACCCTTGTCCTGCTGTGTGAATTACCATGCCAGTCAAATTCGTGACATCATTTATTTTAGTATATTTGGGCTGCACTGACATAACAAAGACATAATGGTGATAATAATAATGATATTAATAATAATAATTTATTATATTATTATTCAATTTATTATTATTGTTAAAGAAAGTTGTGCCATTATTATCAACATCATTATTAAAGAATTTCGAGTCAGTGTTCTTTTTCTTCTTCTTTTAAAACCAGAAATACCATTTTAAACAGAATCATACCATTTGGGTGTTTCGGATTTTATAATAATATTAAAAATGATAATAATCAGTAAATTTATCTCCCCAAATAAGTCAAGTATTCATTAAAACATTGGAATTTGATAATGATTATTAATAATGCAATATTATTATCTGATTAGCCTAATGCTAGTTCAAAATTGTGTGGTGCGCCTGTAGCTAAAATTGTGAGGTGCACCTGTTGTTTAAATGTGCAAACCCAGATGCACCTGGGGTTCAGAGCAGGTGCACAAGAAATGCCATTACTGTCTACTTTAGTTCAGACTCTATTGTACAACTTGGAATAGATATTAAAACAAAGACAGAATTGGTGAAATAGTGATGGTCACTACAAAAAAGTATTTTTCACAATGTAGATAAATTTAAATATGATGTATGTTGATAGTGATAGTTACTACGAAAATGTATTTTTCACAATGTAGACAAATTTAGATATGGTGTATGTTAATAGTGATGGTTACTACGAAAAAGTATTTTTAACCCTGTAGATAGATTTTGGTATGATGTATGTTAATATTGATGGTTACTACGAAAAAGTATTTTTCACCCTGTAGACAAATTTTTATATGATGTATGTTAATAGTGATGGTTACTACGAAAAAGTATTTTTCACCCTGTAGATAGATTCAGATATGATGTATGTTAATAGTGATGGTTACTACGAAAAAGTATTTTTCACCCTGTAGACAAATTTAGATATGATGTATGTTAATAGTGATGGTTACTACGAAAAAGTATTTTTCACCCTGTAGATAGATTCAGATATGATGTATGTTAATAGTGATGGTTACTACGAAAAAGTATTTTTCACCCTGTAGACAAATTTAGATATGATGTATGTTAATAGTGATGGTTACTACAAAAAAGTATTTTTCACCCTGTAGATAGATTCAGATATGATGTATGTTAATAGTGATGGTTACTACGAAAAAGTATTTTTCATCCTGTAGATAGTTTAGATATGATGTATGGTAATAGTGATGGTTACTACGAAAAAGAATTTTTCACCCTGTAGATAGATTTTGATATGATGTGTGTTAATAGTGATGGTTACTACGAAAAAGTATTTTTCATCCTGGTGATAGATTCAGATATGATGTATGTTAATAGTGATGGTTACTACGAAAAAGTATTTTTCATCCTGTAGATAGTTTAGATATGATGTATGTTAATAGTGATGGTTACTACGAAAAAGTATTTTCACAATGGAATTAGATTTAGATAAAATGTATGTTAATAGTAATGGTTACTACCACTTACAATAGATATTAAAGCAAAGAAAGTATTGGTGAAATAGTGACGGTCACTACGAAACTCGATACATTATTGGTGGATTTGCCCATCATGTATGTTAAGGGTAATAGTTACTACGAATTATTATGCTTTTAACATTCGCATACAATTATATTTAGATATCATGTATATAAATAGTGATGCTCACTATGATTTTTTAAAACTTCAATCTACTTGCATATTAGATTAAAATATAAGTTGATACTGGTAATTGTTTTGACTTTGGTTTGTTGATATTGGCCGACAATAGGCATTGATTTAAAAGAAATAAAGGAAAGCCATACTATAAAGAAGGACAAGTCACAAGTATTAGCTCTAAATAAGACCAGGCTTGATGAAAAAAATAAAACAAATAGCTCAGAAGTGGTCCTGAATAGGGCTCAAACCCAGAAATTGAACCCAAATGATGCTATGATTTTCAAAAATGGGAAAAGTGAGAAATTCCTCTTTTAAAATAGAAAGTGTTTCAAGTGAGCCTCTCACTACCTTTCAACATGGAAGCAAAAACAATGAACCCTTGACAGACTGATCTGGATTCATATTGTAAGCAATATAAACTTACAATGTATATTGGCTGGTACATATAAGTTTTTGTTTGATTTGTTTCTAAAGGTCCCATCAACAATCTTTCAGTTATGTAGGGACGGGTCTTCCTGGGTCGAACCAGTACTAAGCTAGGATTAATGTGTCTTGTTTAAGGACACAACGCAGTGACGCCGTTTGGGCTCGAACCCGCGGCCTGTACATGTAAGTGAGCAAGCTACAAATGTCGGAAATAGCCGAAAAACTAACATGCAGATATAGTTTACGTCATTTGTTTACTATGATAGCCTTACCTCGATCTCCTTTTACACCAGGCTCCCCTTTCGGCCCTGTGAATAATAATAATAATAATAATGATAATAATAACAATAATAATAATAATAAAAATAATAATTATGATTAGAGATATCTTATAACATGAAAATTGTGTTCAGCCTCCGAGGTTATAAAACTGGTGTTGATGCTCAACTCAAATGAGCATGAAATTAATCAGGCAAATAAATGTTAAAATGCCAACAATTATTGGCATTTTAACATATATAAGCATGATAAATACTAGAGTTTAGACTTAAAATGCATTTTCTAAAGATTATATCTAGTCTATGTTGTTGAGCAGGCTTAGTTGAACATTTTCAAACATTGAGACTGTTCTTCGTTTTGATCACCATATAACCGTCGAGTTCTGTATCATTGGTGCTATGAGGTGATATAGTTGGCAATCCGAATCGAAAAAAGATGCATATTTTTGGTTTTGTTGGCATTTTTGAGTACATTTGTAAGACCACTTTTAACATAATATTTAGCATGTATACAAAGCCTTAGGGGTGGATGCCAAGTCTGAATTTGCATATGAAGGCCAGAAATTAGGTCAAAGGTCATTGAGTGCAAAAATGAGAAAACATGTGCTACTGTAAAACAACTTTATCTTTTTATATGTAAACATATTTCATTTAAAGCCAAATTTTGTATGCTTATAGTTATAAGTCTGAAAAACATTGAGCAAATGATTTTAATAACTAAATGTCAATATGTTGGCTTTAAAATTGGGTCAGAGATCATC
This sequence comes from Loripinus fragilis, assembly GCA_964019695.1. Lineage (NCBI taxonomy): Eukaryota > Metazoa > Mollusca > Bivalvia > Lucinida > Lucinidae > Loripinus > Loripinus fragilis. Next base: position 60,676,915 of record OZ026530.1, read on the forward strand.
AAGTGCAACAATCTGAGCATTTTATAAGCTGTGTTTCTTTTTTTTTCTCTGGTCCGAAAACAAGATGTTATTAAACTCTAAAAATGGTAGAAGCCTTTCAGAAGGCTTAAATTAACATGTTTATTATTTAAAAAAAAACTCTTTGGAAGCATCCTTTTATGGATTTTACAAAGACAAACATCGAAAGTTTTGTGCAATTATGACGGAAATTCTCTTCATTTTGGCTAAACTGAGATATGTGGACTACTTTGAGAGTTTGTTGCACCTTTAAGAAAGTAAAACTATTTTCAGTTTGAGACATGCCTTGGGGCCTTAGAAAACCATAATTTAATAACTTTTCTGTGGTCATTTTTTATAAATCACCTGTAATCAACGTTACCCTACTGACATTGAAAATAACAGTGCACCTAATACAAGGCTACTGTTGATTTCTTTTATTAGTATCAAACAGTTTAAGCATTAGATGTTTGAACTAGACATAAAAATCAATTGCATACATCTGTGAAATGTATTTCTGCTCGTAAGCGACACTTATGCTACATTTTATACTAAATTGCAGAAAATGACTTTACAAATTACATGTATTAGAATAAACCATGATACCCGACCTGAAATATACATGATGTTGATCTATATTCCAATTGAAAATGTTCATTTTCATATATTTGAAGTTGTTTACAACTTTTACCTTGCAATGAAGTGAAATCAAGTAAATATTTAAATATGCTAATTAGTATGTGATTTGTACCAGCTCCAGCATATAACGCATAGCTGCTTACAGATTATTTTTTCTACTTACATTGCATTGGAATTGGCAAAATATCTTTTATAATGAAATCAAAATATAACTATATTAACAATAATTGATCTAAAATAGCTGCACATATATTAATGAGGTAACGTAGGTAACAAAAGGTGTTTTACATAAATGGATAAAGGTAGTAAATTGTTGTTTGGCTTATATAAAATTTGGGTCTGCTCTCCCTAATTCGCTTACATATACTACACACATTTGATTCTATATAAGACTTCATTTAAAAGAGTGCCATGGATTGGTCTGCAATATGTGAATGTGGCATTTCCTGGTCTTACTCAATTACTTTTTGCAATTTGCTTGGCTCTTTCACATTCATATTGCAGTTTTCAGAGTTCTACCAATGCTACATAACGATAATGCAATCACATCATGATTTAAATATTGACTTAATAGCAATAATTTACTTATTAAAGCATGGCAATATTTCATACATCTAGCGGCAAGGCAGGAATTAAGGCAGGGGTAGTATTGAGTGTCATCTAGAGCAGGTTTAGGCTTTTGAAGATTTCAAATATAACATCAACCAAAGCTTTCGTAGTACAGAACCAGCATGGTTTATGTCCAAATATAGGGTGTTACATAGATCTAGTATTAAAGATTTCCCTTGTATGCTGAATTCTTTTAATTTCACATTTCACTGTTGACAATTACATGTATATTATAAAATTAATTTATCATCTGTCCCCATTAAAATCTTCTATGTTTTGTTGAACTAGATTTCAAATCATATTGTAATGATGATTATCTTATTATATTCTTCAACAATTCTGATAGAAACTATTCTGCTTGTTAATTATCTTAGACTAAGGTTGGTTGAGGTAAGGTTACCTGAGCCATGTAGCAGTCTTGTAAAACATCTGAAAATATTTCATGGTAACATAAACAACAAATCATTTGAGCGTTAGTGATACTTTATTTTAAAGATCAGTTGACTGTTTTTTCTGAAGCATACAACAAATACATGCCTCCCAAAATTCACTAGTATGGTTTGTATCTCTGAAACTCACAGATTTAACTGAATGTTGAAAAAGTAGTGTCACACGCAGCGGATTTCTTTGCTTTTCTTATTCACAAGTTAGTTTGTTTTTAGTTTTGTTTATGCACTGTTTGATTTTGTTGAGCTATTTGTAAACCTAGTACATGTTTTATATATGTCCTATGAAAAGTAAGTTATGGTATGTTTGTTGGTTTTGGAAGGTTTACTAAATTAGGCTTATTGTGATAGTCTTAAATATATGCAAAACCATCAAAAATGTGAAGAACTTTACTGACAACAGCTTGCAGAAAGCATTTTAAGCATGAATTGCTCACTCTTGTACCTATATCCTTGTAGATATTTGTGAAGACTAACACTGTTTGGGGACTGTCTTGTATATAGTGAAAGGAAAGTAGTTCAGTTTTATTTTAAGAGTAATGCCATATTAAAACTACACATTTCGAGTAAGTTACCAGTTACAAGTGCTATCCAATCTGAAATCTTGCACTTGTATCTACGAGCAGAAGATGCATACATTAATGTAAGTCACCAACCCTATATGCAATTAATCCCTGTCTTACCAAATTGGCAAGGTTAACAGATAGATTCTACACTAGAACAGGCGAGGTAACTACCTTAGGATCTTATATACATCAAGCAAATTGGAGGTGTTAAACCAATTGGTTATGCTTGTTAATGTACATATTGGATAAGACACATTTACTCTAAATACTAAGAAATGACCCCCAAACTGTTGGAAAACTATGAACACAATCAACTCATCAGGTGCTCCAATATGGTGAAAGCCTGTGTTCCCATGAAGTCACCAGACATCTGTTTTGGGGAAATTTAAGTTTGAATAAAACTTGCATTGGTATTTTACAGTTAAAAAGAATAACATAAAGAAACACATGCCAATAACCTTATAGCATTTGATCTCTATCATCATTGAAAAAATAATAAGCAAAATATGTTTAATACTGATACTTAGAATTGAATTTATCGACACCAAAACAATAACAATGTGTAAAAAGTTGCGCTGTGAAAGACATAGATGTATATTTTATGGTATCTTAAAATTAGAGGTTACCTTTAATAGCATATCTATACTGCTTCTATATATGGATGAATTCGTTTACACAAGAAGCCGGATTTCAAAGAAATGCTGCTTTTGAATCAACATCATTTCATTGATATGTGCAAATGAAAGGACACCCGTACAATTAAATGTTAAAAGTTATATGGATGATTACCCTTAATGTCAGGGCTATTTCCATGATATACCCTTCAAAAAGTTAATGAAGTTTTCACTAGATCATCATTATTATAGAAATGTACATGTATATTAGCTTTTTGTTATGTATGTTACCATCTGCTAACAGGTTGATGTGAAGACCAATTTGAGGATATATCCCTTCCAGTATATGGTATTTACTATATTCTATCATAGTTTCCACGCGCCTGATGTTTTATGAAAGGAGGCTTGGTCTTTGTTTTTTCACGAAGCTATGCTTACTATATGCAATTAGCATGTAGTGGCCTTGTAAAAAGTGTTTTACAATTACTCATAGATGGAAACAAACACAACAAATGTGTGAAATGAGAAAAGAAATATATTTTAGTCCTATAAACATGAGATCATGGCCAAGTCCTTCATGAAAGCTGTAGCTAGGAACATATACCTTTGAGAAATGACTTAATTGCAGATGGTAAAATGTAACGTAAGTAACAACCTTAAACACATTTTATGTTTAAAAGGATAGATAATTGTATAAAATGACGTATTCATACAAAGCATTAAGCAAAAGAAATTATTTCTTTAAAATGAAATGGTTATTCTTAGTTGTATTACATTTTAATTGATTTTATACAGTAACGTACTTTACATGCCTATTATGAATATTTGACCACGGGAAACTTAGTAAATCATTGCTTTCCAAACATGATAGACACACATCTAGCAGGACAGCAATAAAACATTCACCCATTAGGGTAGAAGGGAACTTAAAATGTGAGTTTTGCCCCTGTATACATAAAATATTGCTACAATTTTCACCGATTTTGCACTTAAATGACCTTTGATCCAAACACACATCATGCCTTGATGATGCTTTTTGTTTATATAGCATGGCTGTATTATCCAAAAGAGATTTTGCATTACTTTTATTCATAATTTTGGATAGCTTATTGATAAAAATGCTAAAATCTGACGTATATACAAGAATTTGAACTCAGTTGACCTTTGACCTAATTCTGGGACTTTGGGGCATTTCTAGACTTGGCATCCACCCCTATCCTTCTTAAAACACATCAAGATACACTTTGAGAATGGATGCCAAAATATACTCAAAAATGCCGACTGATTTTTTTTTCAGGCTCTGGATGGCCAACTAATACTGATTTGCCGCTATGACCTTGCTGAGGAAGAGAGAGCTGGTTGCTTGTCCTTATATAATCAATTATATACAACATATATAGAGGATCTTAGATGAGTGTTCATGGTTTATTAAAATTTACTAAAGAGTTAAGGAAAATAGATAAAATGCAAGGCTTGCCGAGTATTTTATCTCTTTATCGCAACGAGTTTAATACATTCAATAATACAGGAGCACGAATGTTAGATTCTATTTATCACATGATATTAACAGTACTTAAAACGTCAAGATTGTGTCGTATTTTACACAGAGTATAAATGGACGTCATTACGTAAGGCTACAAAATATATAAACCATTATCATATAATCTATAAATAGACATATTCTGATTGGCCCAGATGCATATCCACTCGAGTCAATATCACTACATATTGCATGGTTTGCCAGACGTGACATTGGAATGCACACGGCACGAGGTGATATTACATGGCTTACGGGAAGTGACGCCAAAACGTCTAGTAATTTCGCATGATCCATCCGTAACGTCAATGGTTTTAATGGTATGAAATGACAGAAAATGCATAAAATACATTTATTTTATATTAAAACAATTGTTGACTTATGTTTCGTTAGACATGGAGTGTTATTGAACAGTAAACTTAATCAAAACGACCTCCGCTCCGCGTCGGTCAATATGGCCTTTACTGTTCAATAACACTCCATGTCCACCTCAACATAAGTCAATAATTGTATATTATCGATTTTATTGCACGGCGTTATGTCGCTCCCAGACGCGACGTCATGTGATTAGTTCGCTAAAAGACTAGTTCATAATTATACCATATATGATCCAAATCTAAGACTTGCGATTTCGGTAGAGCAACAAAAGCGTATTCCCGCCATAGCATTGGCTGCTCGCACATACGAAAAAGGGACGAATATCAAGACTATAGTTGAGCGTACTGATTGTTCATTAAGTCAAATGTCAAGACAAGCAATATTACTTCAGCTTAAAATGTGATTACTTTCTTATACATCGGTTTAAACATGTTTTGAGAGCTCAAAAAACCGTCTCTGCGAGACGGTTCTTATGAGTACTCAGAATATATGTATTTTGGTTTATGATATAGAAAACAAGAGGGTCAATATGACCCTTTATCGCTCACATGAGATAGGTACATAGTGGAAGCTGCCCACGCCCTCTGGTGGCCATAGTTTTTTGACGGATCAACTTCGCTTTAGCTCATTAAGTGATCATTTCTACCGAACTAAATTGAAATCTGACCGCCTGCTTAACAGAATTTGAGACGATTTTTATAGTCTGTGTTATCGCGATAAGCCACGCCCCCTCTAGAGTTGATTAGAGTTACGTAATACTTACCAGGTACACACAACTTTGAATTATTCTTGCAGTGAGCCAGCAGTATATTCTCCTGCAATAAAGTATATGATGTCAATCGCATTTTGCAGAATCTATGAAACCCGACTAGGCGCATTGTCTTCAAATGCACTAAGTGTATTAACCTTCATGAAAGTAAGTAAGGGTGCAAAGATCAGGAATCGATACAATTAAGTACCACACCTGACCCAGGATACCAATGGGAAAGTGACAAACTCACAGTAGACACCACAAACGAGAGCCAAGAGGTCAGACCTTTCCCAGCAGGTGACCACAAAGCACATATAAACAGACGCGCACAAAAAATAGCAAACACAAGACAGAACAAAAACATAAAAGATCCACAAAAGAAGTACCGCCTTGGAACGGTCAGTAAAATATTTAACTGGAGGGCTTAAACCAGTTAAACGGCGCCAACCTCACCCTTAATTCAGATGTGGATCAAGACACATAGATATTTGGTTTGCATGAAAGACCCCTAACTTATCAATGCATCATCTCCTAAAACATATAAATCAGGATATAACAAGGAGATAAAGCAAGGATAAGGACTCAACAGTAAAAGTTAATTAAACTGAATACCGGAGCAAAAGAAATCCAACAGGTAAACCCCGGTGGGCCCGACAAACAGCCAATTACTCACAAGAACCGTCTCGCAGAAACGGTTCTTTTGAGCTCGCAAAACATGTTTAAACCAGTCCCTGGGCAATACACTATAGCCTCACTAACAAGCACTGTGACAACCAAGGACATCACTGAACTTTTGTTGATCGGGACGTAAAGAATCGTCGCAAAAAATCACATCAACAACAAATTAAAGTTTCATACACATTGTGCCTCATATTTACATAAATTTTATAGCGAGTTCGATTTCGTCACAATTAAGGAACATAAAATTATCGTTTGAATTGCTGAACTCACAATTACTACTGTCGTGCCAACAAAGAGTAACCGTGACTTAATACATTGTTTACAATTGCTTAGCAAAAAACAAACATGTACTCTTCACTTGGGCTAACGCGAATCGATAAATCAGTTGAATGTGTATTTTTCCTATCCTTATGTAGTAATCCTGATAAATGTGTAAACAAAACATGAAGTCACTGTCACTCCTTGCTGACAGGACAGTAGTATTTCTTAATATGTCGTAACACAAAGTGCATGTCACCAGTTTTACTTTGTAAACTATATGTAACTGGCCGAATCTCCGCCCTAGATTTGAGCTGCGACATGTGATTTCAAACAATGTGGCATTTTACAAGTGTAGACTCAGACGAGCCTGTGCAGCATCCCTTCAGCTTAGAAACTCCAAATGATGTTCGGTCAGTAGCTAAACAGTCATAGAAAGCTCAAGCGAAGGCTCTGATCTGATTGCGCGTATGCACAGGCTGGTCTTAGCCTTTGCTGGTTGCACATACCACATTGTTGGGATCTCATAGTAAGTAAGGTTGCAAAGATCAGGAATCGATACAATCAAGTACCACACCTGACCCAGGACACCAATGGGAAAGTGACAAACTCACAGAAGACACCACAAACGAGAGCCAAGAGGTCAGCCCTTTCCCAGCAGGTGACCACGAAGCACATATAAACAGACGCGCACAAAAAATAGCAAACACAAGACAGAACAAAAACATAAAAGATCCACAAAAGAAGTACCGCCTTGGAACGGTCAGTAAAATATTTAACTGGAGGGCTTAAACCAGTTAAACGGCGCCAACCTCACCCCTAATTCAGATGTGGATCAAGACACATAGATATTTGGTTTGCATGAAAGACCCCTAACTTATCAATGCATCATCTCCTAAAACATATAAATCAAGATATAACAAGGAGATAAAGCAAGGATAAGGACTCAACAGTAAATTAAACTGAATACCGGAGCAAAAGAAATCCAACAGGTAAACCCCGGTGGGCCCGTCACGGCATATTTTGCTTTTGTTACAATACAATTATTGTTCAGCTCCCATAGGGGATGTCAACCAATGTTATGTGTAATAACAGAGAAGTATTAACATCAATTGAACTTACAATAATGATTCAATAAAGAAGTTTGAGCAATTAGGAGAATATTTTCCCTAGTTGACATGCTTACAAACACCAAATTTAACGTTTTTAAAATTGGTGTAGTTTGGCAGAAGCATAGCAGGCAACAAAGTACGTTTCAGAGCGGTTTACCATTTACAATACCGTAAAAACGTGCACTTTCTACTCCCATCCCTAATTTTACGTCTTTATACTGGGTGCCGTTTAGACCAGACTTTGAGTAAACGCATTGCTGGTTTAAAAAAAAATAAAAGTCGCTAAAATATTAAGGATAAAAGTGCTCTTCATTTCCAAAAAAATTTAGTGTATTCGTTCTGCGCATACGTACGAAAAACACCTAAAATGGTGTTATTTGTCATTTGAAAGATGCAACTGGTGTCTTTCAGTTTGTTTTTTGTTTCCCCATCCCCCGTCCTAGACCCAAAATGCCCTTTACATATGTTGTAAATGTGTATAGCGATATGTCGTTGTTCAAAGGGCATCTTGGGTCTAGGGGGGGGGGGGGAGCATCTAAAAATAAATCGAAATACACCAGTTTCATCTTTCCAGTGACAAATGTCACAATTTTAAGTGTATTTCGTACGCATGCGCAGAAGGAATACGGTAAAGTTTGGGAAATGAAGAGCACTCCTAACCCTAAAATTATTACTTTTTTAAAAACTAGCAATGCATTAACTCAAAGTCTGGTCTAAACGGCACCCAGTATAAAAACGTAAAATTAGGGGTAGGAGTAGAAAGTGCACGTTTTCACGGTATTGTAAATGGTGAATCACTTTTAAACGTAACGTGTTGCTTACCATGCATACTTTACTGCTGAACTACACCAAATTTTAAAACAATGTGAAAATTTAGTGTTTGCCATCATCTCAACTAGGGAAAATAAACGCCTTATCGCTAGAACTTCTTGACTCTTAGAAAGCATGAGTGGATCCAGAAAGTTTCTTCATGAGGGTAGGGGTCAGCTCTAAAAAGATATCAGTTTTCACCTCTTTTGGTGTAAAATATATATACGTTTTTTCTGGACACTTGCAATAAACTAGACAACAAATGATTTATAAACACTTCCAATAAAACCACAACAAAAACTTCGTGCAGAAAAGTAAAAACTGGAAAACAAAAATAAATAAAGTGTGGTTATATTTTTGGCACTACACAAATACCTCTCTTGCACGACGAAAAATAGTGTTCAAGAATCCAGCCTGGTAAGCATCATGACAGACTCACACAAATTGACCGCTATACATATGATTTCCAGCAATGTGGCATTTTGACAAGTATAGACTCAGACAGGCCGTACTTCCTCCTTAAATGATCTTCAGTCGGTAACTTATCACTCATAAAATATTCAAACGACTCGCACATGCTCTGACCAGACTGCTCGTATGAACAGGCTGATCTGAGGTTTTGTTGGTCGCACATACCACATTGTTGGAAATCTCATGTCGCGATACATATGATTTATTCTTATAATCTACCATAAACTTCCCAATTTTACTACATCTCAGGTGCAAACATAAATAACATATACATTTATCCTTGTTTAGGTAAGTTAGTTTCATTGTACAATTTTACCAGTGTATATACAAATATTCCCTCTTGTAGGCGGGACAGGACAGTCGAAGACGAGTTTCCCACTACAAGACGGAATATTTGTATATTCACGAGTATTTGTACAATAAAACACATGTATCATGAACAATAAAACAACCACCTTTTAATTTATGAATCAGATATTCAAGTCAATTATAAGCTCCATCCCTAACAGGGTCTTGTAGAAATTATACAACAGCATATTTCAAAGGAAATGCGACAACGTCATGATACAATTTCTAAAGAAAACAATTGTGTTGTACAAAAAGAAGGAGCAGAAGAAGAAGAGGAAGAAGGTTTCTGTCAGTTTACCTCAGCTTTCAACATTTCTAACATCATCTGTTGTAATAAAGCTGTGTTGGTTTGTCGCTTGGAGCGCTGATTTGTGTCTGTGTTTTCTTCTTGGCCATACTTCTCACCGAAGGTCTGAAATATAGGTAACCCTAATACAGCTGCCCCGCAACATGACTCTCAGAAAACTGTACCTCTTAGTCAATTGTTTATCTAATATGCTGTCTTTGGATTTTTTAAATTGCTTATCTAATATGCTGTCTTTGGGGTGTTTTGCAATTGTTTATCTCATATGCTGTCTTTGGGATTTTGTAATTGTTTGTTTAAAATGCTGTTTTTGTTTTTTTATAATTGTTTTTTTTAAAATGTTGTCTTTAGGCTTTGTAATTGTTTATCCAATATGCTGTCTTTTTGTTTTTATAGTGCTGTCTTGGTGTTTTTGAAATTGTTTATCTAATATACTGTCTTACTTTTATTTTTGTATCTAATTTGCTATTTTGGGGGTTTTGCCGACCTAGTGTGGCTCTAAAATCGTCTGCCAAGCTACAGTGATTAGCTCGGATACTAAAATTGTACATGGAAAAGTTTTGATATCATACTTTCTAGATATCGAACAACAATGGCGCCGGCCAGCCAGCTTGGATGTGCAAATTGGTCAGGAATTTTGTTCTTCGTATCAACAATCAGGTTTTCTCGCGTTGATTCCTTTTTTAAACAGCACTGTACGCAAAACTGTAATTCGTCACTAACTTAAGTGGCAACTGACCTGTGTTTGCTCTTTGTGTAACCTTACAACTGCTTTAAAGGCAATGTTCTTTTCGATTGTATTGATCCAAATAATATCAACACTAATAGGCAAAATAAATTAACAAGTTCATGCGCGGTTACAGGAATTAAAACTAGGGATGTCGAAGTCCAAGTGACAGAAAAAAGCTTTGTAAACGTTTCAGGCTTCCAGGTGGGGTCCAACATTTTCGAGGGGGTTCCAACATTTTCCAGGAGTGGGTGTCCAATTGCTTATTCCTATGTAAACCTATATAAGTTGTATATAAGTGTCCAGGGGGTCCGGATCCCCTGCCCCCTCTGGATCTGCACATGAACTTGTTGGCCTAAATTTGTTTCAGTACGAAAAAAAGCATCCGTTAACACCAAAGTGGATGGCAGCTAAGCTGCTACCCCTTCTGGTGATAACTAACACATAGTTTTACAGTGTCAATACATGTTTGTACCTTGACATGATTTTATAATTATAAATGAGCAAACTGACTCATCATGCATGCACTTCCATACCTGTTAAATACGAGGAGCGCAGTGGTTCTGTGCTCGGGGCATCGACGTGAGTTAGAAGGGTCCCAGGTTCGTGCATTGCTGGAGACATTGTGTTGTCTCTTTAATCAAGACTCTTGATCTTCACTGAACACAGGAATCGTCCAAACATGACTAAAATAATGTTGACTGGCACGTAATTCATCAATTTAAAACAATAATAAATGTTGAATTAACCATTTGTGACTCCTAAATGCATACTTTGGCAGTCAAGACCCAGATGAAATGCCGCAAAATGTGGTATTTAATCAAGGTCTACACTGTGTGCTAGAAAAAAAACCCTGATAATTTATATGGAAATTATAGCCAATGATCCATCTATATAAATCATGGATCATCCCAAGTTTATTTATCAAACCAGAAGGGGGAATCCATTAGTACGTAAAGGGTTAAGAAAGACACGTTTGTGAACTGATTGTTTACCTGCAAAAACTGTTTCAGGTCTTTTCCTAAGTTGACGTCCGAACATTCATTCTGCAGCTTGCCAAGTGCTAGCTGACTCTCGTCAAATCTCGTCCGCAGATCACGTGACCATCTGAACTGAAGTAACACATGTATTTTGGTACTGGCGTGGTCAATATGTACAACATATTAAGTCAATAATATACTTAATAATTAAAAACATTTTAGTTGGTAAATAATGCCAGGAATCTCGCTTTATTAGACGAAGTCTTATAATTTCATTGTTGGTCAAATGTTGACTTGATCTCTACAAGCCATGAAATGTTTTTTTTTCTATCGCAGAGATTTAGCAGTATGCTATATCTTTTATTCCACTTTTTCATTAGTTTTAAATACATGTATGATTTTCACGTTGACGCTGAAAGAATAATAGATCAAACGCGAGAAATGTGAAGAAATATCTGCGTCGATGGTTTTAAAAAAATAATGTATGGCACGATACCCTTCCCGTAGGAAAGAATTGCGGATGAGTTGTAGATTACGGTCAACTAAACTAATATGTGTAGGTTATGGTCAACTAAATTCTACAACTATATTTAGATTTTTAACCAGGTACATGTGTGTATGACACTAGCTACATGTATTTAAAGGCATCTATGACACTAGCTATTTAAATATGCAGCATTTGTGCTCAGGTCATATATGTTTTCGTTCTGACTCGAGTTTTCGCGAGATTTCAGCAACTCTGTACCCTAGAAGCATCACTACAAGTATTTCGGAATAGCACAGGTTCCTTAAGCCAAACACTTTACGAAGACATTTCAAAGTATAAAAATCCCCAATTTTTTTCTTCTTAATTTCTTTAAAAGTTCTCACGTTACTCATATCAAATATGTCTTCTCTTACTTCGCTGTACTCGTATATCTTTTTTAAAGATATGTCTTGTTTCATATACAGGCATACCCGCAAACGCACTCATGCGCGGATCCCGAAGGTTCTGTCAGAGGGGGTCCACCTTTGACAACTTTTTTTATTCATTTTTTTAGTTGATAAGGGGAGAGAGGATCCAAATACAACTTTAAGCGGGCCGTCATCGGCCCGCCCGCGTATATTGTTTTTAGTTGATAAGGAGAGATGATCCGAATACCGCTTTAAGCGGGCCATCATTGGCCCGCCCGCGAATCGGATGATGACCCAACATTGAGTGTTGGCTTGGTAGCTTTGTGATTTTTCAGGGCAGCCTGACCAGTACTGCTAAGGAACCCTATAATTTTGCAATTTTGCAGGTGGCGGGTCCGGATCCATGCCCCCCCCCCTCTGGATTCGCCCATGGCACTGTATAAAATTAAAAAATGAATGCGCAGGACAAAATACAAACTAGATACATGTAGCCGTGTATGCACAAATGAAGGGAATTCTTGAGATATTTTCCCGTGGGGCTGGTATATATTTATATTTACATCGTTCTTTTCATATTTGCTTTGGTGAAAACCCCTTCCGCTACGAACTATTGTACATACAAACTCAGAAATTTAAGCAGTATAAAAGATCATATATCTACCCATACCACCACGAGGAGGTGCCATCAAAACACTGACAAGCAAAGACGCAATCATATATGTAAAAGCAAGAAACTAATTAAAGCAAACGCCGAACTTTGCCTTCTGCTGTGGGATAACAATGTATTGCTAAACGAGGGAGGGCTTAAAATATATTTTACAGATTTTACTGCTGTTATTTAGCTCGTATGAAGGCTTCCAAGCTTATCATCGGATTTCGCCAAATTCTGGTGTGGCAAAAAAAACTTATGGCTTTTCAACAGTCACCAGTTTTTTTTTCTGTTGCCACAACAATGTAAATTGTATCATTTCAGGGAAATCATCAAACAGAATTAGCTAAATGTGATGGAACACATAATAGAGTTATTGAGACATGGTGTACCTAGCAAGTGTCAGGCATCAAATGAAAGTTGGAGGTCAGTGTCTTAATTCAGACTGAGTAGGTCTTGCCCACCGTCGTGCAATTAAAGAGGAAAACTAACTACAAACAGTGATTGTGCTCATAACTTCATAACCAGACATGCACACTGCCGTATAATACTAATATTAAGGCATTGTATGTATTATATGCTTCACCGATGACATGCATACCGCATTGATGTCAAACTTTACATAAATGGCGAATACATTTTGTTTAAGAAACAACATGCATAACGGGGTCATTTTGAATTTTAAGTCCGAGTTATATTGGGAGGGTATCATTTACTAGTATAAATCTACTAGTGATAAAATGCGAGTTTAATAAATTCAATAATACAGGAGCATGAATCTATCACAGGACATAAAATTACTTTAAAAATCACATCTTTGGCGCGAAAACGTCAAGATAATCACCTTTTACGCAACGTTAAAACGGACGTCATTACCTATCGTTACTAATATATAAATCTATGAACCTCTAGTGATTTATAGATTGTATTGCATGGCGTTATATTACTGCCAGACTCGACATCATACGATATAAAAGTCTACCGTCTTCCCAGTCGGTAGACTCTCAGATTATGCATTGGCAGACAATATGCCGATTGAAAAAGAATTATGACCATTGCACGAGTATGGTCAGCGGTGGGGTAAGAAGGAACACACATACCTGGATAACTGTTACACAAACAAAGGCCGTCGTCTCCAAAAGTAAACAAACAGAGAGAAGAAACACTGGTGTATTTCCCTTTTTATTGTCCGCCATTTTTGACATGGCGTTGAGAATATCACACTCCCACTTTGACCTGATTTCACTTATTCTCATGTGACCTTAAAGATAAGAATCACAAGTAGAACAAGAATACAAGCTGAATCGCTAATTCCCTGTCATGCGCGGATCCAGAAAGTTTTGTCGGAGGGGTCCAACTCTAACAATGTTTTTGCCCTTTTTAAGTTGCTGAGGCGAGGAGAGAGGATTCAAATAACACTAAAACACATCATCGGCCCTACAGCGAAACGCTACTAAATGGCGTTTCGCTGGCAAGCAGATCATAGCCCAACATGTATTGCTGGCTAGGATCTTTATAATTTTCTATGGGATCCGGAGCAGTATTGCTAAGGAACCTTTTAGCTTTATAAATTGGCCGTTCTAAATTTGTTTTATTAATTTTCCAGAGAGGGGTTTCCGGGCCTCCGGTCCCCACCTCTGGATCCGCGATGCCTGTTTTGATAATAAAACGTTCTGTTCTTGCCATTGGATCAGTTGCTCAGTTGCTAGAGTGTCAGACCGGGGATCAAAGGGATGGGGCTGACCTCTTGGTTTCTGATGTCTAATAGTGAAGTTGTCACTTTCTCATTGAAGTCCTGGGTCAGCAGGGGTGGTGCTTGGTTGTATCGATTCCTGATTTTTGTCCTTTTTCTTACTTTGCTTTCCTGACGTCAAGAAAAAAAACGCCTCATCTAAAAATAAAATTGAATATCTCTTAGACTGATCAGACTAAAGTAATGAATTTTAGTACTTTATAACATCTTATCAGTCAAGCGTATCTCATGAAAACAAAATTGCTGAAAGAATAGTTGAGGCTGAGAAAACGACATCGGTTTGAGACAGATGTCACCATTTCGTGCAACACAATTTTTTAGCAACATTTGCTTTGTTTCCAGACACAATCCGTTGACAAGAAAACGTGTTTTACCATTGTTAACAGACTCTATTTTACCAAAAATGCGTTTATAATGTTCAGACAATGTTTGTATGCGTCTGCTGAACGAAACAACTTACCCCACCCGTCATGAATCTGCAAAGTGGATGGAAATATTGTTACGAAACCTTTGCAAAAGTCTTTAATCTTTAACCAGCGGCGATTGCTGAGGAAACGCAATCTGGCACGTGTTCCAGACGGCCGTTTTGGATGACGTTAACGTAGACCAACGACTGGCCATTGTGCGTTACAGCTCATCTTAAATAACGTAATTTTATGTAGGCATATTCTGTGTACATTACCCAATATACTCCCTTATCATTTTTCCATTACTTAAAGCAAAACGAAAATGTTGGCAAGTTTCGTAAACGGACCTTACATTTTGTCTTTAATATGTCGTCATAATTTCATTAAGATATTACTCGCAAGCACAACTCCAAAATTTGTTCATTGTTTAGCAAAACAGTAACGGCACAAACTGGGTGCAAATTCAAACTGAAATCATGAGCGATCGATGCACAATGCCGTAATATATACGTTGAGCCTGTATGACGTCATCGGAATAATGCGTCACCTGCATAATCAAATTAAAGTCGTTTACCAACATCGCCCAACCTTTACATAACGAAGCAGTGCGTGACTGTTATTTTTTATATATCATCGCTAAGAAATCAGTGATAAAGAGTGAGGCGTTTTTAGTAGACGTCAGTATAGTTGCCCAATACAAAGGGTTAATGACTAGCGGCAAACTTAAACAAACGATAACAAAACTCCTTGCCCTTCCAGGCGGAATAAAAAACTTATACTTTCAGGACAAGTGGGGGTGACACTGTGCAGACGAAACTGTCACGTCGATCCCCACAATATTGAACCCTGTTTTAGAGCATTTCCAAAATTCAAACTAATTAATGCCCCACACCTTTACTTAACGCAAATAGGCGTAGGATAAGGGCGGTATACAGACCGAATTTCTTTTTTTTGAAGCCAAAATGGGTGCATAAAACTGGGTGTGCCGTGGGGGCTGTATATGCCTAGTGCGAAGGGACCGTGGCACACCGACACGTATGTATGTAACCTCGTCCTAAGAAGACATGTTACATGTAACGGGGTTAGCGACAAGGTATGACTAAACCCATCTTGCTCAGCTACAGAGAATAGCCGTAAATGATCCAACAACACATGAGAAAATCAACATTGTGTCAGTACGTTACGAGAAGATTTAGAACAGCCTAGGCATCAGCTCACGCTGATCAGTATTCGGTGTCCGCATGATAAACGCTTAGGGCCTGAGTAACTCACTGAGGGCACAGCAAAAACTCTGACCAGACTGGGCGGATGCCCATGCTGATCTAAGTCTTCACCAGACACACACCGGTAGTGTTTGTTTTGTCATGTCATGGCTCATATATTGAAATTTTGCAATATGTGTACTATCGACAAAATCGCCGACTGGTGTCACAGACACTTGCGGTCTGTAGAGAAAAACAAGCCCCCCACCCCACCCTTCTTCCCCCATTAACTTTTGCATTCTTGCAGTTTTTTCATTTAAAATATGATATTTTGTATGCTTGAAGTTATACTATAGGTGCCTAGAACATATGGAAAACATTTGAAAAATGCATTTTGCTCACGATGATAGAAAAAACACAAGATAAACAACTTCGGCTTTGCAATTTCGAACCGACCATCGCCGTCAAAAGTGCAATGCATTCTTAATACAAAACAGACACATAAACCTCTTTCACCGATCAATTCTTTATACATTTATCTACTTCTTGATATAGGTAGCTTTCTCTAAGTCTATCGCTTATCTGCAAAAAATGACAACAAAATCAAAACAATCAATTTCCTACCATTAACCACACGACCGGCGACCGTAAAAGTACTGGTTTCCTGCTTTTAATTGCGTCTGGTTGAGGCCGGTAAATGTTTTTTACATAGACTGGTTTTCTGATTTTCCGCCGTTTTACGAGCGCTTACGATGATTGACGGAGTTTAAAATTTCTAACGGACTGAAGAAGCTGGGCTGTGTTTTGAGAACGAACATTCGTAATTGATCACTTTTCAAGGATTTTCGCACACCACCTTAACTCGATTGCTTGTGTGTTAATTCTACAAATAGAAGATACTAAAAGAATCAATATTGAGCTAATACTTCTGCCAATTGGGGCTTAGCTCTACAAGCAACAAACAAGAAAAGAAGCACAATATCTTGCGTCCACAATAAGACATAAGGCACATTTTATTTTTTTAAACAAAATTTGTCGTATGTCTTATGGTGGACACAAGATATTGTGCTTCATGGTATGTTTTTTGTACCACATAACCATACCCTAACACTATAAAATACCCTATGCTATACTCTAATCTATTCCATACACTACCATACCCCTCTATACCCTACCCTTATCTACCCAATGAGCACCCTATACCCCCTTCATAACCCCATAGCCCAAACCCCATATATCCTACCCAACATCCATATCTTGTACCAACCAACCTATCTTGTCTCCTATATCATACTCATACCCATACCACTACTGATCTATACCCCACATAAACCTACCGCGTATTTACCCTTGGCCTATACTCCTATCATAGCATAGCGATACCCTACTCCTCGTTTCCATACCCTACCCCTCTTTTCCATATTTTAACTTACCACATACACCATCCATTACTCATTACTATTCCCATACCTACACCAATTACCAAACTCTATACCCTATCCTTACGTATCCCTTTTCGTCTTCCTTTGGCATATACCAAAATGTTTAGGATTGTAATAGTAATTGTTTCTCAGTAAAAAAAAACAGTTAGTAGTCCCAATTCAGTATTTTTGTGTCCTATCCCCAATTTATTTCATATACAATACATTTTCTACCGCTTTAAGGTTAAGCATAGGCGTAGGAACTTTTTTGAGGGGGAGGGGGGGGGGGAAGGGGAGGAGGGCTGGATAAATGTAATGTATGCAAATTGAAGGGAGTCTAAATTCATCCACCATCTGGCATACATACAGATCCTAACCTCTACCAGCTATTATAAATACAGCTTCTTCCCCCCGAACAATCATACATTGGAACGCCCTCCCAACCTGCACTGTCTTGCTCCCTACCGTGGCACAGTTTAGTCATGCTGTTTGCCAGGTGATGCATGTATCCCCCTAATCACCAGATTCTGCTTTTATCTTTTAACTATATTAACATTCTTTTCGCACTGTACAAACTCATCCCACACACTTTGCTTATCTTTTATCTCAACTAACCCCCTTTAGCACTTGGTATACAGAATACCCTCCTGCCGTCCTCTTATGAGGTTAAGGAGTAACGGAAGATAGAGTATCGACACAAACAAAAAATCACTCTTATCTTGCGTTGTTCAAGGGTTGAAACTATGGCATCACGGGACAGTTTAATTAAGGACCTTTTGACCCGCGGCCGCATACTTTTTTACAAAACTTAATAACTTTAACAAATGGGCACATCAACTCACTTCATACATTGCCTTACTCCCCACAGGAGTCAAAACCTGGCAAATTAAAAATAAAGCCCATATGGCCCAAAACTAGGTACCAGTGGAATATTTGATATATCCCCATCAACACTTTTTCAACAGTGAAAATACACTGACCCCAACACAACTTATATGGAAAACGAAAGTTACCTGCACATTACCAGCACTTTCAGTCTGTAGATCAATATTACACAATATTCAAAATCGAGAGGCGACCCTTTATTAACCAAATAGGTTTTTGGCAAACTCTCTCCGAAAACAGGACACTTTTGGTGCTCATTGTAAACAACTGACAACTGCAGCCGATGCAATGTTCCCCACCACAAGAAGGGCAGTATGATATGAAATTTTAGTTTCGTATTTCACTCAAACTTGTAGAAATACCCATCATACAATGCTTTTTAGCCAAAATATGCTCATAAATCAACATTTTAAATTCAAAATATGCTATTTTGGACCCCTATACTAGAATATATTAAAATTCGTCCATCCCCAATTTCGAAACTATCCCCTGATGCCTATCGGGGAGTTGCCAATTCTGGTCGGGGAGTGTGGGTAGTTAACTAGAACCAGTCTTCAAAGGGGAGGTATTTAACCTACTTTTACCGTCGCCGGTCGTGTGGTTTATGGTAGGAAATTGTTTGTTTTGATTTTGTTCGTCATATTTTGCAGGTAAGCGATTGACTTAGAGAAAGGTACTGTGCGTACAGAAAGTCTGTGAACAACGCTTTTTTGCGTTTATTTCGCTTTGTGCAGACTGATCGCACAATGACCATCAGAATTTAATACATCTATAAACCGCCTAATTGGTGATATTTTTTTCGTTACGAAATGTAATGTCAAATGGGCTGCGAATATGATGGAATTTGTCCTCATTTGAGCATCTGCATTTTTTAATTTACCCTAAATGCACCTTTGTACGGATCACTGCCTTTATTTTACTATCGATGAATAATTATACGGTTTTATAAGACGAAGTAACAAGTAAGGTGAAGGGATTCTTATCATATCAAAATCAAATGCAAATCATGGCCATAGTTTGTGCACACCATGAGTATTTTGGCATACGAGAAAAGATTGAGGCCTTCCCAGTGGGTACCCGTCCGCTTGCTCCAATGAAATGAATCTCTGTGTTCCCCTGTTCCTCAATTTAAAATCTTGATTGCCTGTGTACCCTGCTCCTTCTCTGATCATCAGGTTTAAAAAAAATCAAACTTGTTTTATTAAATAAATTGGACTCTCTATCTGTTTATTCCAAATACTGATTTGTTGACACCAGACAATGCAAAACATGCATGCCAAAACGTAATTCCGGGCAACTATAAGTGATAAGATAAAATGATCACAGGGCTCACCCGTCAGATATGATTCAAGTGTAAAAATACTCATGCAATAAATATAATGCTGAGGTCGGAAAGAGAAACTAGTGATGGGGTGGGAATTTGCTTGGAAATAGGTTATACAATATATCAGCGGATGTCATATTTTGTGTTTCGGGTCAATATGTTTTGGGTGGCTGAGAACTAAATGTTCATGGGAAGTGCATCATAGGCTATAAATAATGCACCAATCATTTGTAACAACTGCTTCACCCAAGCCTCTGAGCAGGATGGGGATAAAATGTGCTGTGTTTTTACTTTTACGTTGTCTCCACAATGCGGAGGAAATGTAGGGGTTTAATAGACCTAGACAAAATTGCTGTGCACTATAATAACAGACTGCGAGGGAGAACTGTCATGGTTTTGCCAGGTAGCTGCCCCCACAGCATGGTGGTCACTATCGGGAACTGCAAACACAAAGTCAAATATGTTCTTAAAAGGATATTCTTTGGAAGCAAAGACTGCACTGAAGAAATGTAATTAGAGTGTGCATATTTCCTGGGCTAGACTAGCTAGTTTCTGCCATTTAGGCTTCATCAGTGACCCTCTAATAGTTTCAAAGTTCCACAATGAAACCCATGATAAAGTCATCGACATTTTTCTGAGCTGGGGGATGGTCACAAATGACCGGCGCATAACGACAAAAGAAATTATGTGCACCAGTCATTTGTAGCCATGCATAAGCCCGGCAAATGCACTATTAGTACAAGGTCATACCAGATACCTGGAGCCAGAAAATCAAAGCCCCCGCCGTTCCCCGGCTCTTGTGTATTAGACGATGTGGGAGCGCAGTGGCTCAGTGGAAGAGTGCTTGACTCGAGACAAAAGGGCCGCGGGTTCGAGCCTCACCGAGCAAGACACATTTATCCTAACTTAGTACTGGTTCAACCCAGGAAAACCCGTCCCTGTTTAACTGAAAGATTATTGATGAGACGTAAAGAATCAAATCAAACAAACAAATTAGACGATGTAAAGCGCAATCAAATAATGTGATTCCCGTTAATATATCCGATGAGCCTCCTCATTATATTTGTTTTTAATATTATTATCTGTTGCACTTGAAATATTTGTCCTAGAGCTGTCGAGTAAGCAACGCAGGCCACGACGCGAGAAAACATGTCTTCTGGGTTTCCGACAAAGCTAGTCTCAAACCAGTCCCTTCGGCTAAACAGGCTAGATAGAAAATTGATTTTTTCGCACCAGGCAAGTCTAGGGATGATTCTTCTCAATAAGCTGAAAACAAAGTGGCTGATGAGACTGGGCGGATGCGCAGGCTGGTCTGGGCCTTTATTGCTACAAATCACCGGACAGTTTTCACAGTCGCTGTCCAATTGCTATATCATATGTGTCATTTAACCATGACACATATAAGAAAACAAGGTGAGAAATTTGATTATCGTGAAATATGTAAACTCAGACAGAATTGTAATTTGTGCAGTCTCTTCAAAGCATTTTTGTGAATAATTAGACATACCAAGAGTTATCCTGCTGGTGATCGTTTTACTTTATCGTAAACGAAACTAAACATGGTAATCATTGAACTGTGTAAACCAAGTGTTACACGTATGAAATACACTGAGGGAAAATAAGGATTTTTCTAAATCGAAAATGACTAAGTTATTTTATTTCACAAGAGATTCCAGACTTATTTTCCTATCATAAATATTCAAAAAGCAATTGTATATTAGGCGGTGTTTTATAATATGTATGTGCAAAATTCTGGTCCAAAATTTTATCATTAAAGACATTTTAAAAAAGAAAAACGATGTTCACTGAATCTCTGTACGGACTATACCTATAACGGGAAGTAGATAAATGTATATTGAATTGAACGGTGAAAGAGTTTTATGTGTCTGTTTTGTATTAAGAATGCATTGCACTTTTGACGGCGAAAGGGGTTCGAAATTGCAAAGCCGGAGTTGTTTATCTTGTGTTTTTCCTATCATCGTGAGCAAAATGCATTTTTTTTTCAAATGTTTTCCATATGTTCTAGGTCATTTTTTCTAACACCTGTATAACTTCAAACTTACAAAATATCATATTTTAAATGAAAAAACACAAGAATGCAAAAGTTAATGGGGGATGAAGGTGGGGGGGCCTTGTTTTTCTCTACTGACCCCAAGTGTCTGTGACGGGTGTATGCTTTTTGTTCGCAACTAAATAATGTGTTCTTGCTATTTCTAAATTTAAATTTACTTCCAGGTAGTTTGAACTTTAAAAAGTTGATTTATCGAGTGGCACACCAGATTTGGAATTCCTTTGTCCTTATCCATGTGAGATAATTCTATCGCACATACCCGTACCACCATTTGGGAAAGATAGCAAGTAGCCTAATGGACAACGATCGCTCGCAGTGTAGCCAGCATAATGTTTGGATATACCATACAATCTATGATGTTCAAAGGCAGGTAACTCTAACCAGGAATTCATTTAAAAACATAAGATATTATGTCAGTTCTGGTTATCTGCAAGTAAGGTTGTTTGTTTGTTTGTTTGTTTTGTTGCTTTACGTCCCAAGTCAACAGCTATGGTCATTGCAGGACGGTCAGTTCACCTAACCACACTTTTTCCTGGGCAGGCTTGAACAAGCGGTTAACCAGTAATTCGTGCACATACTTTCGCTTGTAACTGACAACAACCCCTGCTTGAATAAATCAGCGGAAGGGAGGAGAATGACCGTAGAAATTATTTCATGATCAATCTCCACGAAAGTATGGGACTGGACCGGGATCAAACTCGTGACCCCCGGATCTGCAGTCAGACACGCATCTGTAGCCAGACACGTTAATCTGCAAGTATAAAAATATCTGAATAAACATTATGAAAGTTTATTTTTCAGATGCTCAAGGGCAGCTTATTTCGTAGTCACTGATGGGATGGACCTATTCATACTTTAATGTATGTCCTGATAACCTACAAGGATGAAATAATCAAATGAAAAATAAAGGCAGTAGAGTGGTCACAACATTAAACAACTATATTTTAGACCCTCAAGTGCAACTAAATTTGTAGTTAGCTGTCGGATGTGGCGGATAATCAAACTCATTCAAGCTTTTATAGATGTCCTTGTTACCAGCAAGAATGAGGAAGATCCATTCAAAAATGAAGGTGCTAGAGTGGTCACAGAACATCTCCCATTGTAGGTCTATGCAGATTTTTTTATGACGCTCAAGGGCGGTTAACTTCAATCTGATGGTTGGTTTTACTTGAAATTCAAACTCATCCAAGTTTTATGGTTGCCCTTGTTACCTGAAGGAATGAAGAAGATCCAATCAAAAATGAAGGCACTAGAGTGGTCACAACATTATCCATCAATTTTAAGATGCCCAAGGGGAGCTAACTCCATAATGGGTGATGGCATCTTGAAGGCATTTAACTCCAGTCTGAGGTTGTTTCTACTTGAAATTGAAACTCATCCAAGCTTAATAGTTGTCCTTCTTATCTGCAAGGATGAATAAGATCCATTAAAAGTTGAAAGCACTAGAGCGGTCACAGCATTTCTCCCATTCTAAGTTTATGGGGAATTTTTAGACGCTCATGTGCAGCTAACCCCGCAGTCCAAGATCTAAGCTGGCCGAATTTTGACCCCATCCGAGGCTTGACAGGTGTCCTTGTTGTCAGCAAGGATGAAAAAAGATCCAATCGAAAATGAAGCCGCTAGAGTGGTCACAGCACTATTCTTTTTTTCAGACGCTCAAGGGCAGCTAACTCCGAAGTCAGTGAAGGAATTTTGCTGAAACTCAAGTTCATCCACGCTTTTATCGTTGGTCTCGTTACCTGCAAGAATGATGAATATCCATCCAAAATGAAGGCACTAGAGTGGACACAACATGTCAACCATTATAAGTCTTTGGAGATTTTTCCCGATGCTTCAGTGCAGAAAAAAGTCCCTGGTTGGACCCTGCCAAATTTAAACTCATTCAAGTTTTTATAGTCGTTCTTGTTTCCTGAAAGAATGAAGAGGATCCAATCAAAATTGAAGGCGCTATAGTGCTCAGAAATATTATCCATAATTTTTTAAGATGCTTAAGTAGAGCTGACTCCAAAGTAGGTGATGGGATCTTGACGAAATTCTTAACTCATTTAAGCTTTTTTAGTTCTTCTTAGCTGCAGGAATGAAAAAGATCAATTCAAAATTGAAAGAACTAAAGTCGTCACAACATTTCTCCCATTAAAAGTCTATGGGGATTTTCCCGACGCTTAAGGGCAGCTAACTCCACAGTCCAAGTTCAATCTGACCGAATTTCGAGCCTATCCGAGATTTTATAGGTTTCCTTGTTGTCAGCAAGAATGAAGATCCGATTAAAAATGAAGGTGATAGAGTGGTTACAACATTATTTATTGCTTTTTCAGACACTCAAATATTAATGCAGCTAACTGCAAAGACAGTGATGGAATCTTCCCGAAATTCAAACTCATCCAAACATTTTATGTAAGGTCTTGTTACCTGAATGAATGAAGAAGATCCAACCAAAAATGAAGGCACTAGAGTGGTTACAACAGTTCTCTCATTATAAGTCTTTGAGGATTTTTTCCAGACGCTCAAGTGCAGCTAACTCATAGGTCCCTTGTCAGATCCTGCCAAATTTCGAATCCATCCGAGATTTTATGGTTCTTGTTTCCTGCAAGTAAAAATCATAACCAATCAAAATAAAGGAGCTAGAGTGATCACAAGATTTCCCCATTATAACCCTATGGGAGCTACTAGTTGCCATTTAAACCAGAGTTCTGATCCAATCTATCCCAAAACCTAATGCAGTCAATCCACTACACCAATTATGCTCAAGATGAGATTTGATAACGATGGGCCGGCCGTTCTCAGAGATATTCACGTTTGAAAGTGTGGACGCACGGACACACAGAAGCACAGACGGACGGACGCCGTCTCGAGTCCCATACTATAAGCTCTCCCGGAACCTTCGGCTCTGGTGAGCTAAAAATCGAACAACCGCACGTCGGTCGCACGTTGATTCTAAAATTTCACATGATCGCAGACAGCTTCAATGCGTTGGATGACTTATAAGGGTATTCACAAAACAAATATGCATGTTGTGCCCCTAATTAACTCAAAAGCACCAAACAAGGTTTAGCATCGCTAAATGGCGTCACTGATGTTAATGACGTAGCCAAAAATTAAGTAAATGGCCAGGACATGCCACAATAACACACTCTAGACTAACCTATGACACCGTTAGGAATAGTCACCGAAGCTAGCATCCACATGATACTAAGTAAATCAACTACATTGGAGCCGCGGCATGTGATTTCAAACAATGTGGCATTTTGACAAGTTTATACATAGACGAGTCTGTGAAGCCTCATTTTAGGCTTAGAAACTCGAAATGGTGTCCAGTCAGTAGCTTAGGACTCATAGAATAGTCAAGCGACTAGCAAAGGCTCTGATCAGACTGTGCGTATGCGCAGGCTGGTCTGAGCATTTGCTGGTCGCACAAACCACATTGTTGGAAAGCTCATGCTGTGGCTCATCTATTGATATCCCTTCACCAGCAATATGATTGCAAAACTAGAAAGGACACTAAAATATGGGCTAAACACACCCTCCAACGCACACAAACAAAAACAAACAAACAATGGGAGCATCACTGATCTATCGATATCATAAACTTCGTAAAGCAGTCTCTATATTCTTCGCATCTCCTGTCCGTTCTAAGGCGGTGGTTCTGCTGTTATCTATTTATTGTTTGTTGTTACATGCACTCCCATTGTTTGTGAGTGTTGAGTGTTAGGTCTTTGTTTTGCAGTACTTTGTGTCATATCTTGTTTTGCTATCATATCGCTGTGGTAGAGAGGGCTGGTTGCTTTGTGAATGGCATGTGTTGACTCTTTCTCGGTTTTATGGGTTGGTTTGTAGCATGTGCTTGTGGCATTTCCTGAACATACGCACTTACCTTTTGCAAATATTTATTTTTTTTTAAGTTTTATCTTGTTGCAGCTTTATTATATTTACTAATACGCTTTGATATTTCAAGTGGATCGTCTGCTGGCAGATTATCAGATCCAGGTGACCTAATTTTCCTTAAGTTAAAAAAAATGTTGTGGGGCACTTAAAAGCCCCAGTTACACTGTCACGATTTTGGCCACGACGGAGCTACGACTCACCCCGATTTATCAAGTCGTGATGTATCGGCATGAGTCGTAGCAGCAACGTAGAGAGATCGGCGCGAATCCTAGTAGTACCGTAGTGATTCGTGAAGATTCCTGGTGATTCGGCAACCTCCACGACAAGGCTACGACGAGTTTAAACCGTTTAAACTCGTCGGGGTGAATCGTGTTCGATTGTGGGCGTAGCCTAAATCGTAGCTCTACCGTAGCGGGATCGGGATCATTCCTAGTGGCACCATGGTAATATTCGTGGTCATTCGTGGGCGTTCGTGGTGAATCGGGTTATCACTGACACAGGATTCTGGTATAAAAACAGAGGTATCATTGCTGAAAAATCATTTTCAAAAGTTAATTTGAGTTAGCATCATGGATTATGTCCAGAGACTTCAAATGGCTCAGTAATTTGCAGCTTGAACTAGACAGAAATGCCACACAAGTGAACATTGTAGTTGCACAGGCTGGCTGCCTGTCAGTCTGTTCCTCGCTTGTCAGATATGTCTGTCCCTCTTTCGCAGGGGGATCACGATCAGCCTGTCCCAGAGTTGACTGATCATCTGATACAACCAGACTTTGGACAGGACTGAGCCTAGCCTGTGGGTCAGGTGACTTTTTATATTTTGCTGAAGTTTTTCTTTTTGGCATGACTGGCTTCGTCAAAGGTGGACGAGATAATGATATTTGGTGTCATAATTTGGCCATCTGTCACATGCCAACCACTAAATCGAGCACATTCGTTGGAGGTCGTGACGCTACCGTAGCGCTACCGGCTTGAATCGTACCAGCACCGTATTGAATCGTGGAGGAATCGTGAGCATTCGTAGCCCCACCGTGGTGAATCGTAGCGCTGCCGTCTTGAGTCGTAGTGGATCCGTAGATGAATCGTGCAGACACCGTAGGGGCATCGTGAGACATAGTGTTGTTGCTGGAATTTCTTTTTTCCATCCCGACGCATCCCGATGCAACCCGATTTTACCATCTGTCTCAAATCGGGATGAGTCGTGGTGAATCGGGGCTTGAATCGTGACAGTGTAACTGGGACTTTACATTTTGCATGCTGGGTAATTTTGCTTATGCTTCTGTTGTCATTTGCTAATTATTTCTCTTTAAATTAAACTTTTTAAATAAATTATTTCAGGACCACCATGAGGTTTGGATTCAGATTCCGGACAGACGTTGTGTCGGTTCTGCTCTGCGTCCAAACTGTTTGCAAAGGTCACTAGCAGACGAAAAAAGTTGTCGCTAGCAAGGAAAGAGTAAATGTACATGTACACGCACAATCTGATTTTCATCATCAATTGCATGCAAGAACGGTCACATTTATAACCAATTTACTATCATTTGATCAAAAAATATTTCAACCCTTCATGCGCCAATCGCAACAAAAGTTGTCTGCTTTTCTCGTCTGCTGAAATGTTAAGAGGCCTCAATGGCAAACAGTGAGAACTCAGATCAGACTGCTCCTATAGGAGCAGTCTGCTCTGGGTCCACACTTTTTGCTTGCAAACTTAAATTAGCCAGTAATGTGTGGCAATTATTTGCAGCAGACGACTTCAGCAGACGACATTATCAGATGCATTCTTTTTCTTGGCGCTTTAAGGGTTAAGATTTACTACTGCGGTGTGTAGCGGTATATCAAACGAACCAAAACAATATCGAGATGTTTTTCAACACGGGCCAGTGGTTCAAATAAATAGCCTTTTTGATTCATGCTACGGCTGTTGTTTGATTTCTGTTGAATCTTTACGTCCTAGTCAACAATGTTTCAGCTATGTCGGGACGTGTCTTTCTTGGTTGAAGTAGTACTAAGCAGCCGATGACGTGTCTAGCTCAAGGACACACCACAGTGACTCCGCCGGTGGTGACACTCGAACTAGCAAACCTTCTATCCCAAGTATAACGCTCTACCAACTGAGCCACTGCGCAACGCATTACGGATGGTGCATGAAGGGCGCTTTCTTTGACACTTTCAATATATGAGTCAAACTGTCTGACACTCAGGTGATATTCCTTAGTTTTTCCGTTGTAAAAAAAACACAAAAGACGACTTTTTTATCTGCAGGCTACACAAACACAATATGCACTAAGTTTACAAGTGAAGCACTTCCGACAGCACCCATGTGCACACCGGATAGGTGGCAATCGAAAACGTTAAAACTATCGACGAACGTAGATAAACATCATTAGAAACAGAGTTTTTGATTGCCATTTGTCGCCCGACTGGCGAAAATGGTAATCGAAAACACTGTTTCTAGCGATTTTGGATCCGTGTTCGTCGATTGTTGAGTGCGTTTTTGATAGCCGCCTGTCCGGTGTAATGTGTGTCACTAGGTTTTCCAATACGCGAAGTTGTGTTTCCGAAATATGACGTCATTTGCTACGCCATCCCAACGTTTTATTTGAATTAAACTATGAAATCCATTCTTCCCCATGAAGTTTCGAAGGCTATCCGCCCCACCCTCTCCATGAACAAATTCAACTGTCAACATTTTTATGTCCACTTCCTTATAAGGAAGTGTCTTTAACACTTTTAGTTCGTCCCCTTCGACGTCCAGACTGAAAAAGTCCACCCTCGTTTGGTTAAGGGCCAGGAGTAGAGAGTAAAGGGGGAAACACTGGACTTGGATTCCGGCTCCACCTGTTTTATTGACGTCAGCCAATCTTCCCAGGTTGTAATGCGCCTTAAATTTCATCTGAAAAGTAAATTGTATGGGATTCTGGTAATCATCATATCGACTAGCAACCTATAACAATATTTATCAAGCAGCCATCCTTATGTCAGATCGGGTACTAGGGTAAAGTCGGGTAAATTTGGACGGTCAGGTACACTCGGACAGCGACCTTCTTTGTAATATATTCTAATTACATGTATTTGAATAAAAAAATGACTAACTAAGCAAACAGTGGCAATCCTATGGAGACGGCTCACCAAGAGCCGTCTCATCTAGATTTCCACTATCTGCAAATACATGTCCGAATTTACCTCGTGTCCGAAGTTATCTGATTCTAATGAGCCGTCTCATCTGGATTTCCACTATTTGCAAACATATGTCCGAATCTACCTGATGTCAGAAATTACCTGATGGTAAATGTTTGTCCGAATTCACCTGATGTCCGAATTTACCCGACCTCACCGTAAATGCCTCCTTAATTCGTCCAATCTGACGTATCCAGAGGTCTAAATTCAGACTGAGAATTTATCTACATCCATAGTTTGATTCTGCTCGCAGCGAAGTCTCTGTCGAGCCTGTGCATGTGCGGAGGATCACCTGCGTATATACTGGCTGCTTGACCATGCGGTCAGTACTAAAATCTCATATTGACATGCAAAATCCCAACCTGTGATATAAACTGGTCAAAATAAGTTAAACGCTTGCTAAAATTTTCCCCTAAATTCAATGCAAAAACGTTCATGTTTTTTTTATCAAAGCATTTTACTGAATACAGATTTTTGCATAATATCAGCAATATTTTTCCTCAACATATGTAAGGTATGTGCTAGTTTCACTTTTGCTGATATTATTTTCTATAGAGCTCCGCATGTTTCAATAAGTGTCGATCAATTTAGTAAATGTCTCATTTCGGTTCCTAATATTCTAATGCTAGGTTTACACTATGTTCCCGGCAGCCACGGCAGTCACGGTAGCCAGAAACGTAGCTCGCCGTGATGTTTTTAGTAATTTTCGTCTTTGTGCTCAAGTTCTGTTAAGTCTCGCTACGTTTTCTCACGGTCTGTCAAGGTCTGCCGTGATAGAGGCTCGCCGGCGCGCTACGGTCTGTCACCGATGGTTCTACGTTTCATCCCGGCCTGCCACGTTCTGTTGGGACCTCTCACGTTTTGTTACGTTGCGATCAAGTTCTGCTACGTCTATCAAGTTCTGTCGAGGTTTTCTACGATAAAACGTGGGCGATGAATGGTGTTTGAGCCCCAATATGCCCACGGTATAAAAAAGGAGGTCCATAAAGCTGCTTCAATCGTTATATTATGCACCCTTGATCAAAAACATCATTACATGTAATGGCAATAAAGAAGCCGATTTCGTATTTATATAATTGCTAGGAGTGTTCATCTAGCATTTGTGGCAGCAAGGAGGCCACCAGCAGCTGTATAGAAGAATGATCGTCTAGCAGGAAGGTTAAAGACGGATGCAAAGTGCGGGCATGTTTTTCGGAAGAACGAATGCAACAATTGGGATATTTCTCACTTTTTATAGCAAGAGAGCTTCGCATCGAAGATGTTAACGCGTTTCAGGCCTCCAAAGCTCTTCGAAACTGTACAAACAAAAACACCAGGCATTTGTAACAGCATTAACCCTTTGTACTCCAGTGACTCATTTATGAGTATTTTTTAAAAACACAGAAGATTCTAATGAAATGGCGCACAATGCAGCATTTTATCAATATCTACACTGACTGATCTTCAGAGAAATAAATGCAATATTCTGCCACGAGAAATTAGCCAAGTCCATTCAGTAATGATTATTTCTACCCTTGCCACTACTTTCCTCCTCAGATGCATCTATCTGAGATTCTTAGACTCCATGTTCAGGTTCGAGCTGCGGGGTCGGGTTAGGACAACGTGGCAGACCGCAACAGAACTTGATAGACCTTGGCAGACCTTGCGTTGCCGTCTCATAACAAGCCGTCCAGCTACGGACATACTCCAAGTTGTGTTAAGGTCTGTTACGTTCCGTCACGTTTTGTTGCGTTCTCCCCGTTCTACTACGGCACATTTAAGTAGGTCAATCCCGCCGTGGCTGCCGTGGCAAATTTTTTGACTGTTTAAAAATCTGTCCCGGCGATCACGGCAACCACGGCGAGCTACGTTTGTCGACCCCGTTCCCCTACGTTGTGTTATGGTCACCCCGTTTCGTCCACGGTGGCCGAAATCGTGACTGCCGTGGTCACCGGGGACATAGTGTAAACGTAGCATAATAGTAAAATTTGCAAAAAAATGTTGGTACTTGGAAAATTTAGCACATTAAAAGAAATAGAAATTTTCTAGAGAAACTTTTCACGATTACACCATCGAACTTGATTTGAGTTAGAGTTTTCAATTATTTTAGATATTTCTTGAATAAACAACTGAATTTGGTATTTAACATTATGCCTATGCAAATACAATATGTTAAAGTTATTGTATGGTTTGTTCGTATGTACGGGAGAATAATCCGCGAGCTTTAAATACACAGAACAATACATTAACTGCCTTATTGCACCAGCATGCATGTACGGTTTGTGCATTGTTAGATATCTGATGTAGAACATTGGAATATCACTCAATGGTGCAATAATTAGAGGATATCCAAATGTGTTTTTTTAATATGTCTCATATTTCACGAGTGAAGTGGACAATATTTATATTTCAAGAGTGGCAAAGCCACGAATGAAATATAATTAGTGTCCACTTCAGGAGGGAAATAAAAGACATATTTAACAAAAAAACATTTGAATGTTCCTTTTTATTATCTACAAAGGATCATTGACACTTTCTATGGGTAAATGCCTATGGTTATCAGTAAAAATAAAAGTTTGTCAATCGTCCCTTTCTTCACCCTGAAGCTACCCTGACCTGAGTACTTTATGGCTGTGAAATCCGTTTTCGATATTAAATGCTTCAAAGATGTAAAATTTTGGGTAGAACAATCAGTTTTACATTAAGATATATAGGAATCCGAAAACATTTTTTGAAATATCATTCCCCCCCGTGTGCCAGCAAAAGCTTTTGCATGAATATGTGTTACCATATTTTACACATTGTATTGAAGTGGCTTGCTGGCACAAGGGGGGGGGGGGAAAGATGTTCAGCAGCCCAAAAACCCAGGGCCTTAGCCCATAAAATGCTTTTTCTACCAAATAAGAAATTTATGACAGTAATGAGGTTCTATAGAACCAACCTCCTAAATTGCTTTGTATTCTGTGCTAGTTTAATATAAAGTACTTAAAGATTAAAAGTAGAATAAGCAAGGATTTTTGCATTTTTTCATAAGAAAAATCTCACTGTTATTAAATGACACATTATTTTGCAAACGTCCTGCACTTATCTATTTGCATGCTTGGGAATTGTTCATGATTTTATTTTCGTCTGCTGACTTTCTTCAAAATTAAGTTTTTTAAAAATAAACCACCCAGGACCACCATCAGAGTGTCAAAAGGTTTGGATCCAGATCAAGACCGACATTCTATTGGTCTTCATCTGGGCTCAAACTGTTTGCAAAAGGCTATTGGCATACGACAAATTATCCACTGGCATGCAAAGAGTTATAACAGGTAAATACTTTAGTGTCCAATATATTGTCTTGTATAGGGATATACATGCATCATGTATATCATCAATATTAGGACACTTTAAATGCATTTCAACATGCTATGCCCTTTAAACAAAGCAAAAGTAATATTCAAAGGATCTAGTTAGAATCAGTTTTATACTTTTCAATGCTAAATGGGACACTTTCATTCCTTCAAAAATATTTATTTCTTTTGCTGTGCTTTCAGTTTTGTATTATTTACGGTACATGTAGTCAAAAATATACAGGTAACTTCTAAATTATCTCCCCAAAATCATTTTATTACAAAACATATTTTGTTTTTATATGAATGTATAAAAGCTCTTTTTTATTAAGCTTCTAAGCGACTCTGACTTCCATAGAAATAGAAAACACCAATAGTTGTTTCCCTTAGCAAAGAAACAGATATGCCATAAAGAGTTGCTTCCCTTAGACCATATTCAAACAATATTTTCCATTATTTCATTACATTGTAGATAATAAAATACAATACAGGATAGCGAGATACACAAAACACAACATATTTGCAATACGATTTGCCAGTATTTCAAAGGCAAATTTTAGGTGATAAAAGATTTTTTTGGTATATGGAGAGGTGCTCTTTTCCTCTAAAACAAATTTGTATAATTGAAATGTGGCGCATATAGATAAATCCGCATTAGGTGCTGACAACACTAGTGCTGATCAGCCTGCGCATTCGCACAACCTGATCAGCACAATTGCTTAGTTACCAATTGCTTAGATAATTGCAGAAGAGGATAATGGCTGCCTTGCATGAAAAAATATGTCACTAGATACGATGTATGTATTTACTTTCGCTGATTTCAATAAATCTACAGTTTTACAAACTTCAGGAAATACTTCTCTTAGTGACAAACAAGCTTCTGTTACTTTAATCAATACCAAAACTATCTTATGTTTACCTAACTTTAGTACAATAGTGACAAACAAGCCTCTGATGAAAGGATCATTGACGGTTTGGGCCGTATACGCATATTTTTCTGATTCCCAGAACGCTGCATTTGAGCTTCTAGTGTGGTGCATGTAGTATCAGTGCAATAGATGAATCAAATGGCAAGAGCCAGCTAGCAAAATATTTTCAAAATTCCTACGCATTCGAGAGTTATGGCGGGTAAAAAGGGGAGGGGTCTGAAATTTCATGAAAATGAAAAGTGCTTTAAAAAGTGATTTCTGCACGTTTTCTTGATTTATTTGGTAGGCATGGTGATATCTATTGAACATACCATATGCAGAGTATTAAAGAATCACAATAATTTATGAAATTGTTTTAAAAACAAAATATGTTTTGTAATAAAATGGTTTTGGGGACATAATTTAGAAGTTACCTGTACATTTTTGACTACATGTACCGTAAATAATACAAAACTGAAAGCTCAACAAAAATAATAAATATTTTTGAAGGAATGAAAGTGTCCCATTTAGCATTGGAAAGTAAAACTGATTTTAACGAGGTCCTTTGAATATTACTTTTGCTTTGTTTAAAAGGGCTTATCATGTTGAATTTATTTAAAGTGTCCGGATATTTATAGTATACATATGCATGTATATCCCTATATGAGACAATATATTGAACACTAAAGTATTTACCTGTTATAACTCTTTGCATGCCAGTGGATAATTTTGATGTCTGCCAATAGCCTTTTGCAAACAGTTTGAACCCAGATGAAGACCAACAGAATGTCGGTCTTGATCTGGATCCAAACTGTTTGACACTCTGATGGTGGTCCTGGGTGTTTTATTTTTAAAAACTTAATTTTGAAGAAAGTCAGCAGACTAAATAAAAACATGAACGATTCCCTAGCATGCAAATAGATAAGTACAGGACGTTTGCAAAATAATGTGTCATTTAATAACAGTGAGATTTTTTCTTATGAAAAAAGGCATAAAACCTTGCTAATTCTACTTTTAATCTTTAAGTACTTAATATTAAACTAGCACAGAATACAAAGCAATTTAGGATGTTGGTTCTATAGAACTTCATTACTGTCATTAATTTCTTATTTGGTAAAAAAGGCATTTTATGGGCTAAGGCCCTGGGTTTGGGGGCTGCTGAACATCTCCCCCCCCTTGTGCCAGCAAGCCACTTCCATACAATGTGTAAAATATGGTAACACATAAACATGCAAAAGCTTTTGCTGGCACACGGGGGGATGATATTTTCAAAGATGTTTTCGGATTTCTATATACCTTATTGTAAAACTGATTGTTCTACCCAAAATTTTACATCTTTGAAGCATTTAATATCGAAAACGGATTTCACAGCCCTTAAGTACTCTGGTCAGGGTAGCTTTAAGGTGATGAAATGGACGATTGACAAACTTTTATTTTAACTGAAAACCATAGGCATTTACATTGTACCTATAGCAAGTGTCAATGATCCTTTATAGAAATTATATTAGTTCGTGTGTACAACCTTAATCTTAATTCATTTCTTGTACAAGTAAACTTAGCCGTATTATAAGATATTGTACATAGCATTTTAATCATTAAAACTCCCGCTATATTATCTGAAAGTGCTGGGTGCTTAAGTCGTATGTTGCATATATTTGACACCAATAATTGACGTATGTAACTATAGAAACAAAACTGTGGACCCAGATAAGATTGTTCTTATAGGAGCAGTCTGATCTGGGTCTACACAGTGTGTCGAAAAGACTTCAAAAACTCGTATATTACTTTTCCCGTACAGACGCAGAAACAATACAATGAATAGTCAGTGTTATCATGCATTTTCGCGAAAGCTTGAGCATACACTTTATAAGTCATTTTGTATCAAATTGAACATTTTAGCATGAGGAGAAAACTCTTTGATGCTGTATTTTTTTATTGATTTTATCATAGTTGTCCGGTGACTTTTTTCAAAAGTATGTTTTTCAAAACTTTCTTTCAGGAATACTATGAGAGTGTCAAGCGGTTTGGATCCATATTAGGACCGACATTTTGTCGGTCCTGACATTTTGTCGGTCCTGACCAACGTCTAAACTTTTTGCAAAGGTTATGATCAGACGGCAAAAGTCGCCGCTAGCAAATTTGCGGTGACACGAAAATATTTTTCGGGACGACAAATTGTCGGAATTTATCTGTTTACGTGCTCCACTGTTTATTACGAACTTTATGGTAAAATGCATCATCACACTGCACTACATTTATATTTAGCGGTTATTTTTATTGGCGCTA
Source organism: Loripinus fragilis (assembly GCA_964019695.1). Taxonomy (NCBI): domain Eukaryota; kingdom Metazoa; phylum Mollusca; class Bivalvia; order Lucinida; family Lucinidae; genus Loripinus; species Loripinus fragilis. The sequence continues at coordinate 60,712,316 of OZ026530.1, forward strand.
GTGGCGGTACAATCTAAATCGCCAAAATATGAGACCGCGAAATACAGTTTCGAATTATGTTACATGTACATGGACACGAATCCATGTATGTTGGTATCGGATATGTCAAAAATTAAATTCTGAACGGTAGAGTATGTTTCGACGTAGAGGAAACCAGGCCCTGAGGTTATAAAAAATCATGCTCAACTCAACTTAGCACGAAATTTCAACTGCTTATGAAAAACTAAAATGCCAACTAATAAAGACGTTTCTAGCTATAAGTGTCTCAGATGTTGTATTTATCATGCTGTTGAATGTTAAAATGCCAACAATTGTTGGCATTTTAACATTTATGAGCCTGATACATTTTATGCTCAGCTGAGTTGCGCATGTAAATAGTTTTATAACCTCGTAGGTCTTTAAAGGACCTACCATTAAAGGAAATACTTTTCACCCCATAAGGGCGACATATCATTCATTTAAAAGTATCTCCTATGAGAAAAGGGCACCATGTCTTAAAAGTTGAAAAACCGCCAGAATTTAACTAGGCCAATACATGTACATGTATGTCCGTCAACTGTTGATGCCACGAACATTAGGTAATTTACATAAATAACTTTTTAATAAAATAAAGTTTGACCGTCATACCATAGCTGGGTGTGGTTCCGTGTTTAGACACGCCTGCACACTGAAAGCCTTTCTGTTTTTGCTCTTCAGAGTCTTGTAATTGGACGGGTCCGCCTCTACAAGTAAACCAGTCCATTGTCTAGATTTTTCAAACAGCAGTGTGTTAGATCTTTGTTCTCCAGTAAATGCGCCACATTCGACAAAGAATCCGCCTTCCTGGAAATAGAATACACAGCTTAAGAATGCAAGCATATACGAGGGGCATTTGGAAAGTTCTTAGCATGGCACCATAACTCCACAATGTGTCGATGAAATGCTATCAAATAAAACATTTTTGGAAAATAGAATTCAACGGCTATTTGATGGTTTAATTCTGATCGAAGAAGGAATTGGCGTGTACGTGCAGCACATGCTCAAAATGAGTAGGGTTTATACACTGGCTGAAATTTTAAGCAAAATATCTATAAAAACGTAGGAAAATTGGGGACATAGTTTACGATCATGGTTTGACAAATTAACGATTTGGTGCTCAGAACTTATTTTTTTTTTGTTATTAGAATATATAATGCTATCACTGCTTGCACGACTTACACCTTTACTTTCGGAAAATGTTGACTAATAGAGAAATAGTAGACTTTAAAAAAAATGGGACTTTTTTCGATTTTTCTTTATACTTTTACTATAAATTGTGTCACTACATGAGCACGAATAAAGCCTATTGAGTATACGTTTTGCTTTATTTGTAGCGAAAAATGCATAAAAAATCATTTCGTTGCGCAAAAAGTACGGCTTGTTTAGATCTGTATTCATGAAAGTTATTCCTAATAACACTATACCCCTACTTTTCAAGAAGTGGGTGGGGTAACTTAACCCCTCACATTTTGTTGATGGCTTAAGAACTTCTCATGGTATCGCGTTAGCCATTACAAAATTGATTAATTTCTACTCTCAAGTTATTTTTTTTTGTTTGCCACCGTTTTCAATTGAAATGTACCAGAACGTCAACTCATAGCTAAATTTACTCTGCCACATGGGGGCGCATTGCATTTGCGCACTTTTTGCAACTAGATCTAGTTATGATATCTTTTGCCCTTATTTTGCGATTTCATTTGCGCACTATTTTTATACCCCCAATCAGGGGCGTTTTGTGATTAGTAGCCGTGAAACGATGATTGTACAGGTACATGTAACCATACATTTAACCGTACAGGTGAGACGCGTATTCAGTGATTTTTTTTCTTTTCTTTCATAACATGAATCATTAAATGTACTCACAAACAAAGCATTTTTGAGCTTACACAAGTTTCGAAGTAACTTTTATATTTGCTTTTAAACACGAAACATGGATTTTAAATTGTCAGAAACAAATCAAGGGAATGAATGTATGATTTTTGATGACTACACATTTCGTTTATCAACAGATTCTGAATACACTCAAAATCAAATTTTAATGAGGTGTGAAAAAGGTGCGCAAATGATATGCAGAATTGTGCGCAAATGAAGGAATTGAAGTGCGCAAAAGATATACCGAAGTGCTCAAATGAAAAGCGTCGCACATGGGAATATTATAAGAGTTATCTTCCCTTGTTCTGGTTTGCTGAATTTCTTTTGCTTTCAATACAATGGACATAAAGTGTGCTTGACAAAACATACCAACGCACAGCATTTTCAAACTACTGTCGGTTATATATTTTCAAAATATGTGTATTGTGACATGTGATTTTTTAATCGAAAACAAATAGCGCATTGTGTTGCTTTCTTGACGGTTTTTTGTATTGCTGTGCCGGTATTTAGTTATTAGAAACATCCAACTCGGTTATCAATTATATAATAACTGCACCAGATTGTGGCCTACCAAAAGATACATTTGTACATGTATAAGGGTAAAGTGTTATACATTTCTAAAGGTAAAGTGTTATATTTTCCACTGAATTAGTGCGTTTTCCAACAGTATGTGTATTCACACTAATATTGTTCGTATCTGCATTATAATATCCTCCTGGAATTTGTGCCATAAAATAGAAGATAGAGCTTTAAAATGATAACAAACATGATATGATTATACTAAGAACTTCCAAATTCCCCTCGTACCTGTATGTTGATGGAACATAATGCCACGATCTCTCGATCTCGAATCAAGCAGTCTACCATTGAGCCACTGAGCTTCCCATTATTAATCGCGATATTATCAAATCGACTGCCGACAAACGGTATTTGTATTCTGTTAGAAGGAATTGTCGACATATGGTGCTTCTATTAAAGATACATGTAATGTGTTCACAGTATATACCTTATACATGTATCTAAATATTACTCACCATATGACCCAATCGGCTGTCAACAAATGGTGATTGTCCTTTCGAGAAATCCTCTCGGTGGGGATATTTCAAGTTGTATGGAAGTAAAGATGGGGGCTCTATGTAATAGTCTCGTATCAACCTTATTAACTCTGGATCATCCTGGGGAACTCGTGCAGCATTCAACTTATCCATAGCTGCCTTGACATCATCCGGTATTGGTGTTGAGCTCCATGGCAAAGGCCTATTCTTTTTATAAGTTTTCACTGTCTTGTGTTCCAGTACCCACGTCGGGTCAGCTGCAACGTGGCTTGGCAAATTATCTCTTCTGTTTAAAGGTTCTAACATTCCGTTTGCATATTCTCGTGTAAAATGATAGGCGCCCAATATTAGCATGAGGCCGACTAGGCTGAGGGTCAATACAGACTTTGGTCTTGATTTCATCCTGGTAATCGACAATTTCCTGCAAAAATATTCTGTAAGCTAAAACTAGAGGACCTGAAGGTCCTGATGCGCTCACCTGATCTCCTTAATAATGTTAAAATAGGTCAAGGTCAACTACAGTTTATTTTGTTATACCATATATGGAGGTTGCAGCCATTTTGGTCAATTGACCTAAACAATCTAAGGAATAATCCATCAAACAGTCCATTAATTTCTGAGAAAAAGATGTTTAGATAGGTGTGTGGCAGTCCAAATGAGTGGCCTTGGATAAAAGGTCACAGATCAGCTTGACATTTGGTACTTAATATAAAACCATTGTCTCAATAGGTTTAACTATTATGAATTCAGATAAAACAGTTATAAAAAATGAAAATTGTAAGATTTTTTCACATATAAATGCATAAGAAATCAAATTTGACCTTGCCATAAAGTAGGTCAAGGTCAACCTAGATTCATCATTTTTGCAAACCTGGTAGGGCCCACATCCCCAATGCTACATACCAAGTCCCAAAGCCAAAGGCCTTTTGGTTTCAGAGAAAAGAGATATAAAAAAGTTTTTACCATATATGGGCATGGTGGCCATGTTAGTCATGTGACCATAAGAATTTGTATAAGTTTTGGCTGACCACTCATAAGGAGTTGTCATATGAAATTTGGTTTCAATTGGCCAAGTGGTTTCTCAGAAAACAATGTTTTAATATGTTGATGGGACTCCAATATGAGCGACCTTGGCTGAAAGGTCAAAGGTCAACCTTGACCTTTGAATCTTATCTATAGACACTAGATTGAACATATCAAGTGAAAATAATGCCTTTGGCTTCCACAGTATTAAAAATCAACTTTTCAACAAATTCCCATTCAAATGCATTAGGAAGCAAACTTGACCTTGACGTTTAGTAGATCAAGGTCAACCTAGGATCATCATTTGAACAAACTTGGTAGGCCCCACATCCCCAATGCTACATACAAAGTCTCAAGGTAACTGGCCTTCTGGTTCTGGAAAAGAAGATTTTTAAAGGATTTTTACCATATATGGGCGTGGTGGCCATCTTTGTCATGTGACCAAAACATTTTATATAAATTTTGGTTAAATAATCATAAGGAGTCTTCACATGAAATTTGAGTTCAATTGGGCCAATAGTTTGTGAGAAAACTATGTTTTAGTATATTGATGGGACCACAATATGAGCAACCTCGGCTGAAAGGGCAAAGGTCAACCTTGACCTTTGAAACTTATTTATAGCCATTGTCTCATTAGTTTTAACATATCAAGTAAAATACTCACTTTGGCTTTAACAGTATTCAAAAATCAACTTTTCAAAAAAAAAATCCATTTAAATGCATTAGGAAGCAAATTTGACCTTGACGTTAAGTAGGTCAAGGTCAACCTAGGATCCTTATTTGAACAAACTTGGTAGGCCCCACACACTCAATGCTACATACCAAGTCCAAAGGTCATCGGCCTGCTGGTTCTGGAGAAGAAGATTTTTAAAGGGTTTTTACCATATATGGGCATGGCGGCCATCTTGGTCATGTGACTAAAACCATTTGAACAAACTTTCGTTCCCGCCTCCTAAGGAGTCTCCATATGAAATTTGAGTTTGATTAGCCCAGTGGTTTCAGAGGAGAAGATGTTTGAAAATGTTGACGGACGGACGACAGACAACGGACGACGGACGGACGGACGGACGGACAACTGAGTGACTGGTATACTATTAGCTCACCCATGAGCCTTCGGCTCAGGTGAGCTAATAACATGACTAAATTACAAAATTGAGCCAGTGCATGAAATTTCCAACAATGTGGTATGTGCAACCAACAAAGCCTCAGATCAGCCTGCGCATACGCGCAGTCTGATCAGAGGCTTTGCTAGTCGCTTGAGTATTCAATGATTGTTAAGCTCCTGGCTGAACACCATTTGGAGTTTCTAAGCTTAAAAGGAGGCTGCAGAGCCTCGTCCGAGTCTACATTTGCCAAAATGACACATTGTTGGAAATCTCATGCCACATCTCAAATATATCGAACTCTTATTGATCAAAATGCTCGCTAATTTGAAATAAAGTTAGGACTAAATTAATTCAGAGAATAGGGACTTTAATTAAACTGGACCTCGACGCGACAAAACCTGTCTTCGGCGTTTCCGACAAAGCGAGACTCAAACCAGTCTCCTCTGCTAAAGAGACTAGCTAGAAAATTGAAATTTCGCTTGCAGTAAGTTTAGATATGATACTTTCCGAAAATTGAATAGTAAAGGCGCTGATCATTGTGCGCCTTTGTAGTTCGCAACCCCCCCCCCCCCAAAAAAAAAAAAAAAAAAGACAGGTTTTCTTGCGTCGGGTGCAATTATTGTTGCGGTTATTTACACGTTTGTGTCTACGCCTTTGTTGTTCGCAAAACCACCCAAACACAGGTTTTCTTGCGTCGGGTGCAATCATTGTTGGGGTTATTTACACGTTTGCGTCTCCTACATGTAACCAATTATTCGAACGGATAATTCGGGATAAAACCTCAAGTCCCGAGGACTTTGAATTTACGAGATTAGACTGTATAAAAAAGTAAGTGAGTTCATATATGACTAGAAAATCCCACAAACACGCACTGCAGATCAACCCACTGCACCATGAGGAAGAGGCACGGGACACTAACAACCACACCTATCGGTATCATAAACTTCGCAAAACATTTTCAAAATTTTAAAGACGATACTATACTGACAGACTTTAATTACGCAACACTAACTTCCTCTTATATCTTCCAAAAGACTGTTGAATGTAAACTTCCTGTGCTTCGATAATGTTATCATTAGTTGGCTTCTTCAGTAAACACTTTAGTTTTAATTGTACGACTAAACTGGACGACGTTATTTGCTCCGTATAAATTTAGCCATTTAAACATTTCTTAAGTAGAGGAGATTTTAAGCTATTGAATGAAAAGGGTACACCCAGATAAATGTCATATACGCAAATAAGCTGTATCGCAGACCTGCCAATCAATATGAGAGTGATTCCTCGATGACTAACGAAGTCCATGACACATATTTGATGCTTCTAGAGTTTCTTGATTTAAAGAAGTAGGGAATCTTCCATTCATAACATTTGGTCACATGAAACAGTTGACCCCTATCTCAAAAAGAGTACATTTTAATGCATTAAGTTCATCTTAGTTGGCCAAGTTTTCCATGTTTTACTTACAAGTGAATGCTCTTTAACATACAATCAAAATTATTGTTCTGCCTTCTTTTTTGAGACATAAATTAAAGCTGTTATCCAAGTGTTGCGTTTTTAAAGTCCGTCAGTATATGATTCGATTTCTAAATTCCAAGTTTGACTTAAATCTCTCTTGTGCCAAGGACTTTCGGAACCTGATTTCTATGGTAACTTGGTGTATAAATTGAAGAAGATTGCTGGCTCTAATAATTTTTCAGTGCAGTTCATTAAAATAATTTCCCATTATAAAAAGATTGGCTATATCATTAATGTATTGCGACAGACTGCATGCTTGGTAGTCAACCCAATCACGGTTGGCAACTTTGCTTTCCTCTTTAATTGCACGCCGGTGGGTCGGACTTCAGACTCTATGATGGTTCCGACTTAAAGACTTATCTATTGATGAGATGGTAGGGACCTGATGTTTTGGCTGTTTGTCGGGCCCACCGGGGTTTACCTGTTGGATTTCTTTTGCTCCGGTATTCAGTTTACATGTAATTTACTGTTGAGTCCTTATCCTTGCTTTATCTCCTTGTTATATCTTGATTTATATGTTTTAGGAGATGATGCATTGATAAGTTAGGGGTATTTCATGCAAACCAAATATCTATGTGTCTTGATCCACATCTGAATTAAGGGTGAGGTTGGCGCCGCTAAACCGGTTTAAGCCCTCCAATAAAATATTTTACTGACCGTTCCAAGGCGGTACTTCTTTTCTGGATCTTTTATGTTTTTTGTTCTGGTTTGTGTTTGCCATGTCTTTGTGCGCGTCTGTTTATATGTGCTTTGTGGTCATCTGCTGGGAAAGGGCTGACCTCTTGGCTCTCGTTTGTGGTGTCTACTGTGAGTTTGTCACTTTCCCATTGGTATCCTGGGTCAGGTGTGGTACTTGATTCCATCGATTCCTGATCTTTGCACCCTTACTTACTTTGGTCTGCAGTGTGTGATTAGTTGAGTATAGTTTTGTAAACATCTTGATGAGGATGATAGAGGGCTGGTAGCGTAACTTTAATTGTCTTTCAGATATCTTGGGCTTGTTATTGTTCTGTGGCTCTTCCTCACGGTGCCGTAGCTTGGTCTGCAGTCTGTGATTGTGGTATTTCCTGATCATACTCACATTTTTTCTGAGGAAGGCTGACACTGCCATTCTGTCAATCATTCAAAGCCATTAACCCATAAAGCGCCACCTATAATTTGCAGCAGACGACAATTTTTAAATTTTACTACTTTATCAAAAATAACTAATAAGGCATGATGTATCATGAGAATCGTCTGCTGGCAGACGATTCTCATGAAATATCATTCCTTTTTTTCGAAAATTAGAAAAAAACGTTGCAAGATTGTTCGTCTGCTGCAGTGTTGATTGGCGCTTTAAGGGTTAATAATATTCAAACTTACCTTTTGTCTAAGCATAATAATGGATATCCTTTGAAATAAGAAAAACATATCATAAATGTTATGTCGTATTACATGGCCACAATCACACAGATATCAGGTTATTTTTACACACACAATGAGGGAAAATTCACAAAACAGTAATTTAAGAATTTAATTCTATTGTAATATGCATGGTGCCGATAACTTCGAAAAAAGGCCTTTTCATTTGAAATTCTATTTTAGCTCGCCTGAATGAAGTACAGTAAAGCCAATGATATCGTCCAGGTCGTCCGCTTGTGCGACACGCTGCTTTAACCCTTTATATACTAGTAGTTGCGCAAACAGTGACAACTCTGATGAGACGTCGCATAATACGGCATCTCATTAGAGTCCACACTGTTTGTTAGACAAAAATAACCTTCAGATTTGGAAATTATTACAAGTGACCACTCTAATTATACATTGGATTATACATGCATCAAACCAGAAGGGCGATTCCATTAGGTCATAATGGGTTAAAGGTTTTTAAATGATTTTATCTTTGCAAATACTTACATACATTTTTTTGTTTTGTTTTTCTTTTTTTTTAACAGAAAACATTTATACTCAGAACATGATGCCTGGGAATGCTGGATGTGAATCAATTTAGCGTTTGACCCCTGAGTGCCTGGGACGGGTATCAGTGTAAAATCTAGTGACGCCTTAAAATGGGAGCGCAGTGGCTCAGTGGTAGAGTGCTTCACTCGAGACCGAGGGGCCGTGGGTTCGAGCCTCAACAGGCGTCACTGCGTTGTGTCCTTGAACAAGACCATTGTTCCTAGCTTAGTACTGGTTCAACCCAGGAAGAGACGTCTCTTTATAACTGGAAGATTGTTGATAGGACGTAAAGAATCGAATAAAAAAAACACCTTCTTAAATTCCTAAAAACTATTCAAATTGATTTTTGGTATTGTTTTTTATTATTAATTTGGGAAAACGAGTTCGCGATTAAACCATTAAAAGAGAGCAACAGACGTTCCTTGACAGTGACCTCTCAGTTACTGAACTGGGTGGGTCTATGCATTTTGTGGTTCTCTGTCCGAAAGTACCAGAAGGCTCAACCGGCAGTAGCTAGGGTTTTAACATCTTAGATGACGGGACCACGCGACAGACTGGTGGAGTCATATTGAACTCGGGACCCTTGGGTACATCGCCAAAAAAGGTCACAATCATGTGACAAAAACAGATATTCGTGTACAAAAATGAAGATTAAAAAAAAACTGGCGGATTTGATTCGACCCACTAGCTTCCACGCAGGTCGATCTGTATATTTGAGCCGTGACATGAGATGTGGTATGTGCCACCAGCATACGCGCAGTCTGATCAGTTAAGCTGCTGATTGCGGCAGTAAACGAGAGAGTGATTTCGCCACGAAATATCGAAGGAAAGGTGCGTCAAAGCTGAATGTCTTAACAACAATAACAACTGCAGTGCGTGTGGTAGCATATGGTAGCCTATTGAAGTAAGCTGCTGGACCTACAGTAACTGTGGTACATGTAGTAGTAGTAGTAGTAGTAGTAGTAGTAGTAGTAGTAGTAGAAGTAGTAGTAGCATGGGTCACTCGTAAGAATCGAGACCCTAAGTCCGCAACAGAGCCACTACATTTAATTACGACCGTCTTTTTTTTTAAAATTGTGTTGTCGATACTTACATGTATTAAACCGTCTCCATAGATAATGCGTTGCTCTGTCAGCTATACTTTTTTATTTCCTTTGACAGTAAATAAGGAAATTTCTTTGGAATAAGGAATAAAGCTAGTTCAGCCAGAATTACATCGTTTGGTCCCGTTCCATCAATTTTTTATAATCGTAAAACACCGTGAATCTAATGTGTAATAGTTCGATAGGATGCGCAGTGTGCTTGACATGAGATCGAAGGGTTCGACCCTTACCGATGACACTGTGTTGTGTCTTTGAGCAAGACATATTAATCCCTGCTTAGTACTGGTTCAGTCCAGGAAATCCGTCTAGAACTGACTGAAAAAAAGTTGACTGGTACGTGAAGAATCATATCAAACAATAAATGTTATATACGATGCAATTACACGGTAGCACAACCTCGATATTTCAGTCGTATATCTCCTTTACTTCGGCAGGTACTTTGAACTATCCGATGTCAACTCAGAAAGGATCGAAAACGTCCCGACACCATTGTGTATTGTTGATTGAGGCCAATGCTGCTCTTACACATTGATGAATCAACTTGCGAACGCACGGCGTATGAAAGCCACGACAACGCCACAGCATTGAAAGCTTACGTAGCCGTTATGTTGCACAATCGCGCAGCGTAACAGCTACTTAAGCTTTCGATGCTGTGGCGTTACTGTGGGGTACTAAGCAATTCCAGGTACGCCGTACGTTCGCAAATCGATTTGTAAATGTGTAGAAGAAGCATAAAGCACTAACACAAAGAAACAAACGGAGCGATAAGGTAATGCTATATTCGCGATTTTCCCTATTTGAACATAAAGTCATACCTCAAACAGCCGAAAACCCCCATCCGAATGCAAAACACAATGAAGTACCCATTTTAAAGTGTAAACAATCCGTTACACGCTTGGTCGATATATTTTTTCTCCGCTTCAGTGCTGGGGTGTGACTTGTTTCTGCTTTGTAAATATATCAACAACATAAAATATCTTGACAATATCAAACATGGACGATGTCGTACTCAAATTACTGACTGTACACACTGGGTACGCCAAGGTGAACCGCATGTCTAGATCTCGGAGTGTGTTGGCTACCGGAGGTAAACAAACGATTTTTGGGTTGGACATGGTTTGTATTAAGACGATTTTATTTCATTTAGATTCACTTTGAGGGATAAGAACAACATACGGGTCGATACATTACAGATTGATAAGAAGTCTGAAAGCAATACATGTTTTTCAACTGAATCTGTTTGAGTTAAAATCGCATTTGAATTCGGAAATGCAGTTAATTGAACGAATATTTCGAGTTCATCAGTTAAAATTCATATCTATTATTTTATTTTGACTTGTTTCACAGCCACCGCTGGAATGTATAGCTTCTGTTTGGAATGTAACAGTCAAATATTATTCAAACATACTTGTAAAACACTTGTTTATTTGCATATTTATGACGTTTGGTATTATGTTCATGGGTAGCGTTCCGTTCAGAGGTATGTTGGGCAGCTGTCGGAGGGAAGGCATGTGCATGTTAACGATCATTTCGGAGATGGACAAAATGCTTTTGCTCATTAAACCAGCTCTCGCATACAGAAACAAAATTGTAACATCCAACCACTTTCAAAAACAAGTGGTTTGATTGGCGAGGAACGTATTAAAGGAGATACAATGTTAAATAATGCAATTTACTAGTGTTTTGGTGGCGTTTTTGTGCATTAGTTTGTTTTAGTTCATTAGCTAATGGTATAGCCTAACAAATCTATTTAACCCTTTGCACCACACTAAGGAAACAATCTGACAGTAATATAGCATGCCAAAGCATTATACTATGAAATGGACACATTCCTTTTTTGTGCAAGTGATGATCAAGTAGCAATGCAATAAGTGTACTAGGTGTTTAGACAAGCAATCGTACTGTCTAATCAGTCACCACTAGATACATGAATTATAACTTGGTGTTTTCACATTTATACAAAATGAGTTACTCTCTTGAACAACAACATTTGGGTTGAAACAAGTATAAATGACCAAGTAATGCCACAATCCCAAACCAACACATGGCACCCAAATAAAGAGACACTGGAGCACAGACAAATAAGGGATACACATAAACCACAATAAGAGAGAGAGAAAGGCTTGGAATGGCGGCCTCTATGAGCTTAATAGAAGTCCAAATTGGTCTAACTTTCTTATTTTATATCAATTTTGATCAGGTTTGTGGCAGATTGCATGTGCTTTCATCCTCTTAAAGTAATAGCTGGCTTGTGTGTGCAACTCCTAAAATTGTATACTGATCAT